>CM068727.1:10585581-10915662 GCA_035079005.1 Fraxinus americana | reverse complement strand
CCTAGCCTTGAATCAAATATAATTAAGGAAATTAAGGACTGAATGAAAAGAAATGAGTAACATATTTTATTCAAAAGTTCATGAATAGTCGTGGATAAAAAATGATTGTAAGGCATACCAAACGTCCAGGCTACAATGAAAAGTCTTGTACTGAAAAGCAAAATTCTAACATAAATGACTCATATAATAATTCTTCACAACACTCTCTTCTTGGTTTAGTTCTTGGTTTTCCTCAGGGTCCTCTTCTTCTGTTGAAGACATCGAGCTATAATCTATAGTGTTATCCTTACCATTGACTAGGGATGTCAATCGAGCCGAGCGGCTCGTCGGCTCGTCGGCTCGTACTATTCATGCCCACGAGCCGCTCGAGCTCGTCAAAAAACGAGCACGAGCCGAGCGGG
This sequence comes from Fraxinus americana, assembly GCA_035079005.1. Taxonomy (NCBI): domain Eukaryota; kingdom Viridiplantae; phylum Streptophyta; class Magnoliopsida; order Lamiales; family Oleaceae; genus Fraxinus; species Fraxinus americana. The sequence goes on along the minus strand of CM068727.1, from coordinate 10,915,261 downwards.
CGGCTCGCTAGACGAGCCGAGCCGGCTCAGCTCGTACAGTGGCTCGTCGAGCAGCTCATGGGGCGACCCCACGAGCCAGGCTCGTGGGCTCGTGTATATATAAAAAAAAATTCAAAAACAACAAAGTGACCAGAACGGTCACTGAAAAATCAGTGACCGTTCCGGTCACTTGTGACCAAACGGTCACTGATTTTTCAGTGACCGTTCGGTCACATATTTTTTTTGTTTTTATTTTTTATTTTTCTTCTCCTATAAATACATACCAATTACAACAATTTTTTTTCACCAAACTTTCACAATTTCATTCTCTAATCTCTACTCTACTCTACTTTCTACTCTCTACTACAATTTACAAATCATTATCAACCATTTCATTCATTTATTCTATAATCCTCTTCTACATTTTTTTACATTATTATCTTGATTTTACAATTCAATTTCTATTATCACAAATGGATCTATGAGCATTTGTTGAAAATTTGTTCGGTATGGAAGACGAAACACATGCCCAAAATCAATTTGGGAATGAATTCGCCGGTCTAAATGAATTACCAATTCCAGAAAATATTGAAGATTTCGACGTTCGTGAAGGTAGTCATCCAAATCCAATTGATTTGGATGACATTGATGTTGATTCTAGTGTTCTGATTGATTTGGAACAAGATGAAGAACCTATATTAAATATTCTTGATGCAAGAGGGAAGAGAAAGGGGAAGAAGCAGGCAAAATATTGGGACCATTTCAAATTGGTTCAAACTAGTCGTGTGGTTGATGGAATTTCAGAAACCAAAGCAGTATGTAAATACTGCCAACAATGACTGGCATGGCAAAGAGGCATTGGAACCACCCACCTCAACCGTCACTACAAAACATGTGCGGCCAAACATGGGCTTCTTCCAGCTGGTCAAACGCAACTACAGTTTGGCACTCCAAGCGCCGGTGCTACAACTACGCCACTTTCTACGTGGATATATTCGGAAGAGGAAGCTCGAATGGGAATGGTGAAGTTCATTGCCGCGGCGGAGTTGCCACTAGCAATAGCTGACAACCAACATTTCGTCAACTACGTCAAACAATATCTTCAATCGGGTACGTTGGGGTAAGTCGAAATACTCTTTGGTCTGATACAATTGAATATTTTATGAATTCAAAGAAACTATTAATTCCAGATTTAGAAAAATATGGGGGTGTGATATTGTTAACTTCAGATATGTGGGAAGGGATTAATAAGAGTGGTTATATAGCTGCAACTGCACACTATATAGACCTACTTTGGGTCATGCATAAAAAAATTATTGCTTTTAAAATTGTTGAGTACCCGCACAACGCTCAAACAATATTTAACGCTATTATGTTCATAATTAAATAATATAAATGTGAGAGTAAAATTCGTTCTTTTACGTTCGACAACGCTGCTGTAAATAAGGTTGTTATCGATAAATTGCATAGAGTGCTTCAACCTGATTTCGGTGGTTATTTATTTCATATTCGATGTGTGTGCCACATTTTTAATTTAATAGTACAAGACGGGTTAAAACATGTGAAGGATGAAATTAATCGAATTAGGAATGCACTTATATATATCACGATTACACCTAGTAGGAAACAAGCATTTGAGGAATTTTGTGAGGAAAGTGGGAATACACATACTAAAACAGTTATTACTGACGTAGGCCATAGATGGAACTCAACTTACTTATTATTAAAATCATGTGAAGGTTATGAAGCGTTTATTACCAAATTTTATAACAATGGGCATGTTAGAGACGAAGACGATACCATCTTGAATGAATCCGATTCGAATGTAGTTTTTAAAATTAAAAATTTCTTGACAAGTTTTTATGAGTCTACAAATATATTATCTGGTGTTTATTATCCCACTAGTTGTATGGTTCTTGAATGTCTTTATATAACTGTTAGGGCTTTTAAGAGATTTCAAAATGATCCCGATTTTGAAGCGGTTATATATTCAATGGAAGTAAAATTTAGAAAATATTGGGAAGAATTGCCTATGTTATTTCCTTTAGCATGCGTCATGGACCCCCGATATAATTTATCGGGTACTGAATTTGTAATTGATCAAATTTCAAATACTTTAACTTTTAATATGCCTATTACTTATAAGAATTTGGAACAAACGTTAATTGAAATGTATGAATTATATGCTTCACGAATGGGTACACATATTACTCGTGTATCTCCAACTGTTCATCCCACTAATATAACGGATGGCGATGCTGAAGTTTTAAATTTGTTCGAAAATATGAACTCATATAGATATGATTCAACTGCATATGCATGTGGTTCCTCTAGTAGTAGCAGTAGTTTGACTTCCACTGCATGTACTCAAACTTCGAGTACTAATCTGTCTAATCCAAATGTGTTTCCATTTGAATTAATTGATTACTTTAGTCATACTTTGCCTAGTAACAAATCAGTTAGGAAAAGTTCAGAAGAGGTCATTGAATTTTGGCGAAATAACGAACGCCGATGGCCAATAGTTTCTGCAATGGCAAAAGATCTATTAACACCTCCGGTTAGCACTGTAGTTTCGGAGTCTGCTTTTAGTGCAGGGAAGAGGGTTCTCTCCAAGGTCAGGAATCGATTAAAAGAAGATATTTTGGAAGCGTTAATGTGCGTGAAGGACTGGGAAGACGCTAATTATCGAATTCAACATAAATATGCCGAAATTGCATGTAATCAAGTAAGTGATATTTAATTTCACCGCATTTATCACAAAATTTTATTTTCATTATTTCTTACCTTTATAATTTTAAAAAAAAAATTGTACACGTAACAAGTTGTTCGTGTACAATTTTTAACTCCACCTACTCGAAATTGAAGTAGCCGGTCCCAAGCCCGGATAAAAGAGGAGGGTTTATTTTTTAAAAAAATTGTTTATAAAATGTGTATATTTTATATTTAATAAAATATAAAAGGGTAAACAAAAAACAAAACTCAACAAATAAAATTTTGTTCTTATTATTTTAAAAAAAATGTAGGAGGTGATTATAGAATGTTAGGAGAAGAAAATTAGCAAAAAAAAAAAAACTTAAATTTAGACGAGCCCACGAGCCGAGCGGCTCGTGGGCTCGTCTAAGACTAGCCACGAGCAGGCTCTTGGGCACGAGCCCAAGAGCTGGTCAGCGAGCTGCTCGCCTTGGGCGAGCTCGAGCACGAGCCGAGCTCGTGTAGGTATGGGCCGAGCTGAGCCGGCTCGGCCCATTGACATCCCTACCATTGACAACTGGTATTTCTGGATAATTGATGTTAGGAGGTGGACCACACAAGTGACGACGACAATAATTAGACTCATACCTGTTAGGCTTCTCAATATCATCATAATCCTCAAAGTTAACGGCCCACCTCTTTCTAAGATTGGTAATCAGTAGCTAGGCTAATATTGGTCGAACATTTCATCGATCCATTCAGCAAAATCCCTTCAGTAACTCTTAATGGTCATAATGAGGTAGAAAACAACCTCATCTCCATGAAATCCATATCCATTCAGTATCGCCCTTCGGTAGATCATCTCTATGGCGTCCAAATATTATATCAGGTTGTGGGTTGGGTAATGCTCATAAGTTTTAAGGAGTTGTAGGAACTTTGAATGATTCCTTCTCGTGATCCCCTCTTTCTTAACATAACTGGGTCATCTAGTCATTTGCGAAACGAGAAATATAACTAATTTGAATTCTAATTCAACTAGGAATTTCCAAACATAGGATTTTCCTAATCAACAGTTTCCCAAATAAAAAATTTCTAACTGTAGAAGTTCCTAAAATTAAGAATTTACTTTCCTAAATTTAGAGAGATTTTCGCAGTATTTCTTTCGTTTTGTTTATTTTTATACTGCGTGATTAAAAGGCTTCCACGTGAGGAGGAATGTCACAATAGACCACTTAGTCCCAAGCTCACATTACATAGTTTAAATTTTTTTAACAAAGTCTTTCAATTTTACAAATACAAATTCAATAAAAAAAAAAAAACTCAAACAATAAATGGGAATGGAAGTATCTGAAAATATAAATCTTCTCGATTGGGTAATTCTTAATTAGCAAATCCCACTTAGAGGCTTTCTCGTAATAATAATCATTGTTATGCTATTCTAAATAATGTACCATAATATAGTTTAAATAGAAGAACAACGCTTAAACATGAACTCATTTCAATTAAATACGTTATTCCATCTGAAATTTAACTTGCATCTATAATTGGTTTAAAGCAGTTGCTTTTTTTCCTTGTTGTGGTGGTTTCTTGACTTGCAAGAAATTTATGTATTTATTTAATAAAAAATCTCTGCACTGGAGTTTGAACATTCATACATGTGATCGCCATTTGTGTTAGAGATATTATTTAGCATGCGAGATATGTAACAAATCAGAACCTAAGAGAAGGAAATGGCAAACCGAATAATCCCTCAACGAAATTGTAGAAAAGAGTAGATTGAGGCTAGAGTTCGACTCTATTTCCTTAAGACGATTTTGGCCTGCTACAGTGCTTACAGTCGACGCCAATCGCCTCCCAAGATACAACAATCTTTCACTAGCGGTGTACAAGCACTCTAACAGCAAGAACAGCGAACCAGAAAAAGTTTCGTACTCTCTGAACTTAAATGAAAAAATATTTGTTTATGCAAAATGCAAGAGAAGAGATTAATGATTTTAATGAACGAAATTCGAAAATCAAGGGTCCAATTTATAGATTTCCAAAAGCTGCAGGCCAAGAGTTGCAACTCCTTGAAAGTTATTCCTGAATAGACACAACTATCAGTTTGTGTCCGTTTTAGTCCGAACAGTTTCAAATATGTTTGAAAAGACACACCTTTTCAATTAATTAATTTTGAAATAAATAAAATTAAATAAAATAAATAAATAATTTTAATTTATTTTGTACAAAAAGAATATAGGAACCAAACAACGACCCACGACCCGACCGGTCGGTCGGACGGACGGCGGCGGCGCACGCGCATGTGAGTTTTGGACTAGTCTAAACATTGTCTAATACTTCCCCCTTTCAAATACTATTGGTACCCCTTGGGGCCCAAACCCATATCCAAACTTGAGGTATGTAAATTAGTTCAAAACTCTTTCAACTTCCTATGTGGGATAAAGTTCCCACACTTAATTTTAAATTCCAGGATTTTTACTTTCAAATTACCAACTTCTAACATTAATTTCTCATTCATTCGGAAATGGTTTTGTGAATTTAAATATATCACAAATATCTACTCGTGGAGTAGAATGCGTTTGACTATTGACCTGCACAAAACGGATATTGGGTCCCACCCGAATTATTTGTCAGACTTGACCAATTTCCAACAATTCCCCACATGAATGGAAATTACAAAAAATATGCAAATGAAATGCAGACACGAGAGAGAGAACAAGCGGAGAGTTATTGCATCAGGAGAGGTAGCTTGCGGCTTTGAACCTGCCTTAGTGAAGTAATATCGGATTTACTTGGCTAGTCGGTGAACGTGATGTCTTGAACCGTCCAGCCGTTGGTGTAAACCAAGACAACAGTACTCACACAATAAGCTTCCAAACAATTTCTTAGGTTCTCATGGTTGTGTTCATTTTGGCTTTGAACAACTCTTGGGTTTCATAAGTGCTTTAGAGAATTCAAGCCCCATAATTCTCATAGAAGCGGTCCCACTTCTCACTTATATAGGTGATCTCCTATTAAGAGTATTGTGCCTTACTCCACTCGATATATTCAAGCTCTAGGAATCATTAAAAGTTAAGACTTAACCTCACACACTCTGCAGAACGCACTTTTATTTATCATAGGAATGGATAGAATTTTTACTCTTAAGTGCTCAACTGAATCTTCATAACTTAGTTATCCCATTGAACCAAGGTTTTGGGATCTCCAGTCAACAAGGTTGGGTTACCATTACAAAGACTTCATGCGTAGTGGGCTTTTAATCCCATTCCCTTCGATAAGCAGTATACTTGATCTCTTGGTAAGCCTTTAGTAAGCGGATCTACGAGATTCTCTGCTGATTTTACGTAATCAATAGAAATAACACCGTTTGAGATCAACTGCTTAATGGTATTGTGTCTACGACGAATATGTCTAGACTTACCATTATACATACTATTATGTGCCCTTCCAATAGTCGATTGATTGTCGCAATGGATACTAATAGAAGGTACCAGTTTTGGCCAACATGGAATATCCTCTAAGAAGTTACGAAGCCATTCTGCTTCTTCTCCAGCTTAATCCAAAGCTATAAACTCTGATTCCATTGTTGATCAAACTATACATGTTTGTTTAGAGGATTTTCAGGACACAGTTGCGCCACCAATTATAAAAACATAACCACTTGTGAATTTAGAATCTTTCGTATCAGATATCCAATTTGCATCGCAATATCCTTCTAATACTGCTGGATATCTGGTGTAATGTAATCCAAAATTTAAGGTATATCTTAAATATCTAAGTACCCTATTTAACACCTTCCAATGGTCATTACTTGGATTACTAGTGAGCGTACTTAGTTTATTAACTGTATACGCAATGTCAGGACGCGTGCAGTTCATAATATACATCAGACTACCAATAATCTGAGAATATTTTAATTGATGTACAGGTTCACCTTTATTTTTGGCCAAATGTAGACTTAAGTCTACATGTGTTTTAACTAGACTTTCATCATAGATATCAAATTTCTTAAGAACAGTCTCCACGTAATGAGATTGTATAGAACAAGTCCATTAGGTGTTTTAGAGATTTTAATTTCTAAAATCACATCTGCTACATCCATATCCTTCATGTCGAAATGTTTTGTCAACATTTTCTTAGTAGATATGATAATAGTATGATTGCTACCCATAATTAGCATATCATCTACATATAGGCACACAATGACATATGCATTAAGTGTGTTTTTAATATAAACACATTTATCACACTTAATTTTAAAACCATTTGACAGCATTGTTTTGTCAAACTTTTGGTGTCATTGCTGTGGAGCTTGTTTTAATCCATACAAAGATTTAACGAGTCTACACATTTTTCTCCTGTCCAGGAGCTATAAACCCTTCAGGTTGTTCCATGTAAATTTCTTCTTCTAACTCGCCATTCAAATGTTGTTTTTACGTCCATTTGATGGATTTCAAGATTATGTAATGCAGTAATTGTAATAAAGACTCTAATAGAGGTAACCCTTGTAATTGGTGAGTAGGTATTGAAGAAGTCAAGGCCTTCTTTTTGTCTATAGCCTTTTGCTACCAATTGAGCCTTATATTTATCAATAGATCCATCCAACTTAACTTTTTCTTGAAAATCCACTTGCATCCTATAAGTTTATTTCCAGGTGGAAGATCAACCAATTCCCAAATGTGATTTGACATGATAGATTCTATCTCACTATTAATAGCTTCTTTCCAAAATGGAGCTTCTGGGTTAGACATTGCTTCACTAAATGTTTTTGGATCATTTTCTACCATATAAGTTAGAAAATCTGGACCAAAGGACGTAGAAGTCCTGGTCCTCTTACTGCATCTAGGTTCATCTTCATCGTTTAAATGTCCATTATTTGTAGTATCGTAAGTTCGCTTATTTGAACTTATTTCGTTCTTTTCCTTACATAGAAATATATTTTCAGAAAATGCAGCAGTCCTAGATTTAATAGTAGTACCTTCATGTACATTTGGAATGTCTAATTTATGAACAAAGAACCGATATGCACTACTATTATGAGCATATCCTATAAATATGCAATAAATAGTTTTAGGCCCAATTTTGAACTAATTTATATACCTCAAGTTTGGATATGGGTTTGGGTCCCAAGGGGTACCAATAGTATTTGAAAGGGAGAAGTTTTAGACAATGTCTAGACTAGTCCAAAGTTCACACGCGCGCGTCGCCGCCGTCCGTCCGGCTGGCCGGCTCGGCACGGCACGAGCTCGGGTCGGGTCGTGGGTCGTTGTTGGTTCCTATATTCTTTTTGTACAAAATAAATTAAAATTATTTATTTATTTAATTTATTTCAAAATTAATTAATTGAAAATGTGTGTCTTTTCAAAGATATTTTAAACTGTTCGGACTAAAACAGACACAAACTGATAGTTGTGTCTATTCAGGAATAACTTTCAAGGAGTTGCAACTCTTGGCCTGCAGCTTTTGAAAATATATAAATTGGACCCTGATTTCCGAATTTTGTTCATTAAAATCATTAATCTCTTATCTTGCATTCTGCATAAACAAATATTTTTTCATTTAAGTTCGGAGAGTACGAAACTTTTTCTGGTTCGCTGTTCTTGCTATTAGAGTGCTTCTACACTGCAAGTGAAAGATTGTTGTATCTTGGGGGCGATTGGCGTCGACTGTAAGCACCGTAGTAGACCAAAATCGTCTTAAGGAAATAAAGTCAGACTCTAGCCTCAATCTACTGTTTTCTACAATTTCGTTGAGGGATTATTCGGTTTGCCATTTCCTTCTCTTAGTTTCTGATTTGTTACATATCTCGCATGCTAAATAATATTTCTAACAGTTGTGCTGATTTTTTTTCTCTGTTGTATTTCTTTTTGTGGTGGTTTCAAGTTGTTGCATTTTTGCTCTACTGTGGTGATAACTAGATTTTCGTGAAGTGTGCGGAGTTTTTTTATCAAGTATATCTGTACTGGGGATGCGATGGCGATTATGCTTCTGTTATTGTATTTGGCTTTGTTGTTGAAGTTTATTTCAAGAAATATATTTTAGAATTGTTTTTTGTGTTTGTTTGTAGACTTTGCTCTTTTTTCGTGTAATTGCTAGGAAATTCGTTTATTTTGTTAGTTTATTAAATTATAGGGTCAAAATATTGTTTTAATGTCAAGAGCAGTTCGTTCTTTCATTACAAAAAAATGTAATCTATTCATTTGCCATTAAATACTTTGTATTATTTTACATTTATTTACATTCAATAACAACTTTTAGTTTTTCTTTTTCATTTAGTATGAATAGCTAAATTTTATATTAGAACGAACGATATAATCTACTTGAAAACATTTATATCGTTTATTCAAGATTCTTGATATTTTATCATTCATGTGTTGATTTTACTATGAAATTAATGCATTAAATTATTTGATCATTAATTTGATGACTTTGTGAATCTTTTACGAATTGAGAGGTGAGTTTGAGATTTAGACAATATAGTAAAATTTGGTAATTTAGTATAATATTTAGAGATACTTATACTAAGCGATCATACATGAATTCTTAGAACTAATATTTCGTTTGACTAATGTAGATTCGCATAAAGATATGTGATTGAATTAGTTAAATAAGTTCAATGAGAACTCGAGACGGGTAATTGAATACCATAAAAGAATTCGATCGAACACTAAATTAAGCTCTTGGATCTTGAATTAGGACACAAATGTGATCAATGAGTGAAATTGTCCATCCCTAATTTTCATCCATTATTTGAAATCTCAACCAATCTTTTGTGTATTTTAATTAAGTTAAACTGTTTAAATAAAAAAATCACATCAACGTATAAATCTTTGTTTTCTTTCATCAAATAGGAGTTAGAAAAATCTAATTAAGTTCTAATGTATAGTTCTCGTGGGAACGATAATCCGAACTCAAATGTCCATTATATTACTTATTATAATATCATACACTTGCGATAGAAAAAACGCAACAAGATTTTGGAACACAAAAAGAAATATTTTTATTATATTTTATTTTTTTACTTTTTTTTTAATTACTAAAGCACACAAAAACACATAAAAAAATGAAAGCTCAATAGCTCGAACAGTTTAGCCCCTTGCAAGGTATCTGCTTTTAACTGAATATACCCAATTCTCACATAAGAATGGACCACATATTTTCTCTATTATTCCAAACAAAAGCTCTTAATTTGTATTCATCGTACGCCCTGTCAAGATTTTGTTGCCTTCGGATGATTGTTTAAAACAAGACCAGCCTAGGCAATGTATTTGAATTGATTCTCCAGACAAAGAAATAGTGCCATCTTCCCACAATGGCTATTGACTATGTAAAAAAAAAAGGAAAAATTAATAAACACTTATAAAGCAATGAAAAGCCATTTTTATCCTCACGCCATTTGGAAGAAAGAAAGGAGAGAAAAAGTTGTGGAGAAATCGACGACCCATATGGCCAAAAAATCGATGACCCAAACCGGAGATCGACATTTCTCTAAAGAAGGTGAGTTTTGAAACCTTTATATACATTAATTGAGTAAATAAAGCATGTTTGTATGTTCATTGAATAAATAAAACATGTCGTATATTGATTTGTTGAATAACCTTTGTAGAACTTGTTGTAGATCAATAAATTATGCATAAAATTGAGGTTTTTTGTGTGCTTTGGGAGCGGAGATCGCCGGAAATGGCGATCTTCGCCATTTGCGACGACTGACCATCGACGTCTAGATTCGACCGTTTGGATTGAGCCCATCTGGATTCTAGGCGTCCAGGTCATTTGGAATCCAAATGGCCCAGTTTCTGGGCAGTGTGGATTCCAACGGCCCAGACATCTCAAATCCAAATGTTGATTGGGCAGTCTGGAATCCACACGGCCTAATCGTATTTTTTTGTTTCCGAAATTAGTTATTTAATTGTTTAATTAATATTGACTATTTAATTTAACTGTTTATTGAACATTTAATTTTAAATATTAAATACATATTCTATTTCATTATTTATCTTAATTATATATTTAATTTTAAATTAATTATTTTAATTGTTTATTTAATATTTAATTTCTTTTTTAATTTTATTATTTGATATTAATTATAGTTTAATTTTTTCTTGAATTTTTAATTATTTATTTAATATTTAATTGAAATAAATAATTAAACAATTAAATATTAAATAAATAATGAAATATTCAATTAACAATTTAAATAAACAATTAATATAAATATTACATAAACATTTAAATTTTTTTTGTAAACAACTTCAAAAATTCACTAAAAAAAGTTTATGAATAATAAAATATTATTTAGTTATTAATAATAAACTATTAAATAAACAAAATAAATTGTTTCTTTGAATTGTTTATTTAAATTGTTTATTTAATATTCTATTATTTATACTTAAATATTATATAAACCATTAAAATACGCAATTTAATTATAAATTCTTTTTTTAGAATGAAATATTAAGTAAACAATTTAAAATATTTATTTTAAATTACTTATTTAAATTTTTTATAAAGTATTAAATAAATAATTACAATAAATAATTAAAATAAATTATTTCATTTAATTGTTTATTTAATTTGTTTATTTTAATAGTTTGTTTAATATTTAGTTACAAAAAAGAGTTATAAATAATAAAATATTATTTAGTTATTAATAGTAAACTATTAAATAAACAAAATAAAATGTTTCTTTGAATTATTTATTTAAATTTTCTATTTAAATTGTTTATTTAATATTCTATTTGTTAGGTTTTTAATTATGTAATTGGCAATTTCTGTAAATAAAAGGTACTTAATTGTAAATGTTGTAAAACATCAAGGAGTAATGTGCAATTATATGAAAATGAGTTTTTTAGGCCTAGGGTTTGAGTATGGCAAAAAAAGGAAAATACGGCTCAAATTTTCGCTAGACTGTCTCTATGGATTGGCTCGAGCGTAAAAAACAGAACCTTCGTTGCTCGACTGTCAACTTGCCTTAGCTCAATTTAAAGGATTTTTCCATGACCTATTACTTTCCTAACTTACCTATCAATACCAAAACACATATGAACGTGGTTCGAGAAGGTTGATTATTGAGAGAGCTTCATCAGAGAGAATTCCTACATATTCTTACTTCCAGCCTTCGTCCGTGAGTTTGATTTGGTGAGAAAAACATCACTTTCATAATCCAAATACCAAACCGTTCTTTCCTTCGCTTCTGCCAGAGTTGCTGAAGATCAAGTGAAGTTGACTGGAGTTTCAGTTATTGAAGAACGCGGTATTCTTCGTGGATCCACATGAGATAAACCATTTCACAAAATTAGGAGTTGTTGCAGGAGAGCACAATCCAGAAGAGCTTCAAAAATTACAGTTGGGAGTGGTGCAGGAGCACATAATCGACGAAAACTGTTGAAATTGCAGTCAGAAGATCAGACAGTACGTGTTGTCTTTTAGTCTGGTAGATTGTAAGTTATAAATCGTTTATAGTGAATTGTTGGATGGCAAAGTGCCCGAAGTTTTACCCAATTGGGGTTTCTCTGTGATCATACCGTATGTTTTTACTGCTTTCTTTATTGATTATATTAACTGCGGTATTTAAACATAGGTTAAATTGACTTGCATGATTAATCATTTAGAGATAATTAATTGGTGACATGTTGCTAATTAATTAATAATTTAAATTTTGCATAATATACATATTCACCCCTCTCTAGGTATTGTTAGGGACGAACTATGTAAATTTCAATTGGTATCAGAGCTTTAATTCTATTCCTGACCCTTTATAACATCTAGATGAGTCAATCATTGTCCGTGCCTCCGTTTTTCTACGGAAGCAACTATGCCTATTGGAAAGTTCGAATGAAAGCCTTTTTTAAATCTTTGGATGAACGTATTTGGATTAACGTTCAAAATGGGTGGGCTCCACCTTCAACAACTGTTGCTGGTGTAGTCACACCTACTAATATCTCTCTATGGACTAAAATGAACTTAGATGAATGTAATTGGAACAGCAAGGGCCTTCATGCCCTGTTCATGGCTGTGTCTCCTTAAAAATTTAGGAGAGTCTCCATGTTTGAAACTACCAAGAAAGTTTGGGATATCTTAGAAACGCCACACGATGGAACTAAAATGGTTTAAAATTCTAAAATGCAGATATTAACTACTAGGTTTGAAGAGATTAGAATGAAGGACGATGAATCATTCGATGAATTCTGGTTAATTCGAGCTTTAACCTAGGTGAAAGGATTCCCGAGTCCAAAATCATCAGAAAATTCCTAAGATCCTTGCCCAAGAGGTTTAGACCTAAGTTTACTGCGATAGAAGAAAGTAAGGACTTAGATACTATTAAGATAGAAGAACTCGTAAGATCACTTCAAACTTATGAACTCACCATCTCTCAACCTAAAAAGGTTAAATCTATCGCCATGAACACTATTAGAGAAGAAGCGAGTGAGTATTTTAATGCTGAGTCACTTAGGGACGACGAAATAACTTATTTCGTTATAAAATTTCAGAAAGTGATGAGGAATAGGAGAAAGTCTTAAGAACGGAAAAGTGGATTCCCTAGTGAATTTGTGAAAGATAATCGTGAAGAGGGTGGCTATATGATCGCTAATAAGAAATCTAATCTGTTAGATGCCATGAGTGTCAGTGTTACGATCACTATAGGAATGAATGTCCTAACTTGAAAAAGAGTTCTAATAATGGTAGGCGTAAGGCTTTAGCAGTGACATTAAGTGATGATGAATAAGATTCTAGTGCTCGGGGTGATACTTCTGGTGGTGAAGATAATCAAAAGTTCTTGGCCTTCACATCTATAACTACTATAGAATCTGATAAAGAAATTGAAAGGTTTGGGTTAAGAAAATTGATTTATCTAGGTCAGATGATCAGATGAATTGTTATGTTACCCACGTTGCAATTAAGGCTCAAAATATTTCTATGTAGTACCTTGACAGTGCTAGTTCTAGACATATGTGTGGTGATAAAGCTTTGTTCTCTTCTCTAGTTGATTGGAATGGCGGTGTTGTGATTTTTTGAGATGTGACTACTGCACCTATACTTGGTAAATGTATTGTTACTATATCTGGACTACCTACTATTTCATATGTGCTTTATGTGAAAGGGTTAAGTCTAACTTGTTAAGCATTAGTCAAATATGTGATTCTACTGGTAATGTTGTCCTCGAAGGTGTAACAACTTCAGATAATTGTTATGAAGTTCTTCAAAATTCCCACTACATGTGTAGTAGTGACAAGATTGATGTAACTAAACTGTGACATCAACGACTTGACCATATGAACTATAAAAGTTTGTCTAAACTCGCCAGAAGGAACTTGTAAATCGCTTACCTAAAGTTGAAAATACTGATACCACAGTATGTGTCCCGTGTCAACAACGTAAATAGATCAGAGTTCCTTATAAACATACTTCTAAGGTTTTGACAAGCAAGCCACTTGAATTACTCCATATGGAATTAATGGGAACATTTAGGACCGAAAGTCTTGGTAGTAAACGGTATATCTTGGTTGTAGTTGACGATTTTTCTCTATACACATGGATTGAGTTGTTGAGAGATAAAATTGAGGTGTTCGATCTTATCATCTCATTGTACAAAAGACTTAGAAATGAGAAAGATTTTACCATATCACGAATTCGTAGTGATCATGGAAAAGAGTTTGAAAACTCTAATATTGAGAACTTCTGCTTGGAAGAGGGAATCCAACATGAGTTTTCCTCGCCGGTCACTCCACAATAGAATCGGGTAGTTGAGAGAAAAAAATTGTGTGCTTCAAGAAATGGCAAGAGTCATACTTCATGGGAAGGATCTAGCTATGCATTTTCGAGGGGAAGCCATCAACACTGCATGTCACATCGTTAACAGGGTTTATCTTAGACCTAAAACTAATATTACACCATATGAGATCTGGAAAGGTAAACGACCAACAGTCAAGTACTTCATATGTTTAGCAGCAAGTGCTATATACTAAGAGATAGAGAAAATTGGGCAAGTTTGATTCTAAAAGTGATAAGGGAATCTTTCTAGGATATTCTAGAAATAGTCGGGCACATCGTGTATACAATTCTCGTACACAGGTCGTGATGGAGTCTATCAATGTAGTGGCGGATGATGTTTGTAGTTAGGGGGAGATTGTAAGCAATGGGGTGGAGTTGGAACACCTGAGTGTTGATCCTGTCATGTAGTTGAACTTAAAGAAACCCCCATTTACGATTCCCTACGTACTTCTAATGGTTTACACAGTCCACTAAGGACTCCACATATGATGATTAACCTGAACCTCTTAAAGAACCCTCGTCCCGCGTTAAGACGATATACTGTTATAGATCGTTTATACAATTTACTCCATGATAACTTGAACAAAGTATGTAGAAAGGTCTACTGTTCACTGTTTATCTTTGTGCCTGATTCATAACAGTATTTTCAAGTTATTATGTGTTAACACTCATATCCTACTCTTTCTTATAAGAGTCTCTTTGGAAGTTACTGTTCATTTATGTCACAGTCCTTTTCATACACTGTTCCTTAGCTGGTTCCGAAGCTGGTTCTTCTACAGTACAATTTTGGATTATTTCATTCCTATTGTATCAAGGGCAAAGTAAAACACGTTCTCCTCGCTCTCGAACACCAAATGAAACCCAAACTCACTCCTAGATTTTGAAAGCTTCTCAGATCTCGAAACCGATGGATTGAGCGATAACCCTAGTTAGATGAGTGAAAATGAGGAAGGTGATGATGAAGAGCATGGAGGCGGCGAGGATTCGATCAACAATTCATCGGACGGTACAGAGATCTCATCTGCTGAGAATCCTTCAATTACGCAGAGGTTAGATGACGTTCTTGTGGAGGATGGTGACAAAGATCTGCTGCTACAGAAGAGCGATGGATTTTTTGCAGTGGCTTCAGGCTCTAGATATGCAGGTTTTAGGGGTATGTCGACGGATGAAAGGTTGAAGCCTTTGCTGAAACTCAATTTATCCACCGGCGCAGCTGAGGATTGTTTGCTGGCCTACCTTAATCAGGGGTAAGTAATCAAAAGAAAACCTGGTTTCTTGAATGTACTAGTTTTAATAAGTTCTGTATGGAGGGGTAGAATTTATTGTTTGGAAATGGAATCGGTGAAATATCTATGCAATTTTGGACATATTTCCTCATTCAATTTCCTAGCCCAAACCGACTTATTAACTCTGAAAGAAATTGAAGTTCCATAAATAATTAATTTCCCCAAACGTATTTGGTTTATTACATTTCTCAAGCTAGTTGTCAAGGAAATATATATTATTAGTCTTTTGTAGTAGAGATACTTCAATTACATATAGAGAAGGCTATGCACTCAACTTACTTCTACCTACTGTGATAATGAAACAGCACTGTGAGCCATTAGAAGTGGGTATGCTGGCTAGGTGTTTGTGCATGCCTCTTGTTTCTATCCGTGTTGGGAAGATCACCAAGCAAGGGAGCCTCTTATGTTCGACACCCATAAGGTAGAGTCCTCTTCATTTTGTTTCTCACACTACCGATGCATGTATAAAATGATTTTTCCTTTGTTATAGTGCGGTTTTGTTGTTAAGCAATTATTTTGTTGAGAGAACTAACTAGGGAAGTTGATCTTTGAGAGACAAATTTGGGTTTTCCTGTTTTTGTTTTTAGTTTTTGGGGTTGGTTTGGAATAAGTATAAATTTAGGCTGGGGAAAAAAGCTAGCTTACTATGAAACTTGAAAGTGAATCATATGTTGTGTGGGATATTTCCTTTCTGATAGACTTACACCTCTGAGTACAAATGTTTTTCTAGCTATCCACCTTTCTGGAAACATATCTATTTATCACCAAAAGCTTGTTAGTTCTTCATAGGTGATCGAATTTCGTCTTCTAATTTCAAATTGTCTGATGGAGAAGTGGAAAAATATATTTAAATGCGAGGTGAATCTATTTTTAATAGCTCTCTGAAGATAAATAAATTTCTAAATTGGTCTAGCTTGTCTTTATTTGTTCTAACTGCCATTTTGGAACGAAATGCTTTCGGAAAGTAACTAAAGTCAAGTCTAAAGTGGTTCTGCAGATATTAGATCAGTATTTTGCATTACAAATTCTTGTTTTGTATGAATTATGATACTTCTAATGCTCTTTTTCCTCTATGAAATTTGCTATATTTGCTTTCAAGGTTTTCATGTTAGAAATTAGTAGTAGAAAATTGGTGCTTGTGTCCCGTATCTTGGAGCTACTGCATGAACAATTGTTTCTCATGTATCTAATATGGTTGTCCCTGTAAGTAATTTTCCTTGTGGGAGTTATATCATTTCTCCATGTATTTCATGGAGTGTTGTTTATGAAAACTTGTTTATAATTATGTTATTGGCAGACTGAAGTGGTGTATGTAGTGTAATTTTCTCACATAAGCAATAGGGACTTGTTCAACATGGAGAAGAAGAGGACGTGTGTTATTCACATCATTGAAAATGCAAGACATCTAGCAAAATACAGAATGTTGGTCAGCCTGATCAGGTTTGCTTTCTCTGTATTTTGTGATTTGTATATTTTGTTATCATAGGAAATACGGGAAATTGAGATATTTTGGGGTGCCAGGAGGGACAATGATTTTGTTATTCTTGTAATGTGTTCTTGATTTTTTATTTTTATTTTTTTTTATCTTTGTAGGAATGTGTTTTTGATTTATTTATGAAACTTTTAGAATAGTTTACTTCCCATTAATATTCAACACTAACATAACCTTCAAAAATACCTTAACCCGTGCATTGCACAGGCTTTGACTAGTTTCATACTAACAGTAAGGGTGCAAAACATTTGTTATTTTGTTCTTTGGTTACAATGTCGCCCTTGTCATTTTGTAACAAAGAGGGGGGAGATATGTTTTTGATGGAGTAGATATTTTTTACTTTTATGTTTTTTATCTATTTGATGTATCTAAAACTTTTGATTTTAATTATATGATATATTTTTAGTTCTGCTAAATTAAGTTTGATGTTTTAGTAGTATCGATGTGTCTTCGTGGTATGTTGGGTTGCATTGGTACTATGTCTTAATTTAGCATGCATGATTGAAACTGAACAATATTATATGCTTCATAGATATATTTTATAAACTGCTTGAACTGCTTTACTTATACTGTTTTCCACACATTTCACAATGGATGTTGAGTTATCTATTTCAGGAAATAAGTGCCGATTAAAATGCAGAATTCATTCAAGTCAATTAGTTGTAGCATTGGTTTTTGAGTATGTATTTCATATTTGATTACTGTCTCGATTTTAGTTAGCAGTTTTGTCACATCATGCCAAAGAGGGAGCTTGTTAGGTTTTTAATAATATAATTGGCAATTCTATAAACAAAAGGGATTTAATTATAAATTTTGTAAAAAGTCAGGGAGTAATGTGAAATTATATGAAAATAGCTCGTTTTGGCCTAGGGTTCAAATGTGGCAAAATAAGGAAAATACGGTGCGAATTTTCGCTAGACTGTCGCTATGGATTGGCTCGAGCATAAAAAACAGAACCTTCGTTGCTCGACTATTGCCCTGCCTTAGTTCGAGTGACGGCCTGTCGCTCGATGTCGCTGTGCCCTCGATCGAGCGACAGTATTGTTTGAAAAATTTTTACTTCGCGATTTAAAGGTTTTTCCCTGGCCAATTACTTTTCTAACCTACCTATAAATATCACAACACATCTGAACGTGATTCGAGAAGGTTGATTATTGAGAGAGTTTCATCAGAGAGAATTCCTACGTATTCCTACTTTCAACATTCGTCCTGTAAGTTCGTTTTGGTGAGAAAAATATCACTTTCATAATCCAAATACCAAACTGTTCTTTCCTCCGCTTCTGTCAGAGTTGCTGAAAATTGAGTGAAGTTGACTGGAGTTCCCGTCGTTGAAGAACGCGATGTTCTTTGTGGATCCACATGAGATAAACGATTTCACAAAGGTATGAGTTATTTCAGGAGAGCACAATCTAAGATTGCTTTAAAAATTGTAGTTGGGAGTGGTGCATGAGCACATAATCTAGAAAAGCTGTTGGAATTACAGTCAGGAGATCAGATAGTACGTGTTGTCTTCTAATCTGGTAGACTGTAAGTTATAAATTGTTTATAGTAGATTGTTGATTGGCAAAGTGCCCGGAGTTTTTACCCATTTGGGATTTCTCCGTGATCATACCATGTGTTTTTACTGCTTTCTTTATTGATTATATTAACTGCGGTATTTAAATATAGTTTAAATTAACTTGCATGCTTAATCATGTAGAGATAATTAACATGTTGTTAATTAATTAATAATTTTAATTCGGCATAATATATATATTCACCCCCTCTAGGTATTATTAGGTCGAACTACGTAAATTTCACTATTATTTATAATTAAATATTATATAAACAATCAAAATAATCAATTTAATTAAATTCTTCTTTTACAATGAAACATTAAGTAAATGATTTAAAATATTTATTTAAAATTACTTATTTAAATTTTTTATAAATTATAAAATAAATAATCAAAATAAATTATTTCATTTAATTGTTTATTTTAATCGTTTGTTTAATATTTAGTTACAAAAAACGCATTTATAAATAAAAAAATATTATTTAGTTATAAATAATAATTTATTAAATAAAAAAATAAATTGTTTATTTAAATTTTATATTTAAAGTGCTTATTTAATATTCTATTAATTATAATTAAATATTACATTAACAATTAAAATAAGCAATTAATTATAAATTCTTTTTTAAAATGAAATATTAAGTTTAAATTATTTATTTTAAATAAATTATTTCTTTAAATTATTTATTTAATTTATTTATTTTAATAGTTTATTTAATATTTAATTACAAAAAAGGGTTTATAAGTAAAAAAATCATTTAAAATAATTGAATATTTAACAATAATAATTATGCAACTACAAATTACAATTAATAATATACATATTACACATGCGTTGAATTGTTATGTAGAAGAATCTGATTTGTACAAAATCGACGAGTATGCTTTGTTGTGCCTCACCTGCAACACTTACAAGGTTGAGAAAATTCTCATGTGGATGAGATTCTAGACGTATGTCTATGTCCAGAGCACGTGGTCCGACTTCGGGTGGCAACCAATGTTGTGGAAATATCTGGCCAATTTAGCGTAACTTTCCTCGGCTGGACCCATTAAATCCTTCAATGCACATTATATGGTCTTCCAGGCCTTCTGATAGCTCATGACCACCCCATACTCTCGACGGACGTCGTTAATGATGTCCGAAGGTCTGTAGATCAGTCATGGGTCCTGAAACTTGTGCATTATTTGTCGACCAATGAACCATGTTCGGGCCTGCCTGTGATCATTTCGACGAATACCCACTTCTCAAGTATGTTCCTGTGTATACTTACGAATTACAAAGAACTCATTCATGTCCATTTTCTTCGCTCGCAAACGTCAATGACAACTGTCGTCAATGCAGATAATTGTGTACGTTGACTTGTTCGATTTTTTCACTTTAACTCAAAATTGTGTTTCAAATCAATCTGGTGTACAGTTCCAGCAAATCTTTCTGCTTTTCAAACAATTGTTCGACATATAAATCTTCATCATCGGGAACTACACGGGAACAATTAGAGGTCTGTATACTCGTTCTAGGTTGTGAACCCGACTCATGTCTCCGACGGGATAAAGCAATCAAATCTTCATTTGTAAATTCATTTTCATTCTCGTTATCTTGAACTATTGAGGGAATTCTGTACGTAACGGTGAAATCATGATGATGAACAGCTGTATCGGGAATAAGCACATCATCCTCACGAGCTATCTCCACTGTGTGCCAAAAATCATTAACATTACGATCTCCTTCATCGAGATCTTCGTGTTCACTATCGGGGACATTCTTCTTCTCTAAAGTTACGCAAGTAGAAGTAGTCATGCGAATTTGGTTCAATTCAATTAAAACTTTGATTTCATCTTTATAAGTAACATTTACAGGTGAAATTGGAATGAATGTATTTTCCTTGTTGAATAGAAATCTCAATTCCATGTCGCACTGAGATGTATAGACGTTGAGCTTGTTTTGTATCTCACAGTACATTTGTGCATATGATGTATTCAATATCATCACAATTACAACTATGCTATATATTTCACATGTCCATTTCCAGACCCATCGACCATTTTCATTCATTTCAAATTCACCAAAGTAACAAATCGAGGCTGCTGTCGATCCCATATCTGCATTAGGAAACATTATTTGTTAAAAAATTATAATTAGGGGAAAAATGGGGAGTAAAACTGCCTGTTCGGACGTTCGGGCCGGCTAGATCCGTCTGACTCGGACGTCCAGATCCGGTCGGCTGGATCCAACCGTCCAGGTCAGATGGATCCCGACGGCCCGGACTTCCTGGTCGGTGTTTCAACATGCATTTGAATTTTTTTCTCGTTTTTGTTAAAAAAAATTATAGATCCATTTAAGATCGTAAATTTTTTATCTGTCTAAGTCGAAATAAGATTTAAAAATTAAAATAATGTACTAATTTAACTAAATGAAATAAAAAATACATAAATATACTTACCGATTCCTAGTGATAGCTGTGAATAATATTTTCTTGTTGAACGTTTGATAAATTTATCTGTTTTCAAGTTTGAAACTGATGAAAAATGAAACAGTTTTATCTGTATTGGAGTAAACAAATAAAAAAAGTGATTTGATTTTGAAATTTTAAGTGGGAAGTATTTGGAATTCTTTATAATTTAAAAATGGTATTATTGTCTTTTAAACAATACCATATTTTTGTAATTGTATAACATGTTTAAGGGTAGTTTTGTGTTTTACGCATTGGAAGATTATTGTGGTGAATGTTTAAAAAATCTGGTCAAAGTGAAAAATAACAATGTTGACTTGACTCATTTGGAAAGTATCCCTTCTCCACACCCCCTTTATCATGTACATCGAGGAAGTTTTCATTCCTTGTATATTTATTTTTGCAGTTAATGAGTCATGTTCTGCATCAATAGTTGACTACATAATTAAACTCTTAATTGATCTAGTTAAAAATTAGAATTTTAGTATATTTTAATAAAAATTAATTAAATATGTTGTTAAAAAGTTAATAAAAATTATAGGTCTCATATAATGTGCAATTACAAATGAATTTAACAAAAAATAAAATTTCAAAAATAGCGACCAAATATTACCAAGATTACGAAATTCCAAACCCCAAACCTTGCGGGGTGTACGATTCACACTAAAGCAGTTTTATTGTTTTCACATCCAACAATAGCTTGTTTATAGCTTTGCGGTCCTCAACCTACACAATGCAATCACAAATTAGTTGAAATTAATTTTCCTAAGTCAATAAAATAGTTCGAGTCTTTTTTTCAAAAATCACTTTTCTTAAAATTATTTTTTAATCATTCTCTCATAAAATAATTTTATTTATAAATCTAAATTTTTTTCTACTTTTTAATCTTATATTTTAAAAAAAATTATTTATCCCAAACAATAGGGCTCACATGGGTTAAATGATTACATCATCCACATAAAAATAGAAGGATTTTGCTACTTTGACAAAAAAATTGTAACAAATAGAGTGATATAATCTCAGTTGACAACATATAATTTATGAGAATTTTAAAATAATTCGTGACATTATGCATCATGTCAACCATTTTTTTTTTTTTTTTTTGACGTAGGAACCCATAGCCACTGCTGATTAGCGAAAGCTCGACCACTGTGAGTGGGCACCAGGTAAATCCAGCTCCACGTACATAACTTGCAAACCAAACAGAAGAGGTAAACCACATTGTGCATGTCCAGTGTGACGAACTCGACCGAAAAAGTGTAGACAAGAGATTCGAAGTCATCGCCTTTGATCTCCGCATTAACGTGCTCCACGAACTCAGCCAACCCAAACCGATCATGACTACCATTATATTATATTATGGGAGCATGATTGAAAATAGAATTACTCGTGTAGTGAAAGAAGAACCATGATCTATATTAATCCTCCATCTCCGCAGATTGTGTGCGACCCTTTTGCCTCAATCTTCTTACTCTCGACCCCTTCCCACTTACAACGATGGATTCAGGCTAAGTACTGGGTCATCATGATCGTCTAAGTGTAACTCTTCTTCTGTATTCATTGCTATCCTACTCAGGAAAACCCCAGTCACGAGGATTGACGAACGACTCACACCTTGGTGAACAGGACACTACTACTGCCATTAGGGTTGCAGAGAGTATTTGTATACTGCGTCACATCAATTTCAGGTAAATTTTTATTTATTTTTTGTCGTTCTACGAATTGAATTAATATTTAGATACCAAATTCTGTGAATTGGCGGCGGTATGTTTTTTGTTCCCAGATTTGGTTGATTGGGTCGATTTCATTTTTCCATTTTTGGCTGAAAAGCTAAACTAGTGGCTTTCAGATCGTTTTGAAACTTGATAATGAAGAATTTTACGGAATTTCATTATTATGTTTTAACTGATTTGTTGTGACAGAATTAATTAAGTGAATGCAGTAAAATAAAAATGATGTGGATTCTTGTGTCCATTATATAGTTGCAATAATTTATACTTGATTTTTAGAACTGCTAATGGATACTGTACCATGTATCCATAAAAATTGCTAATTCTCTTATGAAGTTGTAGAACCACAGAAGTCATCCAGTCTATTTATATTATAGTGCAAGGAAAGATCAATGGCCATTTCGCAATTATCAGGTACCCACACTATTTGGGGAAAACTGACCAACAGTTCACATGGGAACCGAACATGATTTTTCGGATATAGGACCTTATTAGGAAATTCTGTTTCACCTTGCACTTTTCTGTTGAAAATGTTATACGTGCATTCATGGTTGTCTCTGAAGTTGCATTGGTTAGATCGAATTGTGGCTTTGGAATTGGATTTAGAAATGTTATCTTTCAGATCTAATTGATTTTCCATGAATTTCAAGTCCCAGGCTTAATTTAAGGCCACCAAAACATCGCTTAAGTCTATTCATTAATTATTTTCCTTTGTCGTTACAGTCCAACCATATCATCAACTACTTATTTTTTGGAACTGCAAACAAACTCTTTTCGTTGGATCACACATCAAAGTAGTCAAGAGTACTTCAATTATGATTCTCTTTCCACCTGCTTTACTGATTAATCTAGATCTATCGCTGTTTTTCCTTAGTATTGTTATTACTCAATCAGTTATTTCTCTTTTAATTCTATCAAATTGTCTTCTGGTTACTATTAACTAAGGACAAAGTTTCAGATGACGTTTGACATTAGGCTGTGGCACTCATTGTCAAACCAAACCATGCCATGTCTATATATGGTATCTATAGCATTCTTCTTCTTTTTCGACATTTTCTGCGTAAATTGTAACTTTTGAGTTATCTTATTGATCCATATAGATCTATTGGGTGAAAAAAAAAAGGGTTGTTACTCCCTCTAAATTTTGAACATTTTGGAATCATTGAAATGCTAAACTTTGGGAGGGTTTGTTGCAGTGATGTGGAAGTTTTTAGAATTGAGTTCTAGAAAATGTATCCGTCCGTGATAGTATACACAAGTCAATAATATAAATGTACAGGACAGTTAAGAAATCGAGAGTGTTGCTTTGAATTGGAAATATTAGATCCTGCAATCTTGTGCTAGTACACTTTGTTAACCCAGTCCGACCTTTTGAGCTGTTCAATAAATGATCGTATGCACATCTTTGTTCTCCATTGCTGTTAACAAGGACTCACTAAAGCTCTTTTTTAAAGTACAAGGAAGTGCATGCTTGGCTTCCCATGCTATTTATGCTATAATGATCACTTTCATGACACTAAAATATGGGGCCTTACACGATTATCATCTGAAACTCCATTCGATCCAACACTATCAAGTATGACTAATTGAATCAAG
Organism: Fraxinus americana; assembly: GCA_035079005.1. NCBI lineage: Eukaryota > Viridiplantae > Streptophyta > Magnoliopsida > Lamiales > Oleaceae > Fraxinus > Fraxinus americana. Next base: position 10,890,710 of record CM068727.1, on the reverse strand, counting down.
CATAAAACCAAACTGGTTATAGTATGCTTACTAGTTCAATATGTATATACAATTTGTGAACTTGTGAATAAAACCTTAATTATTTTGTAAACTAAGCTTTTTTTTTTGATAGGATTTTATTTTGTAAACTAAGCATTATAACATTCTTCCTTCATTCATCAAAAACGTTTTTACTAGTTAAGATCGCACTAAAACTTTTTGTCAAATATAAATACCCACCACAAACAAAGACTTACATACTTTAACAGGGGTTAATCCAAATTAATTGTTTTTCTTATCTTTATGAAATCGCTCCATAATCTTCACTATCGAAATTCAGATGCTTCTAATGTAATTAGCCTTTTACTTTTCAAATGTTCCTCCCTAGGGCTCCTAAATTACCTTTTTGGTTTCCCGTTTTGCTGGCTTATATTTTGTAAAAGCCTCCACACATTATCCTTAATTTCCATTGGAACCTTCTAGTTCGACCATTGTGTTTCTTTATTAGGTAGATTTTTACCCTTAAAATTTCCTACGACTTTCTTTTCTAGTTCCTAATGAAATGAGCCACTTGATTCCATATTAAGTTATCATTCCATTTACATCTAACTTTCCTTCTTCAAAAGTTTATCCGTTAAAGTCACTTGTATTCAGCCTACTTTTAAAAAATAATATGCTCTATTTCATATCTTGAATTACATTATCTTGCTATTTTTTTCTTTTCTCCATACATGTATACTGAAGTTTATAAATTGTATACCTAATTTTTTGCCTTCTTTCTTACCTATTCCACATCATGTGTGCAAGGTATGTTGACTTTATCCTATGCATCACATCTGCTATTTCTAGGATTCTTTAGCTTCCCTATATTTGAAGTTCCTACTGAGAATTTATTACCTAAATTTACCTTTTTGCCATCCCAAGATTAGTTCTTGGCATATCCAAGTACTGTGTGTTGTTTTTGTGGAAAATAATGTAAATTATTCAGTTTCCTATTTTTAATTGTAAAGCAATGTAAATCTTAGGATACTAATTAGAGCATAATCAGGGATAGTTAGAGTATAATCAGGGATTCCTGATTTTGCAAATTATTTGTTTCCTTTTTAACTAGTTGATCTAGGTTTGTACTAGCCTATAAAGACCTCTGTTTGCTGACTGAATAATACACACTATAATTATTCTCATTTCACTACATGGTATCAGATCCACTAATTTTTTCTGGGATTAGAATCACTTATTCTTTTTTGGCCTTCATTGCTGAACCTGCATCACATTTCTATTGTTGAATTTGTCTGTTCTTCTGCATAAGATCTTTCAGCCTTCATCGCTGGTTTTTTTGGCCTTTATTGCCATTCTTTTATACATTCAGCCTTCATAGTCGTTCATCCTAATCCTTTCTTCTTTGCATTTACCATGTCTGAGATAACTATGACAACTCAATATGAAGAAGTGACTTCAAAATATTCCTATGTAGAATTGCATAGCCTTCCCGTTGCTTACAAACTCAATGGAAAGAATTATCTGAAGTGGTCACAAGTGGTTAGAACCTTTCTAAAACGAAAGGAAAATTGAGTCATCTTCTCAAAACTTGTCCAAATCCTGAAGATTCAAAGTTTGACGTGCGGGATGAAGACTCTATGGTTATGTCGTGGCTGTGGAATTCAATGTCGCAAAAAATCAGTGACACCTTCATGTTTTTGCCTACAACAAAGGACTTATGGGAAGCAGTTCAACAAACCCACTTAAAGCTTAGAGATGTTGCCCAGGTTTACGATATTTAGATTAAAATTGCTGGTACCAAACAGGGGAATAAATCTGTTACTGAATATGCATCCTGAAGAATCTTGGGCAAGAGTTGGATCACTACAGGTGCATTCAGATGAAGTGTAGCGAGGATGCGGCAATTTTGAAGCAGTTCATTAAGAGGGATCGAGTATATGATTTCCTACCCGGTCTTAATGTGGAATTTGAGCAAATTTTAGGTAAAGAAGTGCCATTGTTAAATGAAACCATCTCGATGGTTCGAGCAGAAGAGAGTAGAAGTGTCATGCTTGAACCTCAAGCATTGGATGGGTTGGCGATGGCAGCCATTGGCGGAAACAATTGGTATTGGGGAGGAAGTCCAAATAAGAAACAAGCTAATAATCAAGGACAACGATCAAGTGCAAAAAACAGCGGAAATTCTTTTAGACCTTAATTCCGTGACAACAAGGACAATCTATGGTGTACTATTTATTGTAAAAAATAGCGACATGAGAAGGAATATTGTTATAATTTAATTGGAAAGCCTACTAGCAGAGAATGGGAGATATAAAGGAGGACTATCAAGAAATCAAGGACAAGCTCACCTAACTACTACAGAATTGAACCCAAAAGCAAAATCAGATATGGTAGAATTTAATAAGGAGGAGGTTGAGAAGCTGAGAAACTTGTTGGGGACCTTCGAGAAATCGTCAGATATATGCTCTTTGGCGCACTCAGGTATATTGGTCACTTCTCATGGATTAAATGTCCCGAATATACCATTTTCCAACTCTTGGGTCAATGACTTAGGAGCCACTGATTACATGACCAACCTATCACAAAACCTGAACACCTACACTCCCTATCCTAGTAATAGAAAAATTGCAACAGCCGATGGTTCATTGACCGCTATAGCCGGTTCAGGAGACATACAACTCAGCCCCTTTCTTACCGTTAAAAATGCCCTCCATGTTCCAAAATTGTCAACTAACCTTTTATAAATAATAAACTCACTCGAGACATGAAATATAATGTTGTGATTTATCCCACTTACTGAACATTTCAAGACTGGGATTCGGGGAAGACGATTGGACATGCAAAGGAGAAGTCATGACTCTACTATCTTGATACACAAAGCAGCCCCGAGTATTATCAAGACTAAAGTACCTCTGTCGTTCCTTTCCGAAACTCTTTCAACTAACAAAACCAAGATTTGGCTTCGCCATCTCCATCTTACCCTTCTTTCCAAGTTTTAAAATTAATGTTTCCTTCTTTGTTTTAAGGATTAGTCATTGATAGCTTTTACTGTGATGTATGCGAACTTGTAGAACACAAATGTATGTCTTTTCCAATAAGCGATAAAAGAAGTTCTATTCCTTTTTATTTAGTTCATACCGATTTATGGGGTCCTTTCACTACTCCTATGCTCTTGCCGCACAGGGGTTTGTTTCGTTTATTGATGCACTGGGGTTCCCTAACTTCTATAATATGATCCAAAATTAATTTGGGGTCAAAATCAAGAGAATTAGGTCAGATAATGCAAGAGATTACTTCAATCAGGTTTTATCTCCTTATTGTCAAGAAATAAGGCATTATTCATGAGTTATTTAAAACCCCTATGGAAATACTCTCAGTTTTATTTAGATCTCGAAACTACAAACAATCTCACTCGTAGGGTATTCAAGTGCACCTGTGCAGTCATAATTGGGGAGGCTAGGCCCAAGGGCACTCAAGTGCATATTCATTGCGTATTCCTTAACTCAAAAGGGGTACAATGTTATCATCCTCCAACCGGAAAATTCTATGTTTCCACAGTTGTTGCCTTTGCCGAAAATCACCCCTATTTCTCCACTCCTTATCTTCAAGGGGAGATCTCATTTCTGGAAGATAAGGTTAGGGATTTCTTCTTGCTAGAGTTATCATCATCATCGATTCCAATGATCTTCCCCGGTTCATAACTCTAGATCCATGCCTTACCCAACTAGTGAAATTGTGGTTGAAGATAACATTATTTTTGATAATGTTTGACTGTTGCAAGTGTACTCAAGAAGCGAAAGTTTACTACCAAAACCCGTGCAAGTACAAGAGTCTGACCTAACTTCTGGAATGACAACTCCTACGCTTCATATTGAGAAATCAACTCTGTAGCACGGACACTTCAATCAGGGTAACGTGTGTCGGACACGAGTCGATACCGACACTTCTCGGACACTCTACCGTAATCAATTTTCTTTTTATATTAGAAATATTATATATTGTTAATTCAAAGTTATTAGCAAAAAACAAATAGGTACTCATGTTTAAAAGATTTCAACAAGAAAAAAAAATAAAAAGTATAAAACTAAATTTATACTCTATAAATGAAGAATTTTTAAGAATTTAATCAACGTGTCGTGACTGTATTTTTTTTAAAAATCGTGTGTCGGCGTATTTGACACGTATCGTGTCGGACACACGTGTCCGTGTCAGTGCATCATAGGCAATAAATATCCGAACCTTCAACCAATGATCATGACCTACTTTATTGCTGTTAGAAAAGGAACCAGAGAATGTACCAAGCATCCACTTTACCCGATAGCTAAGTTTGTGTCATTTGATAAATTTTCTCCATCCCAAAAGTTTCCTCGTAAACTTAACCGTTATTCCCATTCTCAACACCTTATCTAAGGCATTGTCCACTGAAAAGTGGAAGAATGCAATGAGAACAGAGATGGAAGCCTTAGAGAAAAAAAGACATAGGAGTTATTTGATTTGCCGAAAGGGAAGAATGCGGGAGCAAGTGGGTGTTAACGGTGAAGTATAAGGCTGATGGTTCTCTTGAGAGGTATAAAGCTAAATTGGTAGCTAACGGGTACACTCGAATCTATAGGGTGGATTATTAAGAAACTTTTTCTCCCATTGCTAAGATGAATACGGTGAAGATATTACTGTCATTGGCAGTTGACTTTAATTGGGATCTGCAATAATTTGATGTGAAAACGCTTTTCTTTATGGTGATTTGGAAGAAGAGATATACATCGAAGTTCAATCGGGATTTGTAGGAAAATTAGAAAACAACAAAGTGTGCGAGCTGAAAAAGGCATTGTATGGCCTTAGACAGTCACCAAGAGCTTTGTTTGGAAGATTCATGAAGGTATTGCTATCTAATGGGTACGATTAAGGTCAAGGAGATCACACACTATTCATTAAACACTTGGGGAGTTACGGCCCTTTTAGCATATGTTGATAACATAGTGGTGATAGGGAATGATGACCGTGAGGAATAAATTCTAAGGCAAAAGTTGGTATACAAATTCGAGATCAAAGAATTGGGAAGATTGAAATACTTCCTAGGAATTGAAGTGGCGCACTCAAGGAATGGTATTTTTATTTTGCAACAGATGTAGTTGATCCGTTGAAAGAAACAGGAAAATTGGCATGCAAACCTGCAGACACATCATTTGATCATAACAACAAATTGGGAGAAGCTAGTGAAGACACTACCGTTGACCAAGATGGATACCTCTGTCGCATGGACACTTCAACTAGAGCTGCGTGTCCGTATCCGACACGTGTTGATATTGACACTCCTCGAACACTCTACCGTAAATATTTTTCTTTTTTATAAAAAATATTACATATTTTTAACTTAAATTTATTAGTAAATAATAAATAGGTACTCATATTTAAAAGATTTTAATAAAAAAAATTAAGAACAAGTATAAAATTAAATTTGTGCTATATAAATGAAGAATTCTAAAAAAATTAATCAACGTGTCGACAACGTTTCGTGTCAGTACTTTTTTAAAAAATCGCGTGTCGACGTATCCGACACATACCGTGTCGAACACATATGTCCGTGTCGGTGCATCACGGATAGATACCAAAGATTGATAGGAAGACTTATCTACCTCTCACATATACGACCGGATAGAGCATATGCCACTTGTCATTGGTCAGTTCATTCATTACCCTAAAGAAGTGCACTTACAAGCAGTCTATCGAGTGTTGCACTACCTAAAAGGTAATCCAGGAAAAGAAATTCTGTACGGAAGAAACTCAGGACTAGTACTTGAGGCATTCACAGATGCAGACTATGTAGGATCTGTAAATTATTTGTTTCCTTTTTAGCTAGTTGACCTAGGTTTGTACTAGCTTATAAAGGCCTCTGTTTTATGACTGCCACAGTTTCCTTCAATGCATATGCCCTAGCTGATTCTTGCCAAGTCTTCACTATACTTGGGGTTTGATGAAATGCGTAACTTGTATTGACTGCCCAAGGAAATGATATGAAGGATTTAATTGTAGGTTGGCTGGCAACCTACCGCAATCTTCTTATATCCATCTTTGAGACTTGTTATTGGGAACATTACCTGAGTTATTGTTTTGAAACTTGCCAAATGACTACACCACTCTCTTGGTTGATCAAGTTTCAAGACATTCTTACCCTAATAACCATCCCCCTGGATCACACACATAGAGACAAGATAAAAATTACAATTAAAACAACTGAATATTGAAGGAACCTACGCAGAGATTACAGTTTAAACTTTCATCCTTTGTCTCTGGCTGTTTTCTCTTTTCTCAGTAACATAAATTTTCACTTACATGGAAACTTTTGTTTTGATATTAGTAAGTGCATTTCGAGTTTAGATTAAGATTTAGTCTTAAAGAATGAGTAATTTTAGGTAGTTCAGCACAAACGATTCTATGTATAGAGAGGTATGAATTTATGATGTTGAATTTTTTGTGCTCAACTATGATTAGTAAATCAGTGCCAGTAGCTGCAAAGAAAAATCATTTCTGGACCCACAGAATTATAATACAATGGTGGAATCAAAATCCATTGGAGACCCTTTATTTACGATGGAGAGCCGACCTACTGGTGAACACGATGAGACTTCTGACACTGAAAGACCCATGCCCCAGTGTTTGCCAACATTGCCTGATCACCAATCTCCCAAAAGTACTTCTGGGAATGGCCATATTGTCTATGTTCGTAGAAAAGCTGAAACCGAATTAGGTAAAACAAGTTCTTGTGGCAATCAAAATGATGCTGACTGTCCACATGGAAGAAAATCTAGTGACCAGGGTGGAACAACTCAACAAAATGCCGAGATGAAGGAGCCTGCGACCTTTATCTCAAAGTCTCCATCAATTCTAACGGTTTCTGCATCAAGCTGGTCTGTAAAACATCGTCTCTCTCCTTCTCATGGAAAGTCAAATAATTTCTCATCTCCAGCAAATATTAGCTATGTTCATGTTAATTCTGCCAATTCTTTGTTAAACAATCCAAAGAGAGTGAATGTTAAGAACTGGGGAGAGCGATATTGTCAATTGCAGAATTTATCAACAATTGTGGATCAATCAGATCAAGATGATTATGTTCAGAGTATGACTTTTAGTTCTAATAAAGCAGCTTTTGATTTTTTTTTTTAATTTTTTAATTATATATTTTTTAACTGATTTTCTCATTTAAATTGTATAGTGCTTCGATCACTTTCTTCAGTTGAGCTCAGCAGGCATGCTGTTGAGCTGGAGAAAAGGTCAATTCTGCTTTCCTTGGAGGAAGGTAACAAGCAGTTGCACCCCCCCCTCTCCTTCAGGTTTCTTGAATGTTTATATATATGTCAAATGTTAAATGAATAAATAGATTCTGTCATGCAGACCCTCATTCCATATTTTGAGAGCATTTATTGTATGCTGTCCTATAAATATCCAGGAAAATGTTTCATATGGTTTTGTGCTTTGATGCTAAGTTGTTATTGCTTGTTAATTAATCATTTTACTTTTTCCTTAAATATGGATATTAACCATGGCTTGGATTGGTTTCGGTGTCTGTTCAAAGTTGACTCCTGGAACCACTGCGAAGTCATCTAGCATGTTCAAGTGTGTGTAATATGTCATTGTTGGAATTATTATGTGTTATTGAAGGTTCAGTTTTTCCATTTTCTCCTTTTTATTAATCGGTTTTTGTAGTAGTATTGTCTAAACCATACTGTGAGTACATGATTTCCATTGTAAAGCAATGTTAAGATACTATACTGAAAGTAATGTGTGAACATAAACAAGCAGCGATGATCATCTTTTTAAGTTTGTCCCCTATTCATTAGCTTGGAGCTTTTGATGGAGCTATTTAGCCCCTGTTTGAAACCCATTTTGGGAGAAATAGAAATTTTGGAATAGTGATTGATGTGAGAATGTGTGGTGGAAAAGTGATGAAAAGTTTTTGATTTGTGTGTAATATTATTTTAATAGGAGAATGTGTGGTTGAAATGAAGAATGAGAATGAGAATGAGAAATAGAAAGAGAAATTAATGGGTGTCAAACGGGGGCTTAATCTGTCAACTAACCAGTACTGTATGGGTTAGGTGCTGCTGGTTGATATTACTGGTCTCTGCCTGTTAATGTCATTTCAAAATTTTTTGACATTCATCATGAGTCCCATTGGTATCATATATTAATGGTTGGGAGTTATAATAAGCAAATATGTCAAAACTCTCTAAAGAAGTTTAGATTGATTTCAGACACAAGCCGAGAATCCTTTGGATTTTCTCATCCTTAACATTCATTTATAGAAATTAATTCAAAATGGGAAATATTCATTTTCCTGAGACCTTTAGCATTCTCATACAATTACAAGACTTGAAGTAGCCTGCTCAAGGTATCATATATTAATGGTTTGTTCTCTCTGGAATTAATCAGTATTATTGCTCATGCGGTTGCATTGTAAGATGAGGAGGAGGAGAAGCTAGATTTTGAAATAACTAATCAGAAAATGTTAGAAAAGTACTTCATTTCTATATTGATAAATGGGTAGGGGACAAAAACCAATATCCCTCCCCTCCCCCCAACCCAACTACATTATTGGTAGGAGCTGAAAAACTCCTATCCCAGAGGAAGTTTACCCCTTTTTTCCCTTAAAAGAGTTTATTTTGCAATCAGCTAACCTAATATGGAAGATCCACTTCATTACATGTAGTGTGCTCCTATTATATTAGCCTTTTTAGGCTGGGAGCATTTGTGGCTACAGGCAACTCAATGCTCAAACAAATGCAATAATACGAGATCATGCAGCAGGCAAATCGCTTTCCTATTTTGGGGTGGTGTTGGGGGTTTTGATTATCAGTTCATTAAATGTAGCCCTTTCATTTTTTCTTAATCTCTGTGTTTCTGCATTATGAGTGGGAACAGAATCTCATCATTTTTATATTAATGAGGATTGGTATAATTATTATTGTTTTTTTCTCGTTGAATAATATTGTGAATTATCTCTGATTTAATGGTTTCTCATCACTCACGCTTTGTGTTACTTCATATTTGCTGCATTCTGGACTGCTGGAAACTATTTATTTATTATAGTTATATGTGCATATAGATACTGTTCACTTTGTAGTTCACTCTTTTGTTGGATCAAATATATGTTAATTATATATTTGCTTAAATTTCATCTATCAAGTCATTTATATGCTTAGTAGTATTCTCTCAGCTATGTACTGTTGTATCTTTTTTGTAGCTCTTCCTTGTCCTTGTATTGTTTACTCTAGAGGTTAGCCATGTCTGTCACACGCCATCATTTTAATCATTACTTATCTAACAATTCATTCTGCTCTGGTTCAGCAAAAGAGATGCAACGGGTTCGCTTGTTTGATGTGTTGGGGAAACAAACAAAGAACTTGAGAGCATCCTCAGTTGAGTAAGATCGGTTACAGCAGGCAAGGAAGCAATGGACAACCTAGGCTCGTCTACTAGATCATATATGTGTACTTATTCAAGCCTTGTATACAGTACATAACATATTTGTGTTTTTGGATTAGACTCTTATCAATCCCTATTAAGTCATTTTAGATGTAGAAAATTCTTAATTGTATTAACTGCGACGTTGTATGGATCACAAAAGAATTATCTGCTTTTATAGCAATTTTTTGGTATTTCTCCTTGCTGTCCATATGTTTCTCCATTTATTTGGATTAAGATACCCAGACTTTGGATGAAGAGAAAATGTCTTGGTTTGGCCATCTGTAGCTACAAGTGCATTAGTTTATGAATCATGCTACACTTACAGACAACTGGTTTACAGATGTCTTACAGACACTCACAAAGATTTTTAATAATATAAAATTAAGTCTTTAAGAATACTATTTTACCCTTCTTCTTTATATTTGCAGGATATATCCTTTATCTTTTAGTTGTTTGGTCTTTCAAGATTATTTCTTATTTCTTGATTTATTAATCAGGATGAATATAAAACTTATTTAATCTTTCAAATTGTTCTAGATATTCTCTGTATTTTATTAATTTTTCAAAGGCTCTAGGTTGGTCTTTTTTAGTTATATATCCAAAAACTATTCCTTCTGAGATTTCTTCTCCTATATCTTTGTATTTTTCGATAACATCTTCAATTTTCTTTATTTCTCTACTAATTCTTACAGGATCAAATCCTATATTATGTTTACAAGCATAATCTATTTCAGTATATATTTCTTTAAGTTTTTCTTGTCCAACAGGAACTATATCTTCAGATTTTTCAACTATACTAAGTAGAAATGAAACATCTTTTTTATCTAAATATAATCTAAGACAATCATCATTAGACGTGGATGCTTGTGAAGTGTTCATAAAGATATAAACATATAAAGCATGTAAATAACTTACAGTAATCAATGGAAATAAACAGGCTTTCCCTCCAGTATGTCCTTATAGTAGCTTTGCATGTATTCAATCATTCTTCTGAATCAGATAAACTTTTAAAATGTTTTTTGAAATCGTTTGGGTCCACAACTGCTTCCGCAAAAGGCTTTTCAATTAAGGTTGCATTTCTCATTCTAGAGAACTAGCCGTGTTGCCACAGACGCTATCTCACAGTATCCAGAGTCTCTGTTTTCACCTCTATTCAAACTCTTTTCAGAACAAGTTCTTACTTAGAACAAGATTTTAAAAGATAACTCACACGCATGGTGCTACAATTTTGTTAGAAAACTGCCTTTTTCCCCTAAAACATACATCAAAGACGGGTACTTTGGCATGGCTAACATCCATTCAAAAACAATGTTTTGAAAATCTTTTAAAATCTCTATTTGTACTGCCGAGGAATCATGAGAAACTTAACGAAATCCTTTCTTAGAAACTTTATTAAACCATAAAAACTTCATCTTGATATTCATAAGATTGAAAATAATACATGCTTGCTTACTATATTTACATACCTTTGGTACTCACCTTATGAAGTTTAAAACTCCATAAGTGATTACCTTATTACAAGCTTTCTTATCTCCAAAGCTATCTAAATTCTTTTTCTGAATACAAGTGGTGTATACAGATATTAGAAAGAGATCTAAGATGCAAGGGATTCGAGAGATATCAGAGAAATCTGCCTCTAGTCTTTGGACCTCCTCTCCTTATATAGAGGATTTTTCTTCAAGTGGTTTGGAATCTTATCTTCACAGCTGTCCTCCTTTATTTCTTTGTCTGCCATCTTCTCTTGTTGGGTTGTTAAATCGTCCATCTTTTGAGCTGGCAAGTGGGTGAAGAGTTATTGTCATACCCACCTTTCTTATCTTCAACAGGAACTCTTGTTATTTTCTTCAATAGCTGGTAGGAAGTCATTATCTCAACCACTATCTCTTGTCTTTGAGTGACCACAGTTTTTCTTTAATAAAGAAACTTTATTAAAGTAGTGATAAAGGGTCACTATCTTATCTCAATTATTTCTCCATTCTTGATTCAAAGAATTCAGCAGGGAATTCTTCATCATCGAGTGAGACTTGACTCATATCTTCCACTACACAGTGTACACAATGGTGATCACTGTAATCCCAGAGTAATTTGCATAATTCTTTCTCCATCTTTTCAGATCCACTCACCTGATTAGAAATTATCTTGGATAATAAGTGATCAAGATAACAGATATCTTCCTCTTTTGTCTCTATTCTGGCATTAGAATAGATTATATGTTCCTCAGATGGGTAAACCCATATTTTTTCTTTATCAGTGATTAACTGAGTTAGATGTTCAAATATTTCTTTGTATCCTTTGGCTCTTCTATATGGCATCATGTTAATGATATCTTGATAACCATTTTTAACAACCTTTTGACTGGTTGGTAAGAAATGTTGGTTTGTGAGCCCTAATTTGATAACATGGAATGCTGGCTGCATATTTTGAAGTTCTGGATCCCATTCCATTGTTGCAGAGTAGAATCTGATGTATATGTTTGTAGTTTTGACAACTTCAGTATATCTTTTAATGGCCTTCTTGACGTCGGCTGGAAGTTGGGCTATCTCCTTGAGATCTTTGCTAGGATATATACAGAGTATATTTCCTAATTCAAAACAGTTTTTCACCCAGTTGGCTGGAGCTTCTGGATAAAAATTTATCTTGTTGTATCTTCCATAGTGGAGAGTCTTCATCCACTTTCCTACTTCCAGATACCAATCGGATAATATATTGAAAACAACAATAAAGAAAATTATTTCTTCATAGTTATCCTTTTTGGATATCTTTGTCACATGACATATCTTGACAATTTCTTTTGGATCAATTTTTTCAATATCTAGCTTAGGTAAAGTATGGCTCTGTGAAGAGCTACCTTTGCTATTTTTGATATCTTGGATACTAGTAATAGGTTCAAATTTTCCCTGTGAAGGGGTTCCTATTACCTTCTTTGTTTTCCCTTTATCCCTCGGGTAGAGCGCTAGTATTCACAAGTCCACAGCCAGAGGATACTAGACTTAGTACAAGTTACTTCTCGCCTCAAGGACTATATTTTTGTCTCGAAGACTATCTTGTATATTTTGAATTTGGGCTTCCAAATAGGAAACTTTTATCTCAAGTATTTGGACTTTCGTCCTTAGTTGATCTAGCTCCATCCCTGCTAAGATAATCAGGAAGAAAGTTAGCTTCTCCTTTTATATGCTCAATATCAAATTTGAAATAAGAAAACCAAATTTGAATTCTAATAATATATCTGTTGGCAATAGATGGATCAACATTATTTTTTAAGAATGCTTTAACTTGAGTATTATCAGTTCTAATTAAGAACTTTTTTGGTAATAGATAATCTTCATATTTCTGCACTCCTCGCTTTACAGCAATGAGTTCTTTTCTATTCATTTCATATCTTGTTTCAACTTCTTTGAATGTTCCTGATGTGTAACCTGCAAGTATTTCAGGACAAGAACAATCTTTTGTACATTTATATTCTTTGTGATTCTTTTTAACCTTTAATACTGCACCCCAGTAATTATCTGATGCGTCAGTTTCCAGGATAAAGAAATCTTCTTCTTGTGGAATTACAAGTTTAGGCAAAACTCTCAATTCCTCTTTTACTTTTCTTATATTTTCACAATCTTGTTTTTCCCAAGACCACATTACATTCTTTCTTAATTTTGGGAGAAAATAATTTTTTAATCTAGCACAATTTTCAATAAATCCTTCAGCATAATTTAATATACCTAGGAAGCTTTGTAACTGTTTTTTATCTCTGATTTCTTCAGGAAATTCTTGAAGTTTTTCACCAATATGAGATTGCAATTGCAATTCTCCTTCTTTAATAAATAATCCTAAGAATTCTATTTCTGTTTTAGCTATCTCTGCTTTCTTTTGAGAAAGTGTAATACCATGTTTTTTCATAATATAACAAAATTTCTCAAGATGTTCAATATGTTCATTTATATTATTTGAATGAATCAGTAAATCATCAACATAAGCAATACAGAAGTGAGTAATTGGTTTGATTACCTCATCCATTCTTCTCTGAAATATCTGTGGTGCATTTTTCAACCCAAATGGCATTACATTCCATTCATATTGTCCTAAAGGACTGGGAGTACTAAATGCAGTCAATGGTTTACTATTCCGTAAGCATGATTTGCCAAAAACCCACTTACAATCAAATTTTGAAAATATCTTCTTGTTTTGTACTTGTTTAATAAGGGTGTCCTTATTAGGCAAGTAATATCCGTCAAATTTAGTAACTTCATTTAATTTTTTATAATTTATCACCATTCTGGCTTTTCCTCTTTTTATCTCACTATGTTTTCTTACCATAAATGCTGGACTACTATGTGGGCTTTTACTAGGCCTAATCAATTTGGCTTCTAGTAATTCTTTTATCTGATTCTTAAATTCTTTTTGATCTTCCACACTATATTTCATTGGTTTAACTCTAACTATAGTGTCTAGATTGATTAGTTCTATTTTTGCTTTTACCTTATCTGTGTTCCATTTTTCTAATGGATTATAATAATATGTTTCAGAAATATCTTTTTTATATTTTTCTAACTTATTTTCTGTTGTCATTTTTAAAATCAGAATCGGTTTAATTTTTTCTCCGTATTCCAAACATCCACCACCATTTGGGTTGAGGAACTCCGATGATTAATTTTTGTATGTGCTATAATACGCCTTTTAGTTACTTTTGGTGTAAATATTTTGTGTGCACAAAGAGTTATGAACATATATCTATCAATATATTGTGTAAATGGTGCATATTTTAGTAGGAAATTTTGTCCTAATAAAATATCACATCTAATTGTGGTTGACATATATATCGTATCAACAAATACTTCTCTAAAGGATATTAGAAAATGTACTTGTGTAGCATATTTGCTGTATATTACTTTTGTTCCTCCTCCTGTTGTAGCATTGACAATCTTTTTAGAATCATATTTCCAATATTCATTTGGTAATACATTTGCAAACACAAACTTATCGTACTTCTGTATCTAGATAAGCATGAAATTTAATTCTAGTTCCTTTTATATTGAGTGTAATTTCAATATATGGGCTCATGGAATTAGTATTAATTATTCTTTCCATGATAACAATGTTTTCATATTTTCATCTATTCTTGATATGATGATTGGATTATCATCAATTGTTATTTTTAAATATCCTTGACAAATTTTATAGGGACTAAATTTTTCAAGGAAGTTTATTCCTAATAGTATAGGTGAACGTTTAATTCCATATGATTCATCTTTATATAGAATTATTTCTTTTTTATGTTCTTTCTGATCCTCTCCTATAAATATAAGAGGGAAATTAACATATTTCTTAATTTCAAGATTATTTCCCAAATAATCTTTGAATATATAAGGTTCTGTTAATTCAAAATCTAGTAAATGACTAACCAATTTAGCATTTACATGACTTTGTTCTGCTCCAGTATCTATAAGGACAAGAAGATTCTTCTTATATCCTTCTTGATTAACATATCTTGTTTTGATATAGTATTGTGAATTCATTGGTTCAACACTTCGAGTTTTTTAACTTGACTTATCTTAAGATCTTGTCTGGAGGGAAATCTTGCAATAAGATCATCTCCTACTAAACTTACACTATTTCTTCTTATCAATTTTCCTTCAGAATTAATTTCTCTTGCTTGCTTATGAAAATCAAGCATTATTTGTTGAGGTATTGTTACTTCATGTTCTTGGTATTTTCTAGGAGGTATATATTGGGCCAATTCCTCAAAATCTTTATGTATGATAATATTATCAGTTATTTTTCTTAAATTGTTATGATGGCTAGTACTAAAAGCAAATATTGATTTTATGCTTATACTTATAGCCTTACTTTTTCTTAACATTTTCAAATTTCCAATCCTATAATATAGATTGAAACTTTGGTCAATATTTTCATCAATCAGTGAAACCGCATAATTTGGTTTTACTGTGAATATTATCTTTTGATAGACTAGATTTCCTACAATAGTTCCTAGTAGAGCATCTACAGGATCTTGTAAGATTCTATTGTCCATGCAATATATTTCTATTGGTATATTCATACCTTCTCTAAAAAATCCTTTTACCATAATTTGGATTCCTCCTATCTCAATACATTTTAGTTTGCTTCTTACATTTTCTGGAATTTTGGATAATTTTTGCCTTACCCATTCTTTTGTAATTATAGGAATTCTTGCTTTTCCCATAGTATCTTCTATGTTAACAGATATTTCTTTGTAATTCATACTTACAATTGTTTTATTTATTCTTGGTAGTATTCCTAAGAATCCTTGGTGGAATACATCTTTTTCTTGTAAATCTAATATTTTCTTTGTTATTCCTTTGTACTTTCTAACATCAAAGGTAATTTCTTGATTTATACCTTCTACTGAATCTTCAACTTCTTCAGTTGTTTCTACTTCTATTTCATGATCTATTTCTTGTATTTCTTGATTCATATATACTATCTCTTCAGAGTCTTCTTCTGAAGATGATGTATCTAATTCATAAATGCTACTGCATTCACTACTTAATTCTTCAAAATTTTCAATTGGTTCTATATCACTATCATTTTGAAATTCTTCATAGGTTCTAAGAGTTTTTATATTTTGTTTATCTTTCTTTTTAGGACATTGAGGAGCAATATGTCCTTCTTCATTGCAAATAAAACATCTACATTTTTTGATATATTTAGGTTTGGGCTTCTTAGTCCAATCTTTTTTCTTAAAATATTTTTTATGAGGTTTAAAAAATTTTTTCTTAAACTTCTTATATTTTTTGAACTTTCTCTTGTACTTCTTATATGGCTTATATTTCTTCTTGTAACATCCAAATTGTTCAATTTGGCCTATATCTTTATAACAGCATAGAGAATTTCTTCTCATCTTATATGCTTTCTTATTTTCTAAAGCTTCTCTACACCATATGCTTATCATTCTTTTTGTAAATTCAATTCTACATCCTAAACTATCTTTATTCACTCCATCCTCTTCTCCAAGAGGTAACAGTTTTTCATATTCTTTTAATAATTTCATTCCCCATGGAAATGGTAACTTCATAAAATAAGACCTTAATATAGGTTTATTTTCTTGATAATTTCCTTGGTTTAATATATAATATATTTCTTCAAACTTACATGTGTACCTTTCTAGTTCACACATATCACATATCTTTAAATTTTCCATAGCTATCATTCCTTCATTATATTCTTCTTGTCTTCTAGTTTCTTCATCTATTGTAAATCTATTTCCTAAGAATTCTGTTCTTAGGATTCTTTCTATTCTTTTAAGAATTTCTTGTATATTTTGTTCATTTAAAGCATTCCTATTATCTATTGCTTCAGTTGTATTTTCTCCATATTTAATATTCTTTTTTATATTTTCTGGTAGCTTTCTCCACCAGTCAGATACAATTCCTCTAAAAGTATGTTCTATAAATCCAAAGGCTGTATATGTTTCCCATTTGTTAAATTGTATAGCTAGGTCTGTACTCTTTATCCATGTTTCAATGGCTTTATTTTTATCTACACAATCTAGATCTAACCATATTCCAGTTGTATGGATTGGTTCATTGTAAGATTTCATTGGGTTTATTTCTTTAATGGATTGTTTTCTTATATTTCCAGTATATCTTTTCTGTGTTTTCCTATATTGGTTAATACCTTCCTTATTTGGTATTGGTGTACCATAAGGATAGTTTTCATATTCTTCATCACTACTGAACTCTATTTTTATATTTTGACTAGTTGATGGATTAGTATTCATTTTTGTATTTTCCATTTTTTCAGTTAATTCTTCTAACTGTTTTTTATATTCTTCATATTCTTCACCAGTAGATTCTAAGAATTTTTGTTCTAATTCTTCTACTTCTGTTATCATATATTGTTTTATTTCGTGATTTTTCCCTTTGTCTTTTCCTATTACTCTAAAATCTTGGGGTGGATTAATTATAATCCTATCTTTTCCTTCTAGTTTTTTATCTAAAAGAGCATTTCCTATTTGTAAATTATATTCAAGATTTTCTAATCTTTTATGTATATCCTCAAAACTTTCATTTGTACTAATTTTAGGTAGATAAGGATAACTAGGTTTTTTATGTTTTTCAACCTTTTTCAAAAATTCTTCAATTATATTTTCTTCATCAACTATGTTCATCATTACTTTTGGTTCATAATATTTAAATTCGTAATATTTATCAGGTTCATACATTTCTTTACAATAAAATTCTACTTCTTCTTTTTCAAATTCTACCATTATCTTTTGGTATAAATATTCATCTCTTATGTATCCCAATATTAGTTTTTCTAATATTTGTTTTCTTGTTTTTATTGGTAACTCTTTTGTTATAATTAATGTTAATATTTTTAATTTCTTAGGTAGAGATTCTAATATATAACTTAAACCATCTTTTTCTCTTAGTATATAGTACCAATTATTTTTAATTATCTCAATTTCCATGATCTAACATGGCTCTGATACCAGCTTTACGTCCAACCCGTTAGGGCAACCCAACATATGGTATCTATCAGCTTGCCACCTGCTCCAATCAGATTTTGTCTGAGGAATACAGGCGATCGGCGCGGAGAGCCTCGGTTCGGGTATAAGTCCCGAGTGAGAGGATACCGATTCTTTACATATGGCTCTGATACCAATTTTACCGGAGCGCGCAGGCGGAATTTAGGTTTTCTTTTATTTTTATAGATCCATAAATTTTTAGGGACTAAATTGAAGGTTTTATATTCTTGTAGTGATTCCTAGCTGCAAATTATATGAAAAGGGTATTTTAGGAAGATTTTGTTTCTGTAACTATTCTGTAAGTGAATAGTTCTGTAAGTTTAGTTTTTCCCTTAGTTTATTTGATTTTACACACATCCCACATCACTTACTATATAAATTCATTAATAATTTTATTACAAGCTTTGTAGACTAACTCTTCGCGTGTGCATTTATTTATTATATCTGTGTATTTTTATATTTGTTTTAGTGGTATCCATTTGTCAAGGAATCTGGATTGTATATGCCACTCTGATAATGCAAATATCAAATGGATGCGTTGGGGGATCTTGGCTCGTGGGGTCCATGGCCCATTAGTTTATTATACCCTATCTAAATAATTGAGCTCTGACTTTGTTAATTGGGCAGTCATAATTCATACCTAATTTTAAGATATTTTTTGGGAAAAATTCATATATCAGTTAAGTTTATTAGGCTAATTTAATTTAAAGAGAACAACTTTACATTTTCAAAACTCAAGTAGTAATTAAATTCTATTAATTAAATAAAAAATATATAAAAAATAAAATTTCAATCTTTCTAGTTCGAGCCACCGCCATCGCCATCCGACGGTCGTTATCCTCACCTATGACATGTAACTGTTACATGTGATATTGATCCAATGGCCTACCAATTTTCTTGGATTTGTGGCATGTGGATATTGATCTTATAAATGCAATACGTATTGTAACCTGTGACGTATTACGTGTGATCTGTAAAATATAAACTGTGATTCGTGAACTTGAATTTGTGACCTATTATCAATGCACAAAAATATGTGACATATAGTCTGTGACTAGTTCTGTTTGATCTGTGACGTATGGACATTTTTTGTAACATGTGCACAATAACTTATGACATGGTACATATGATATATGACCTATCACCACCACTTGTGGATTGTGGCATGTAACTTGCAAACATGATCTGTGATCAGTTTTGTTTGATACATGATCAGTTTTGTTTAACATGTAACCTATCACCACCATCGTCACCAATGACCTAAATAAATCATCACAAACCCTATTTATACAACCACAATCTAATCCAATCCAACCCTCTTTGATCCGCGACGTGGAGATTTATTTGTGACTTACGCACAATGAACATTTGACCTTGATCACGAACCCTCTCTTTATACAACCCCAATTCAACTCAAATCTAGCACCATCACCACCACCTGCACCACCACCATCGCTACCGTCAACACTATTGTAGTGTATCAAATCAGAAAACCACCAACAACCACCTCCACCACCAAAACTCCACCACAACCACCACTTTCGCATCACCACAACCACCATTTGCAAACTGCAAACAAACCACAAATGACCAAAGTAAATCACCAACTACCAAAACAACCAAGCAAACCGCCAAAGCAACAATTGATCTTAACTGCAAGAGATTCCGGCCAAAATCAGCTACCAAGAACTGAACGGAATTTGTGCAAAATTTGGCCTCCATGGTGATGCCCATGATCTAACACCACTACAAGTGGTTAATTCACACCTAGACGACCTCAAGCACGGACAAACATCAACCAAAATAGCATTCCAACCAAAATAAACCACTAAGAATCGAACAAATTTATGCAAATTTCTGCCTCCGCAGTGATGCCTATATTGCGCACCACTATAAGTGGTTAATCCACACACATGCAACCTCAACCGTGGACAAACATCAACCAAAACAGCCCTCCCATTTTTTCCGTTGCCAATTCTAGTAAAAGTAAGGGCAAGTGGCAACGGTACATGCCACTTTACGTGGCGACAGTACGGAAAGAGAAGAGACAAAAGATAGATAAGAGAGAAGACGGAAAGAGAGGAGAGAGAATGTTGTGTTTTAATTTTGATTGATTTTTAATAAAATATTTATTTAATAAATATTAAATAATTAATTATCACCTGAAATTTGAAAAATGAAACTTAAAATCATATTTATGAAGTTGGATCTTAAAAAGTATGTCTCCATGTAGTTTCCACCTTTTTATAATTGTGTTTGTTTAAGTCATGATCTTCTTTGGAGATGACAATGACTTGAGCTTTTGGGAGGCGGGTTAGGGCTATAATGGGGTGATGCAACATTAAGTAAAGACGAGGTATTTTGTCATCCCAATTAATATTTAAGGTACTCATAATGTCTCTATATGACATAGAAATCGTTTAGAAGTGATCAACTTTAAGGCGCCCCGCCCCCGGTGAGATTTGGTTTAATTGTATTAACGCGTCTCTTTGAGCATGTTTTGAGAGTAGGCAGCTTTCTTGTACGTTTGAGGTTAAAAAGTGTGTGGATCAAAATGTGTGCAGATGTGAATCACACGACTTATAAGCTAAATAAGTTGAGAATTCAAACCTCCAGCACCATTAAAAAAGATGACGTTTGATATCAGGAGTACAGAGGTTGGAGATAAATTATGTAATAAAATAATTAGGTTGGACATTTGTGGAATCCGACGAGATACTGATGTGGAAGTAGATGCCATTGGCTGAGAAACAAGTCGACCATTCAGCCTAACACTAAACAAATGAATAAAATATTAAATTTAATTAATTAGGGTTTCCCCATCCCTTAAGCTTTTGTGTGGAATGCACGTAACATAATGCAAATCGATATTTTATACACAAAATGCAGTCAGCTTTTGTTATTTTATTAATATTCCACTCTTTAAACAGCATTAGTCTGACATAAGCCCGTGAAAAAAAAGGGACAGACAAAATATATTATTTGTTAATTTCATAAATGGTCAATAAAGTTTGAGTGAAATTTTAAATTGGTCACTCTATTAGTTGTATCCACTCCAGATTTAACATCAGCCCGTTAAACGATTATTGTGTTCATAC
Source organism: Fraxinus americana (assembly GCA_035079005.1). Classification (NCBI taxonomy): domain Eukaryota; kingdom Viridiplantae; phylum Streptophyta; class Magnoliopsida; order Lamiales; family Oleaceae; genus Fraxinus; species Fraxinus americana. The sequence goes on along the minus strand of CM068727.1, from coordinate 10,869,671 downwards.
ATATCTTCAAAATGAAATGCATTTCTAATGTTTATAATTAGAAATAGTTGAGCTAAAATAGTGGACTTCTTGGAAGGTATTATTCGCTTTATGATTGATTGTTAGTCGATGTGAGGGTTTTAACGTTGGATACATCTTTAATAAGGGTAAAAAGTCATCAATTATGTAATATATTTTTAATTTTAGTTTGAATACTTGCTTGGATTTCTGCTATCATTAACTAAATATATTAAACAGAATTTGAACTTTCATAAGTTTGGCAATTCTTTAGCATACATTTCACTCATTCCTTCCATCACCATACATACTATAAAATTAATAAATTATTTCTTGAAATTTAGTTAGGTTTGAAGCTAAATGCGATATTGATCAATTTATAGGGTGTTTGACACCCATTTTTTGGATAATAGAATTTTTGGAATAGTGATTGATGGGAGAATGTGTGGTGAAAAAATTATGAAAAGTTTTAGATTTGTGTGTAATATTATTTTATTGGGAGAATGTGTGGTCGAAATGAAGAAAAAAAATGAGAATGAGAATAAGATGAGAACGGGTGGGGCTAATCCCGCCGATAAAAAAATAATAATAATAATTAAGTTTGTAATTAATTAAGATAGGTGCTTGCCCATAAGCAACCAGTGGGGGTCCTGCTGCTTTTGCACAAGCCGTGGTAACGGGTAATTGGGCAGAACAGAAATAGAATCCACGTTTTAATTTTATTTATTTCTCCAAAGGATGGTATAATTAAATATCAACTTTGAGAGGGGATGCGGCAATCCGAATCTAAAGTGAATGAAATGTCCCCCGAGGATTTAAAGAGGCGTCCCATTATCATTTATTATTACTATTACATCACAACACGAACTTTACATGTAATTATAATGTTATTGTTAGAATCAGGGGCAGAATCACGGAAGAAGAATATATATATTATATATATTTTTGCACTTGACTACTTACATATTGTAGGAGAAGCTGATCCCCTTGCCCCATACTAAATCCGCCCTTGAACCTTAGAGAATTAAAGAAGACAAATGCACAAGTTGCCTCATACACCATTATGTGCACAGGTTGCCGCATACACCATTTATTATTACTATTACATCACAACACGACCTTTGCATATAATTATAATGTTATTGTTAGAACCAGGGGTGGAATCACGGAAGAATATATTTATTTATTTTTTGCACGGGACTATTACAGATTGTAGGAGAAGCTGATCCCCTCGAGTCCGGATTATCGTTTCCACGAGAAATATATATTAGTCTCAATCTACTTTTTCTAACTCTTATTTGATGAAAGTAAAATAAATTATGGTAAAAGTTGTTAAAATTATTTTTCTTTTATGAATTAACTACCTAAAACTAATAGAAAGTATAAAAAGATTTCAAACACTGATTGATAGAAAATTGGAATACATAATGAATATTAGGGCAAAACAAGTTCATCTAATGATCACCTCAATTCTTAATTCAAGATTCTAGCCGAATATAGTGCTCGATCGAATTCTCCTACGATATTCAATTTACCCATCTCGAATTCTCATTGAACCTATTTAACTAATTCAATTCCATATCTCTATGCGAATTAACCTTAGGCCCTCTTTGATTGACTTCTTTTTCCATGGAACTAGGAAATTTTTTTTCGTTTTCCATCTTTTGCGCTGTTTGATAGCCTAAATTTTCCACGAAAAATATTTTCCTCCCCAACCCGCCACGTTAGCATTTTCCATGTTTTTTAAAAAAAAATTCACTTTAATGAACAATTTTCATGTAAAACAAAGTCAAACGAACACTAAACTTTGATTTAAAAAATGATTTTTTAGGAAACAATTTTTTTTCTTTTTTTTTTTTTTACTTTTTGGTAATGGAAACAAATTTTATAACCAATTGTGGAAAAAAAAATCACTTTCATGGACAATTTCCATGTAAAACAAAGCCAAACGAATAGAAAATTTAAAAATTTTTCGGGTGGAAAATTATACCAATCAAACACACTTGAAATCATTTTCTCTGCAAAACATTTTCTAGGCAAAACTTTTCCCTGTAAAACATTTTCTTTCCACCCATTTTCCACCCTTGCAATCAAACGCACCCTTAGTTAAACGAGTAACGTCACTAGGAATTCATATAATGACTGCAGTACAAGGTATATGTATCTCTACACGTTATACTTCGTTACCGGATTTTATTACACGTTATAAGTCTCAAACTCACCTCTCGATTCGTAAGAAACTCAATGGATCATCAAATTATTGATAAAGTAATTCAATGCATTGCAATCATAATAAAATCAACACATGGAAGAATAAAACACAGAATTCTGGAGTTAAAGAACTAAGGGTCTCAATAGATTACATTATTTGCCCTAATAAGGAATTTAATTGTTCATAATGTAGAAATAAACACTAAAAATAAAGGAATACATCACCGAATTTTAATAAAAATGCAGAAACGAATTAAATCTTGCACCAAGATCTTCTTCCACTTCCAATCAACGCTTTAAACTCGAATCCCGTGATGATTCTCTTCTTTGAATTGGGCTCTTCGATCTTCCGTTGTATCCCACTTTCTCAATGTTTGGAACCCCTCATTTGTGTCTTCTTTAGTCTATTTATAGTTTCTCCAACGTTCTTGGCCAATTTGGAGTCTTTTTATAGGCTTCTCTCATGGCCCAAAAAGCAAAAACCTGACTTGTACAGCGTAGCGCCCAAGCGCTGGGATTGGGCGCCAGGCTCTGCGTAAAAAATCAGGGCAGCACCTGGGCGCTATAGATATAGTGCCTGGGTGCTGCAAATTTGTTTTTCCTGGGTAAAATAGCGTATGGGCACTATGTCGCTGTTCCGAATTCTGCGCATTTTTCAGTAGTTTTATCATAACTTTCTCTCTCAATATCTGATTGAGGTAATTCAAGATGCATTGGAAAGTTAGCTCAAAGGGCTACAACTATTATTCATAAATTATCTCAAATTCTATTGTTTACTATGTCAGATATGAATCACAATATGAGTCTAAAAAGCGATGCATAGTTCTTTCGATCCTAAATTAATGTGTGATCATATTTTGATGATATTTTATCCCTTTGACGTCTTCTTTTATCCAATTGACTCCTAGTACTTTCAAATCTTCATTGTGAGATTCTACACAACTTTTGAGAATTTGCACTTCAGTCCCCAAACTTTGGATCTTGCCTCTTTTTCGTCAATTTTGCATTCTTTTCTCCAATTTTTCATCATCCATCGAGTTTCATCTAATAACACATTATATCATAAATTAGACTATAATCTCATTAAAAGAACCACAAAATGTCATAATTTGGAGCCCAAATAAGTATATAAAATGCACTTATCAATTATCATATGAATAATAATATTAACATATTCAGTCCCAAACAAATGGGATTCAAGCTCCTCCATGAACTATCTACTGCACTACCCCCGTGTAATGTGTCGATGTGTTAAAAAAAGTGTTAACGTCTTCTCATTTTTTTTTTTTTAAATGTGTTATATCAATAGGGAAAATAGGTTCAAGACAACAAATCTCAGCTCTCTTGACTAAATGGTCAATGAAGTTTATTTAACATTATACAAATGGTCACATAGGTAGTGACATTAACATCCAATTTGAAGTGACACCCGTTAAATGTCAAGGTGGACTAATGTATGTAATTCAATTCGTTGTTTTTAAATAAAGACCATCTCAGTCCTTGTGTACTTTTTAGGCCTACCAAGACAAGATTGAGGGGATTGTGATTCCCCTACCATGAAATAAATGAAATAATTAAATATAGTGGAAAGACATATGCCTAACCTCCCGTCAAAGGAATAAAAACTTAAATGAGTAAATGAGGAGTTACTGTCTCTTGTACAAAAAAAAAAAAAAAAAAAATTGAAAAAGAAGAAACAAAATAGCCTATGGCCTCTGAACGTGGGAAGTTATTAGGGTGCAAAGTCATCAGGGAAAGTCAAAAGGATCATATTCCTGACTAACAACGTCGTTCCTAACAATAGCTAGTGAGTTGGCTACCTAATTTATCTCATGATATATATGAAAAGTAGTTTCAAGATCGAAGGAGACTAGGTGCCTAATCTATTTAGGGAAGCCTAGATAGACCACAGACCTCCTCCAAGTATGAAGTAGTGAATCATAGCAGAAAAATTCTCCTCTATCTATAAACATGAAAGACTAAATCAATGCGCAAGAGGGGTCCCATCAAGAATCAACAGCTCATCTTCTAGAATAGGACAAATACCATAGGATGAGAAGAATGGACGAATGAATCGTCTAGAGTAATCCTAGATGATACCCTACCATTAGCAAAATTATTCAGACGCACCCATCGATTTTGATCTTATAGAATCCCACCAGTGGAGCGTGCTAGAAAACTAGAATAGGAGGAGAATGTAGGGGTTGGTGAGAGCAATACCAAATAAATGGGTGACATAGAAGTCCCTTTGTTGGTTCACAAATCAAAATAAACGGCTTGTGTGAAGAAAAAATAGTTCGATATGCCTTTCATATGATCATTCAAGGCTCCATAGTATACCCTTGTGCTTCCCTTCATTCCTTGCAATCTATAAAAAGCAAAAGCTGAACAAAGGAATGATATGTGGCCATTCCGATCAAACTAGCTTCAGAATCGTTGTTCTGAAAGAGGTGTTACGACTTATAAATAGGATCACCACGTGGCATCATATTTGAATGGTGGGATCAGCCCAATTGAATCAGGATGTGTTTTCCTGGCCTCTGACGTGTCAACTGAGGCTCGGAGCTTAGTCGAGGCCCTTGTTCCGAGGCCATGCATTGTCCGAGGTCTGGGGCACCTCCACTCACTATCCGAGGCTCTTCAGCAGTTAGCGATGGCCCACATGTGGAGATTTGCTTATGATGAAGATCTTTAATTTGAATGATTGATGTGACTTTTGTGTAAAGTTTATTTGTGTCTTGTTTTGTCAATATAAGAGCATTTAATGTCTTGTAAGGCTAGGAGAGTTAACTTGATGGCTAGGGCTTGATGTCTTGGTTGAGGAGATGACGCCACGTGTAAATTGATCCAATGGTCCTTATTTCATTTGTAACACTATAAATAGCCCCACCATGTAATACAAAAGGAGTTAATGAAATTCTAAATACTTGGAGCAATATTATTTTCTCTTTTATTAGTATATTTCTACTACAAATCTTGTTCTTAATCGATTGGTTTCTTATACAATCGTGTTCTGTTTATCTTGCCGAAGACCTGAACGGAGACGTCTTGTGTCGTTGAGCTCCTCCCACGTTCAGATTCTGGAACCATCCTGATCGTTGATCGGCACTAACGTATTGGATTAAGCTTACGTGTACACGAGTGGGCCCGACATCTGTTGGCAACATTTTTTAGGGTCAACAGATTGACGCCGTCTGTGGGAAACCACACTATAACCACGAGCAACCCCATGGAAAAAGCTGTTTAAGAAGATATTTTGGGCATCCCCCTTAAAAAAAAGATTTGTTCTTGTGAAAAGAACAAGAGGAAGCCCCCAGAGTTGAAAAATATTCAAGGTTCTGAGTTTGGAGAGATATGAGTTCAGAAGAGGATGCCCCTCCCAGGTGAACAAGGAAAACTGATATGAGGCCCCAGTGGCCCGACGCCGACCCCATCACCACCATTGACGAGGTGGAAGGAGGTTGGCGGCTCAGCTTACCAGAGAAATGGCGACAATGGCAGCCAATATGAGGAGTATCACCAACCAAAACTTAGCAATGCAAGAGTTGCTGATCCATCGCAAGGCCAGGGAGGTCGCCCAATTCTCCCTTATGTTCCTCAGGAGCAGTATCAACCCGAAGAAGTACAAAGTCAAAGAGCTCGTCCTCCCAGGCATAACAGGGGAGGAAGTCCAATGGAAAGAGAGGTGGGAGTTGACATTTCCTCCAACTACGCCTCGGCTGACCCACTGAGGCCCCGTTTAACATGGAGGACAACTTTCCTCCAGAATATGAGCCCGAACTCAGGCCGCAGAGGTCCGTCAGTGTGTTTGACAAATTGAGTCCAGTCGAACTGAGGCGTAGACAATGGAATGAAGCCCCAGCACCTAGGAACAGGCCACAGCCCCCACATCCTGAAAATTGGCAACATGAGGAAAGGCAAGAACATGCCCCCCGAGTTGTACCGCCCCGGCGTGAGAGCCAAAGGAGGGAAGAAGAGGCGGGTAATCAGGCAGGACCTTCTACACAACCGACTAGATATGATACTGAAGCTAACTATGATTCGGATAGCCAAGATCATGTGATTTGGAAGACGACGATGACAACCTGCCGTTTTCAAGGGAGTTGAGAATGCCCAGGTTCTGAGCCATTATGTAATGCCCAAAATACCAAAATATGATGGGAAAGGCGACCCAACGAAACATTTGAACAACTACAAAACACATATGAGCTTGAGAGGTGCTAACCCAGCTGTGAAATGCAGGGCATTTCATTTATCACTAAGTGGAGCAGCTGAAATATGGTATAGCAGGCTACCACCTGGGAGTATTCGTAGCTGGCTAGAATTCAAAACCACCTTTTTAAAGAGATTTGTTGTGAGCAGGTAGGGAGAGGCCCCCATTCAGCGTGTCCAGGATATGAGGCAACAACCTGATGAAACTCTAAAGAGTTTCTTATCCTGCTTCACAAACAAAATGACATGTTGTGTTCAAGTTACTGATCGTGAAGCCCTATCTGCCTTAAGAGGAGGCCTGAACATGAACACATTATTTTGGAGAGATGTACAAAACGAGGAACCTACTACTTATGGTGCACTGTTAGAGATGATGCGGTGGGAAATTATTAATGAAAAGCTAATAGGCCACATAAATAGGGCAAGTAGAGGCCTTCAGCCCCAGGAAAGACAACGTGGTAGAGGCCCAACCTCCTACCTGATGGACCAGGAATGAAACCAGCCTAATGTTGAAATTGGCTAAAGCTCAGGCCAAGCACTTACCGCAGCCACCTTGAACACTAGCATATGAGACTGTACCAGTCACCAACACTCAAGTAAATCAGTTAACACAGCCGGCCCCCCGAAAAGGACGAAGCCGATGGAGAGGTTCGAATCAAGGTAGAACTAACTCCCAATGATATTGCACCTATCATCATTCTTACAGCCACGATACTGCGGACTGTAGAGATATAGCCCATCATCCTAGAGGTTCAAATTCTAGAAGCAACGATCGAGACACCTCTAGACCGAGGAGCAGGCCCCCGCCTAGGCGTAATGCACAGTTGAGGCGAGATGAGGCCGCTTCAAACCATCGGGAAGTATCCCCTCGTAGGAGAGAGTATGAGGGGCACAAGAACTCAGATGAACACCAACGAAGAGGCCATTGAAACCGACAAGAAAATACCCCAATTCATTAGATCGACACAATTTTTGGAGTTCCCTATGTTGGTGGAGAGATTAGGAATTCACAAAGGAATTACGTTCGAAAAGCGAGGGGTCCTCCGCTGACTAGTTACATTGTAGGCAGCAGCTCTCGAAGGAACCAATCATTCCCTATTGTGTTCACATATGAAGACTCTGAGGGTGTTCATTATCCCCATTGTGACACCCTAGTGGTGAGGGATGTGATAGCTAGGAATAGACTGAAGCGAATGTTGGTAGATAATGGTAGTTTAGTGAACATACTTTTCGGGTCCACCTTCAACAAAATGATCTTGGATCATAAGCTGACCCCCACCGATACTCCCTTATATGGCTTCACTGGGGATAGCATAGTTCCGAGGGGCAAGATTACCCTCGCTGTGGTTAACAGCAGGTCAGCTTACCATGGGGTGTTGGGGAGGCCCGCACTAAAGGATTTGGGAGCTGTTACCTCCATTCACCACTTATGCATGAAATTTTTAACCGATAATGGAGTGGCAACGGTGAAAGGAGATCAAAGAGGGGCTCGGGAATGCTACCTTAACTCTATAAGGAAAGTTGAGCCCAGGGATATGAATATGGTAATTGGCGTTACCAACCTTGAGGTGCCAACACTTGATGAACTCGACCCTCCAATAATTGAGACCACCTCCCAGGTAGCTCCCATGGAGGAACTATAAAATTTTCCTATTGACCCAACGGATCCCACCAAGTTATTGCAAGTTGGTCAGAGCCTTGCCCCGAGATGTCATTGCTTGGAGGCATGAGGATATGGTGGGAATCGACCCAGGGGTCAGTTGCCACCATTTGAAAATAGATCCTAAAGTTACCCCGCATGGACAGAAAAGATGAGCTTTAAGCCCGAAAAGGTACGAGGCCTTAAAGGAAGAGGTACAGAAGTTAATCAACAATGGCTTCATAAGAGAGGCCCTCTATCCGAAGCGGATTTCCAATCCGGTCCTAGTGAAGAAACACAACAGGAAGTGGAGGGTGTGCATTGATTTTTTCGACCTTAACAAGGCGTGCCTAAAAGACAGTTTTCCGCTCCCTAGAATTGATAAGTTGGTAGACTCTACCGCGGGACATAAGTCGCTAAGTTTCATGGATGCCTATTCTAGCTACAACCAAATTCCTATGTACCCAGGTGATGGGGAACACACTTCATTTATCATGGACCGAGGCTTCTATTGGTATAAAAATTATGCCTTTTGGGCTAAAAAATGCTGGAGCTACTTATCAGAGGCTCGTTAATAGGATGTTTGCCGACCTGCTTGGTAACACTATGGAGGTCTACGTGAACGACATGCTCGTCAAAGCTTGAAGGTGAGTGATCACATAACTAATCTCAACGGAGCCTTCGAGATTTTGCGAAAATATCGCATGAAGCTGAACCCCCTCAAGAGTGCATTTGGGGTTGCATCAGCAAGTTTCTAGGGTATATGGTCAATCAACGAGGTATTGAGGAAAACCCTGAAAAGATACGGGCATTGAACGAAATGAAGTCCCTTCAGAAACCAAAGGAAGTACAGAGCCTGACCTGCCAAGTGGCCACTTTAAGTCGCTTCATATCGAAATCCACAGATAAGTGCCTCCCCTTCTTTAAGGTGCTAAAAGTAGGCCAAAAATTTCAATGGATCGAGGAGTGTGAAGAGGCTTTCCAGAGGTTGAAAGAGCACCTGGGACAAGCCTCCCTTTTATCCAAACCCAAGCTTGGAGAGGTCCTACAACTATACTTGGCTGTCTCTCTTGAGGCCATAAGTCTGTATTCGTAAAGGAAGAAGGTTTGACCCAACTGCCAGTCTACTACATCAGCAAGGCATTACTGCATCCCGAGACGTGATATCCAGATATGGAAAAGTTGGCCTTGGCATTGATAATTGCAACTCGCAAGTTGAAGCCTTATTTTCAAGCTCACACAATCCATATGTTGACAAATTTTCCTCTCAGGCAAGTATTGCAAAAATCTGACATTTCAGGTAGGCTATTGAAATGGGCAGTGGAATTGAGTGAATTTGATGTTCTCTTCAAAGCTAGAACAGCTATCAAAGACCAGGCTTTAGAGAATTTTGTGGCAGAATTTATCAATGCCCCTGAAATGGATGAGGCTATGGAGCCCGTTGAGCCTCCTACATGGAACTTATTCGTAGACGGTTTGGCTGGGAAAACAGGCTCAGGCGTGGGCGTGGTTCTCGTAAGCCCCGAAGGTCACAAATTGAATAGTGTTGTGCGGTTCGGATTTGAAGCCACAAATAATGCAGCAGAATATGAGGCCCTCCTTGCTGGCCTAAGGCTGGCCAAGGAAATGCAAGAAAAGAGGCTTCAAATCAACAGTGATTCTCAACTTATTGTGGGACAGGTGAATGGAAACTTCGTAGCCCGGGATAAGGCCATGGCCTCCTACCTCAAATTGGTAATGAGCTTGCTTCCTTCTTTCGAGAAATTTGAATTAAAACCAAATCCCACGCCTCGAAAATGCACATGCTGATGCTTTATCCAAGCTCGCCAGTAGCAAGGATTCTGAGTTGTTGACAGTGGTCCCAATCGAGCACCTCCTCAAGCCGTCTACCTCGGCGGAAGTAGTAATTTGGGTAGAGGGAACTCTAACTTGGATGCAACCTCTTATATCTTACCTCAAGGATCAGTCTTTGCCTGATGACAAAGAGGAGGCATACAAGATAAGAAGGAGGTCTGCCCGTTTTATGCTAATAGATAATGTTCTTTACAAGCGTGGATTCTCCGTATCCCTCCTTCGGTATGTAGGAGAAGAGGAAGCCAACTATGTGCTTCGGGAGATTCATGAAGGCATTTGTGAAAACCACTCTTGAGGACTGGCCCTAGTGAATAAGGTACTAAGATAGGGATACGACTGGCCTACTTTGAAAAAAGACGCACTACAGTTTGTTCACAAATGTAACAAGTGTCAACGTGTCTCCCAAATTCAAAGACAACCTTCCCAGGAGCTTACAGCAGTGTCCAGCCCCTAGCCCTTCAGCAAATGGGGCGTGGACCTCATTAGCCCTTTGCCCAGGAGTAGAGGGAACGCCAACTTTGCTATTGTTGCAATTAACTACTTCACGAAGTGGGTAGAGGCTGAGCCTCTGGCCAAGATTACCGAGGCTAACACCTCCAAATTCTTGTGGAAGAATATAATATGCCGATTCAGCATTCCCCACTCAATCGTTTCTGATAATGGGAAACAATTTGACAATAAGAAGGTGAGAGATCTTTGTGAAGAGCTAGGGATTAGTAAGCATTTCTCTATCCCCCATCATCCCCAGCTAATGGTCAAGTCGAGGCCGTCAACAAAATCACAAAGCACACTTTGAAGAAAATGCTTGACACGGCAAAGGGAGCCTGAGTAGATGAACTACCCCAGGTACTATAGGCAATACGAACAACAAGCAGAACACCAACTGGTGAAACTTCCTTCTCCATGACTTATGGTGCGGAGGCTATGAGCCCAGTTGAGGTAGGATTGCCCTCCCCTCGAAGATTAAGCTTCAACAAAATATCAAACGATGAGCTTAGGAGGTGTGAGCTTGATTTCCTTGAAGAGAGGAGGAATGATTCCCAACGAAGGCTAGCCACCTACCAAAGGAAGATGACCCGATACTATAATTCTATGATGAAAAAAAGGTCCTTCCGAATAAATGACCTGGTGCTCAGCAGAGTTTTCCTGTCCTCGAAAGAATGAATCATCCACCATTTAAGGAAGCGTGGGTACCTCGGAGGAGAGGCTGGAACTCCAAGAATAGGGCCACCTCATTTTATGCAGGAAATGCAAAGTTAACATTTTGTCATTTTAAAATTGCTCTAAATGAGGTCAAAATCATTTTTGGGTCAACTGACAACAATTTGGACTGAAATCGTCAATTTGTCTTCCAATTGCACACAATTGAAAGGTTTGGGATCAAGGGTGCATAAATGAAATAATTAGGGCAAAAGCTGTAGAAAATTAAAATATGGGACCGTGAGTGTATTATCCCTTATATTGGGTGGGAATCTTGAGGTCAATGAACGCAAATTCGTAAAGATGGAAAATGCTAAGAGGAATATCTTTAATATATTAATTTATACAAAGATAGTAAGTTCATATTTGATAGAAATGAAAAATTCGGATTTTAATATAAATTAAAGTCAACAATTAATTTTAATCACACATTTCATAGGATTCACAACTTTTCTATAACATATTTTATTAATTTTTATCAAAATCTTTTAAAAATTTGATTTTAATCACATCAAGAGTCTGTTTGGTATGGATTTTAATTTTCTACAGTAAATCAATTCTCATTTTTAACCACACATTCTTCAATAAAATAATATTTTCCATCACATCAATAATTTTTTCTTCTTTTTCAACCACACATTTCCCATCATATCACTATTCAAAAATCAATTCTTCTCCCAAAAATCCCTACCAAACACACTCCAAACATGGGCTAAGCCCCTGTTTGGTGCACATGTTTGTTTCAAGGATGCATTTTTTTGGTTGATGTGATGATGAATATGTGGTTGAAAAATAAAGAAAAGTTATTGATGTGATGAAAAATATTATTTTATTGAAAAATATGTGATTAAAAATGAGTAGAAGAATGAGAATAAAAAAAAAATAATGTGACTCGGGCTAAATATGTTAATAAGCGTAAAATCAAAGTAACATGAATCCTGAATTCATGACATTGAAGTTTTAGCTGCTGATCAAGTTCAAACATTTTCACTTTTCAGTTTCAATTTTGATTCTCTCACAGTTTTGTTAACCGTGTCCTTTTCGTGGGTCCATCATGACGAGCAGCAGCAGCAGCTTTTGCATAATAAGAGCTGCTTCAGCGCTTGAGTCAGTCCACACCCACCCATTGTTTCCTGAAAAACAACAGCCAAGAAACAAAGAAAAGCATCTTTTATTGTGGATGAGATTCTCAGACTGGAAGACCAATCAACAGTAATCATCATATCTATCAATCACTCGGAGGATTCCCAAAGAATATACTCAAAGTGAGTGGCTTTGCTATGCTAATTTTTTCACCTCTATTTTCATTTTTGTAAACTTTTTTATTTCTTCTACTGTTGCTGAAAGAATTACTGGATACTTGTATTTGATTTTGTGTTGGGTTTACCCCTCAGAATCCTGAAATATTTTTTCGATTTCTTTCAAATGTCTTCCAGCTTCATCCCAGTTGCCTTTTTTTTTTTTGATGTGAAATAAAATAATATTGGCTGCTATTGAGCTTGTGCTTGACGAAGGCGTGTTTGGTTTCTACCGTCTGAAATGCACTTGTGATTGCAGTTGCAAAGAATTTTTAATAGACGATGTTTGTACTACCTCCCGGGCTGAATGGGTTTTGGAAGACAACGGAAAGGAATCCTTCCTGGAAGTTCCTCTTCTTGTTTTTCATATTTATGCTGCTTCTGTGTTTGGATCGTGATTTTCTTGTCTCAATTTATTCTAGGCTTTATGGAATGGAAGCTTGACAAGTACTCATCATGGAAGATGGTGCATCCAACAACAGTATTGATTTCAATCTCATGGATGAACTCTTATATGACGGTTTTTGGTTAGAGACTACTTATGGATCCAACTTTTGGCAGCCTGCAACATCTACTTCACCCAATTTAACTTCTACTCCATACTACTTTACTGCTTCAGATACTAACTTAGGCAATTTGAACTCAACCCCACATCAGGAAAGTTTCTTAAAAGAAATTGAAAGACCAAATTTCATTGATAATCCAACTTTTAACTCTTCCCAAATGGATGAATTTACTGGAAGTCAAGTGCAAGACCAGCAAGGCACTTTTCCTTCAACACCCGTAACCAAATCTAGGGTTGAAGGCACCGAAGAAAATAGAAGGTTATGGGTTGGATCAAGTACAAATCCAACCCGTACTATCTCACCGAAGAAGAGATTGGTGCAGGCTATTGAGTACCTGAAAGACTCCACAAGAGATAAAGATGTCCTTATTCAGATTTGGGTGCCCATAAAAAGAGGAGGCAGGCATGTCCTCACAACTTACAATCAACCATTTTCTTTGAATTCAAACAGCAAGAGTCTTGCAGAATACAGAGATGTTTCCCGAAATTATCAATTTGCAGCAGAGGAGGACTCTAAGGATCTCATCGGATTGCCCGGTCGTGTCTTCTTGAATAAGTTGCCAGAATGGACTCCAGATGTTCGCTTTTTCAAACGAGAGGAATATCCACGCGTTGATCATGCACAGCAATACAATGTTAGCGGATCACTTGCACTTCCTGTTTTCGAAAGAGGCAGTGGCAATTGCTTGGGAGTCGTCGAGATTCTGACAACAAGTCAGAAAGCCCCTGAACTTGAAAACGTCTGCAAAGCTCTGGAGGTCGGGTCTTCTTCTCTGTTCTAACTTGGTTTTCAGTTTCATTTTCTGTTCAATCATGAAGAATTTAAAACTCCCATTAAACTTGGTTGAAGAACAATGGTCCTTACCAACACCTATGCATAATTTGTTTGAGAGTCAAGCCAATATGTATGGCACCATAAGTTAAAACTTTCAGGAGCATGTATTCTGCCTATGGGTCATGCTGATACAGAAGTTCAAAATATAAATTTGTTCCTTTCTACTGATTAAAGATTTTTGATGAAGTGGTTCAATACAATATTAGGACGGGCAAAAGGAAGCCCCCGTTTGACCCCCATTATTTCCCGTTAAATTATAATTTCATTTTTTGTCTCTTCTTATCAATCACATATTTTTTAATAAAATAATATTATAAGGCGGTACATCCCCACCCTTGTGTACTAATGTGTTCTCTTTCGTGTTCAGCATATTATCATGTACTAAATTCAAGGACATAATTTTTCTGTATCTAACTAAAATTTCTCATGCAGGCTGTAGATCTAAAGAGTTCTGAAATCCCGTGTTCACTGAAAGCAGGGGTAGTTAAAATCTGTTTACACTGAGTATTATATCATCTACAGATGTACAGTAGTTCCTAATAGTGCAGTTGTGATTTTGTATCAGGATTGCAATGAGCCTTACCGAGCTGCTTTGACAGAGATTAAAGATGTCTTGAAATGTGTCTGCACCACACATAAATTGCCTCTGGCACAGGCTTGGGCGCCATGTATTCAACAGCGTAAAGGCGGGTGCCGGCACTCTGATAAGAACTACATTCATTGTGTTTCCACAATCGACTCTGCTTGCTATGTGGCTGATCCACAAGTTGTTGGCTTTCATGAGGCATGCTCAGAGCATCACTTACTTAAAGGCGAAGGCATTGTTGGGAAAGCATTCATGACAAATCAACCATGTTTTGCTGAGGACATAACAGTTTTCTGCAAGACGGAATATCCTCTCTCGCATCATGCTAGAATGTTTGACTTGTGTGCTGCTGTGGCGATACGCCTCAGGAGTACACACACCGGAACAGCTGATTTTGTTTTGGAGTTTTTCTTGCCACCAGATTGCAAAGATTCTGAAGACCAGAGAGAGATGCTCAACTCACTGTCCTCTGTCATAAAACAAACTTGCCAGAGTTTACGAGTTGTTATGGATCAGGAGTTGGCCATAGAAACTTCATTTCCAAATTCTGTTTCTTTGGAATCTCACAAGAAGGAGCCAGCAGAAGAGTTGCAGGTGACAACACAATGGGATAACTCTGGAATGGAGTTAAATTTTGTGCCGGTATCCTCTGAGACAAACATCCAGCAAGATTCTGTATCCAAAGGAACTGGCGACGGTACTGGAGACTTCACTTTTGTTAGTGAGCATGTGTCTTCATGTTCTAAAAGAACAAGTGAAAAGATGCGGACCAAGACTGAGAAGACTATTAGCTTGCAAGTACTTCGGCAATACTTTGCTGGGAGTCTAAAAGATGCTGCCAAGAATATTGGGGGTATGACAACACCATCACCAGTAAATAAAATGAATTTCTATATTAATTAATGATTCAATTTGACGTGTCATTGACTCTCTCCCTTGTTCAATACAAGGAGTGTATCTAATCTTAAATAATTTCCACGATAACTTCAAACTGTTACTGATCCCTGATTCCCTGAGTTCAGTAGGACTTTACCTTTCACTTTCTGCATAGAAGTTTTGGGCCTTCAAATATATTTTCACTTTCAAATATGATTACTAACCTACATTTTCACCAAAGAAGAGAGATTTTCTTCTGGCCTTCATTTCTTTGATAAGCTTCCCTGCATATCATGATAAATGATGGATAAGTTAGAACCTTAGTTGTGCTGGCAAATTTTGCTTTTATCCCTCCATTCTGAGCTTTCAGATGCATTATGAGTAGGATATTAGCTGATAGAAAACCCTTTGCATCCACTCTCATATTGGCTGTCTAAGAGTATTATGTGAATTTTGATGAGAACTTGTAAAATTATAGGGCTATTTTCGTTGAAAATTTAGTAGGATTCTCTGGTATGAGATGTTAGTCTTACATGATTTATTGCAGAGGCATCTCCATCTCAGTGTAAATGACCATTTTTTTCGGCTTGCAGTGTGTCCCACAACCTTGAAAAGAATATGCAGACAGCATGGAATCACAAGGTGGCCCTCTCGAAAGATCAAAAAAGTTGGTCACTCATTGAGGAAACTTCAACTTGTGATAGATTCAGTTCAGGGTGCCGAGGGTTCTATTCAGCTTAGTTCTTTCTACAACAACTTCCCAGAACTTGTACCCTCAAATTTACCAGGAAGCAGTGATCATTTAGAACAGTTGAACAGACAACCTGAGGGCAGCCTACTAAGCCCGGAAAACACTGCTTCAAAATCACATTCTTCTTCTGGTAGTCATAGCTCCAGTTCAAGTTTCTGCTGTTCTACAGGTGTGAAGAAATCATCATTCCCTGTCAATGTCTCCAGCAGTGGAAATGCATTATTAGCGGAACAGACTGGAGGGATGCTAAAGAGAGCACGGAGTGATGCAGAATTGCTCGACTTGGGCCACGATGATACAACGCTTCTGGTTAGATCCCAAAGCCATAAGATAATCAGTGAGCATGCATCTATTGAGGCTCCACCTCCCCTGCCAAAGAGTAGAAGCCAGGTGTTGCGTGATGCGAGTAAATTTAGAGTAAAAGCCAGTTTTGGGGAAGAAAAGATCCGTTTCAGTCTGCAACCAAACTGGGGTTTTGGAGATCTACAAGAAGAAATTTTTAGGCGATTCAATATAGATGATGTCAATAAGGTTGACCTAAAATATTTGGATGACGAATCTGAGTGGGTCCTTTTGACATGTGAAGCAGATCTCGAAGAATGTATTGACATACACAAATCATCCAGGAGGCACACAATTAAACTTTCTGTCAATCAATCTTATCATCCAAGTCTTGGAAGTTCATTTGGTAGTAATGGTGGTCCATTCTAAAGACATAATCGACTTCCATGGGAAGTAAAATACTTCTATAGTTTTGAACTCACTTCAAAGCCAGAAACTTTGCAAAAGATTGGTTTGCTAAAAATTCTGTTGATGTTATTAGTTAGTGATCTTTTATTTTTGGTCTTTACATTTCCCTTTTCCTGAGGCTGGGGCATTTTAATCCATGACCTACTCATATGAAAGTCCAGTCAACAAGGGCATTGATGTATTTTATGTTCATGATGATCCCTCGACTCCTTTCTCAAAATTATGTGTGATATCGAAGACTATTGCTGCAACAGTATGATCACTTATAAAGAGTGACGTAGTAAATGCAACTTAGTTTTTCTGCTCAGATTGAGCTTCTGTTAGCACATAATTTAGACCTTTTTTATTTATATATACGGAGTTGACAAATTGTTAATATTCTGGCATTTTCATATTCTTCTCTCAAACATAAATAATGTGAAATTGTGCATCCACGAAATTTAGTCCAGTTATAGACCGAATGTAAAGAAAGTGAAGTCCAGAGCAGAACAGAAAATTTAGGATAACAGTGATAAGTGTATTTTATACACTTATTCGGGCTCCAAATTATGACATTTTATGGTTCTTTTAATGGGATTATAGCCTAATTTATAATATAATGTGTTATTAGGTGAAACTCGATGGATGATGAAGAATTGGAGAAAAGAATGCAAAAATTGGCGAAAAAATGGAAAGATCCAAAGCTTGAGGGTTAAAGTGCAAATACACAAAAGTTGTGTCGAAGCTCACGATGAAGATTCAAGAATGCTAGAGGTCAAATGGATGCAACGAAAGATCAAAAGGAGTGAAAACAAATCAATTTCCAACCGCACAAGGATGTCTAAATTTTAGTTGGAGATTGAGACACATTTTTGGCCTAGATAAAGTTCGAATTGAAGAAGAGCTATTTCTATCAAAGGTGTAGTCCTTCGAGTTATCTTTCTAACGCAACTTGTATCATCTCAATCGGACATCGGAAGGAAAAGTTATGACAGAATTACTGAAACAGACGCAAAGTGGACAGAAACTTGGCGCCCGAGCGCTACACACTCAGCGCTCAAGCGCTGCACTAGCCAGAAAATGGATTTTTAACAGATTTTCAGCGCTCAAGCGCTGTCCCATAGCGCTCAAGCGCCGCGCGCCGCCACAGATTCTAGGTTTTTATTGTTTGGGCCGCGAAAACTCCACAAAAAGACTCCAAATTGGCCAAGAACGGATATGAAAGTATAAATAGACCTAAGGAGACTTGGGAAAAAGGGGGGGAGTTCCCACCTTAGTTCCAAACAACACAAACACATGGAACTTTGAAGATTTGGGAAGGAATTCAAGGAAGAACACATCAAAAGGATTTATTCTACTCATTGGGAGGGAAAGTATATACAATTGGAGATTCAAAGGCGGAATTCAAAGGAGGAAAACATCGCGCAAACCACGTTTTGAACCATCAATGGGAGTTGGAAGAAAATCTTGGTGCAAGATTGGATTCTTTTTCTACATTATTCTTCTAAACCCGGTGATGTACTCTATAATAATTTTGTATTTTTCTTTCATTCCCATGAGTAGTTAAATCTAATTTAGGGCGAACAATGTAACCAATTGGGATCCTTTATTTCTTTAAATTGAGATTCTTGTGCTTTTATTTGATGTGTTGATTTTGCTATGTTCTCAATGCATATGTGTCGATTTTGCTATGTTCTCAATGCATTTAATTACTTGATCACTAATTAAATGATTTCGTGAACAATAATTACGTAGAGATGCGGATTGTTGTTTAGACCAAGTAGTAAATTCCGGTAAATTGGCATAACGTGTAGAGATACCTATGTTAATTGCTGCGGTCATAATTGAATTCTTAGAACTGATGTTTCGTTTAACTAAGGAGAATTCGCATAGAGATATGGAATTGAATTAGTTAAATAGGCTCAATGAGAACTTGAGAGGGGTAAATTGAATACAATAGAAGAATTCGACCGAACATTACCTTAGATTGTATGAATCTTGATTTAAGGAGTAAAGGTGATAAATAGGTGAAATTGTTCCGCCCTAATATCCGTTATCCTTTGAATTTCCAATCAATCGCTTCTGTATTCAGTTTAATTTCAAGTATTTCAATTCAAGAATTCATAACCAATCATTGTTCTTGTTTACTTATATCAAATAAAAGTTAGAAATAATAGATTAAGACTAAAGTATAGTCCTCGTGGGAACGATAATCCGGACTCTTAGGTCCACTTTATTACTTGTCACGATCCGTACACTTGCGGGATATAAAAATCGACAACAAACAGCCAAAAATATTGCACACCAATACTATCGTGAAGAAAGAGAACGTTATACAAGAATATGACAACATAGATAACTCTGAGAACAGAAACGTATTTAGCCTCCAGACAAGTTTTCTGTCTAATTCACTTTATCGAGAAGATAGATACAGATTTTGGATAGAATTCATATAAAAGAAAAACACTCGTGTCTTATGGTATCAGGCAAGGGAGAAGAACAGGTACCAGGTAATTAAGACAGGAAAATACTTTCATCCTTCTATACTTTGCGTGTAGCTCAGTATTTGTCATCTCTAGCAAGAGATACTAGCTCCCTACTGGAAAATATAGTGAGGAAATCGACACAAGCAGCAAATTGTGGCCAGATAGAATTCAAAACCGAACTTGGCGTTGGAGGTGGCAGAAATCCTCGCTGAAGAAATAAAGCAAAAAATAATAGAAGAGAAATGAAGATGAAAACCATCATTGCATCAAAGCTTCAACGCTAGCATTCAGCTGCCTTGTAAATATATCCAAATTATTTAGAACGTTTCAGAACCAATGGTAGGCTGGTCTGGAGCATTGCATTAGATAGCTTCCAACTCTTGACTGAGTGAAAAAGGCTGAGAAGAGATTAAATCAAAATTTCTTAGAGCAAATTAGTAGAGAGAGACAAAAAGAGACTGTTTCAAAGCTTGGAGAACAAAAGTACGAAAAATTGAAACCGCAATTCTTGAGCATGCTTTAACATTTGAAGAACAATTATGATCACTCAGCATTAAGCCATAAAAATTTACGAAGTTATAATGGGAGGCTTGAGCCCAAAGAAAAAAATTGAAGAAAGAAAGATGAGAAAAACATAATAGATCGGGGAAGAAAGACAGAGAGAGAGAGAGACAGCAGCTTACAACTAAAGCAAGACTTGTGCCCAAGGTTTTAGGTGTCTACACCTGACAAATGTTTCGGAACTTGTATTCTTTGATAATGTAGTCTGAAGGAGAACTCAAGAATAACCAAAATTACAAGCTTGCCAGAACTTTAGAAAGAGACAATAAATCACACTTTACACATTATGAAAGGAAAACATTGTTAGCATTCAACTGCCTCACCTTAGGGGAAAGGTGACCGGGTGCCTTGAATAATAGAGAAATTATAGCCAGTGACATCCCAATAATCAAGAAAGTCATTTTTCTGGGCTTCCAAATACGATGAACTTCCTTGACCCCATCCTTTCTATTAGGTTTATATTTTATATTGGCGATTCTGTGAACAAATTGACCAACTTGAACAATTATAGAAGTTTAGGGACTAAATTGTAAAGTTTCATAGTTGGTAGGTTCGCTTAGGGTTTGGGGTTTCATGTTTGGAACAAGAAGGATACACGTTGATTTTCGCTAGCTACTTGTCTGAGTAATGCTCGAGCGACTGAAACAGAGACTACCTCGTTCGATGTTCGCCCCCTGTTGCTCGAGCGACAGACCCTTCGCTCGAGTGAAGCAGCCTTCTCGCTTGAGCGACTTATTATTCGGCAACATCTAATTTTCTATTTCCGAGATTTTTACTTGGTCCATACAACCTATTTCGTCCAACTTATATATTAAGGCGCCGCGCTTTTTACGGAAGAGAGATTGAATATCATATTATTCAGAGAGAATACATGCTTTACAAGAATCAAAGTTCAATCCTTCCATTGTTCATGTGCCAATCATTGTGAAAACGTCCAAGAGCCAAATCAAACACTGGATTGTATTCTTCGCTGGGGCCTGCTGCAAGATTGTGTCGTCAACTGTGCTGCATTAAAGATCAAGGGAGAATCTGAAGAACGAGGAGTTCTTTGGGAAGATCTACATGAGATAAACTGCGTAAAGAGTTAGGATTGGAGTTCAAGTACTTTTTCCAAGAGGACTGATTTACAAAGAAGAGCCGAGTTTGGTGTTCGTGTGAACATTCGAGGAGGGCTGCTTCTTACTTCAGACAGGAGATCAGAAAGCTTGTGTTGTCAATTTTGCTGGTGGTCTGTAAGTGTATTATCAATTTATAGTGGATCTTTGACTGGAAAAGAGCTAAGAGTTTTTCTCACGTTGGGTTTCTCTGTGAACAATTCTAGTGTTGTTTACTGCTTTATTTATTGTTTTGATTTAATTGCGGTATTCAATGATATGCTAAATTGGATTGTTTGACTAATCACTTAAACATAATTAACTTGTGACATGTTGCTAGTTAATTAGATTGATAATTTCGCATTTACACCTAATCACCCCCCTCTAGGTATAGTTGGATCGAATCTCGCGTTTCTCAATTGGTGTCAGAGCCTAATCTCGTGTCCTGGCCCATATTTTGATTGTCTAGATGAGTAGTTCGTTGTCTGTGCCTCCATATTTTGATGACAGTAATTATGCTTATGGAAAAGTGCGTATGAGAGCTTTTCTTAAGGCTTTAGATGAACGTGTATGGATTTCTATGCAAAACCGGTGGACTCCACCTTCAACAACTGCTGATGGTGTAGTTACACTCACTGATATTTCTTTATGGACTAAAACTAACTTGAATGAGTATAATTGGAATAGTAAAGGACTATATGCTTTGTTTATGGCTGTGTCTCCTGAGGAATTTAGGAGAGTATCTATATGTGAGACTGTTAAGGAAGTTTGAGATATTTTGGAGACTACCCATGAGGACACTAAGATTGTGAAGCATCAGTCAAATTTGTGATGCTGGTTTTGAGGTGACCTTTGTTCAGAAAAGGTGTTCTGTGTATGACTCGACGGATAACATTGTCCTTGAAGGTGTAAGAACGTTTGAAAATTGTTACGAAGTCTTACCTAATTCTAACTATCTCTGTATTAGTGCTAAGGTTGACGTCACTGAATTGTGGCATCAACGACTGGGTCATATGAATCATACCAGTTTGTCAAAATTGGCCAAGAAGGAGATTGTCAATGGCCTGCCTAAGATAGATTTTACTGATACCACTGTTTGTGGTCCGTGTCAACAAGGTAAACAGCTTAAGGTTCCCCACAAACAAACTTCTAAGATTTTGATGAGTAAGTCTCTTGAATTACTACATATGGATCTTATGGGACCATCGAGGACCGAAAGTCTTGGTAGTAAAAGGTATATTTTGGTTGTGGTGGATGATTTTTCTCGATTCATGTAGATTGAGTTGTTGAGAGATAAAAATGAAGTGGTCAGTTTTGTCATCTCGTTGTGTAAGAGACTTAGGAATGAGAAGGGCTATTCAGTTTTTAGAATTCGCAGTGATCATGGTAAAGAGTTCGAAAACTCGAACTTTGAGAACTTTTGTTTGGAGGAGGGGATCCAACATGAGTTCTCCTCGTCGATCACCCCACAACAGAACGGTGTAGTTGAGAGGAAAAATCATGTGCTTCAAGAAATAGTTAGAGCTATACTTCATGGCAAAGATCTAGCTATGCATTTCTGGAGAGAAGTCATCAATACTGCGTGTCACATTATCAATAGAGTTTATCTCAAACCTAAGACTGACATGACACCCTATGAGATTTTAGAAAGGTAAACAGCCTACTGTTAAGTACTTTCATGTGTTTGGTAGGAAGTGCTACATTCTGAGAGATAGGGAGAATTTGGGAAAGTTTTATTCCAAGAGTGATGAAGGTATTCCAAGAATAGTCGGGCTTATCCCGTGTACAACAATCGTACAGGTGTGGTGATAGAATCTATAAATGTGGTGGTTGGTGATGCTTGTTGTGAGGGGGAGACTGATGGAGAGTATGTTGAGTTGGAACAGTTGAATGTTGAACCAGCTAAGGAAGCTTCAGTTCCTAATCCCCCAAGGACATCTAATGAGTTGGTAGTTTCTACTAAGGATACTAAGTCAACAATGAAGCTAAACCACCTAAAGTATCTTCGTCTAGAGTGAAATTGAATCATCCTAAGGACAATGTGATTGGAGATATCGAAGAAGGTATGAGACTTAGCAGAAGGGTTCTGAACAACATGTCGTATGCGAGTTATATGTCTCAGAATGAACCAAAGAAGGTTGAGGAAGCTCTTTGGGATGAATGCTGGGTGAATGCGATGCATGAATAGTTAAATTAGTTTGTTAGAAACAGAGTTTGGGATTTAGTACCTAGGCCTAATGATTGTAATGTTATTGGTACCAAGTGGATATTTAAGAATAAAACTGATGATCAAGGTACCATTACAAGAAATAAGGCTAGGTTGGTTGCCCAGGGGTACACTCAGGTTGAAGGTGTTGATTTTGATAAGACGTTTGCTCCTGTAGCTAGACTTGAATCCATTAGAATTCTTCTGGCAATTACCTATACTTTGGGTTTTAAATTGTACCAATTAGATGTTAAGAGTGCGTTCTTGAATGGTGTTCTTCATGAAGTAGCTTATGTGAAACAACCTAAAGGGTTTGTTGATCCTAAATACCCGCACTGTGTCTGAAACAAGCTCCGAGAGCTTCGTATGATCGGCTTACTGCATACCTCCTGGATCATAGCTTCACGAGAGGTGGTGCTGACAGAACCTTGTTCATAAGACGTGTTGATGATACCATTACCATAGTTCAGATCTATGTGGATGACATCGTCTTTGGTTCTCCTGTTGATTCCCTAGCTCATGAGTTTGCAGAGTGTATGAAACAATAATTTGAGATGAGCATGATTGGTGAATTAACATATTTTCTTGGTCTTCAAGTCAAGCAGACTGATGAGGGGTTATTCATGTCACAATTGAAATATGCTAAGAATCTTGTCAAGCGATTTGGGCTGGACAATAAGAAACACGAGGACCCATATGAGCACCAGTATTAGGTTAGGTTTGGATCCTACAGGTAAGAGTGTTGATCAAACACTTTATAGGAGCATGATAGGTAGTCTACTTTATCTTATTGCTAGTAGACCTGACGTTGCATTTAGTGTAGGAGTCTGTACGCGTTTTCATGCTGATCCTAAGGAGTCACACCTGAGTGTTGTCCGACGTATTATTAGATATGTCAATGGTTCTGTTGATTATGGCATTCTGTATTCTAGAGATTCTACTCTTGATCTTGCTGGATATTCTGACATCGATTAGGCTGGTAATACAGATGATAGAAAGACTACCTTAGGTGGTTGTTTTTACATTGGTGCTAACCTCGTGGCTTGGATGAGTAAGAAACAAAATTCTATCTCATTGTCCACCGTCGATGCCGAATACATTGCTGCTGGCAGTTGTTGCACTTAACTGCTCTGGATGAAGCAGATGTTGAGTGATTATGGGATAGAACATGGTACTATGACTGTATTTTGTGACAATACAAGTGTTATTCATATTTCTAAAAATTCTGTTCAACACTCTCGAACTAAACACATTAACATCAGACATCATTTTATTCGAGAGCTTGTGGAAACTCAAATTGTGACTCTTGAACATGTTTCCACTGAAAACCAATTAGCTGATCTATTTACTAAACCGTTGGATGGTCTTCAGTTTGAGTCTCTTCGAACAACTATTGGTATTTGTGTTTCTCATTGATTGATGTTATTTGGTGCATGCTAGTATGCGACTACTGATTGATATTATGACATCCATGCATCATATATTTTTATTTGTTCTCATGCATTTTTTTTATGGTTTGTGTTTTGTTTGAATTCTTATATTTTGTGTGCTTGGTGTATTCATATTTTTTTTACGAAAAAAAATCATTTTCTTTTATTTCCTTGGTTTAAGTTTTTGTTTTGGGAAAAAGAAAAACAAAAAGTGAGAACAAAAAGAGTTTGATTTGGAAATTGGTTTTACAACATGATACACAATACACTTGATTTTGTGGGTGTTAATAAAGAATAAGTTTATTTGGTGGGCAGTAATATAATTTTCATTGCTAGCTTAGGATGCTTGTGGAGTATTTAATACAGGTCTTTTCATATACTATCTGTACTGCATACACTATGATCGTGACAGTGAGACTCTACCATGTGTGTGAGATTTGGGATAGCAGTCACATATTAGTAGAATGATTTTGAACATGAATTGACCGTTTCTATTAGACCTAAGCTTGATTTTACCCCTGCATGATTAATGTATGGTTGAAAAAAGATAATTCAAAGGGGCTCAATACTTAATGCTACTTTTCGAAGCCTAATTGACTTGAGTGATTAAACCTGCAGGGTTTCTCATAACCTGGTGCGTGTGGTCAGCTGACTTGGCTTAACCAACTTAAAGCTCGTTACATGGGTCATGTTAGTCGCTTAATGGAAAGTAGCATATACTTAAGATTGAAAATATATTTGAGCGGTCCTGTCACAAATAGTGAAGAATGAATAATTGTTTATGCTGTAAGTTAGGGAGAGAAGACATAATCTTTGTTTGACATAAGC
The DNA here is from genome assembly GCA_035079005.1 of Fraxinus americana. Taxonomy (NCBI): domain Eukaryota; kingdom Viridiplantae; phylum Streptophyta; class Magnoliopsida; order Lamiales; family Oleaceae; genus Fraxinus; species Fraxinus americana. Next base: position 10,844,313 of record CM068727.1, on the reverse strand, counting down.
TTTCATATGCAGGTCCTAATGTGCTTTAAGGTTTGACTTTCATAAGTAGAGAAATATACCTATTAACAGTGATATTTAGCATGTCATTTCTCACAAAATTAAAGTATGGAGTCCTTCTGCCAGAGGATTAGTGACACTTTACACGTATGAGTCACTTATATCATTTACTCCATGGGTAACTTATGTTGGCGTTGAGAGATAGTTTCATGTTCATTGCATAGACTTGTGATTGCTTATACCTGCATTGTTGAGTTGTTGTGTGTTTTTGCTCCATCCATTCGACATTTGTGACAAAAAGGAGGAGGGGGAGGAAGGGGAGGGGGGCAGAGAGAGATTTTTATAGTAAGGGGGAGCTATATTATTTTGATTTTGCATTTTTTGTTTTGAGCAGTTACATTTGTCTTCATAGGGGTCGTTGGGGTGAGACATAGATATTGTATAGACATACTGTGCTTTACATTTGATTTGATCTATTTCATATGTCTTTGTCTTTATTAGGGTCTTTGGGGAGAGATATAGATACATTTTTGACATTTGACTTGATATACATGTGCATTGATTATTATTGTTATGTCATTTGTCTTGAGGGGTTGTAGGGGTGAGACATAGATACATTTCCTACTGCTTTAACACTTAGAGTTTGCAGTAGTGGCATTACATTTGCATTGCATATCATACACTAAAGCAGAGCATGTGCATTGCAATTGTGTTGCATTTCATGCATGACTGCTTGAGTTTTTCCTTGATATTTTGTGGTATTAATATGGTTATGGTGTCTTGGTTAACATTAATAGTACATCTAAAACTAGTTTGCTTATTTCACTGACTATGCTTCTAAGTACTTTATTGTTTATTTCCCGTATCACGTGCTTTTACATTTATATGTGAGTTTTTTATTTTAGAATATATGATTAACAAAGTAGAAGCTGCATTCAGTTGGTTAGTATACAGGGAAACATTGTTAGCATTCAACTGCCTCACCTTAGGGGAAAGGTGACCGGGTGCCTTAAATAATAGAGAAATTATAGCCAGTGACATCCCAATAATCAAGAAAGTCATTTTTCTGGGCTTGTAAATACGATGAACTTCCTTGACCCCATCCTTTCTATTAGGTTTATATTTTATATTGGCGATTCTGTGAACAAATTGACCAACTTGAACAATTATATAAGTTTAGGGACTAAATTTTAAAGTTTCATAGTTGGTAGGTTAGTTTAGGGTTTGGGGTTTCATGTTTGGAACAAGAAGGATTCACGCTGATTTTTCGCTAGCTACTCGTCGGAGTAATGCTCGAGCGACTGAAATAGAGACTGCCTCGCTTGACCTTCGCCCCCTGTTGCTCGAGCGACAGACCTTTCGCTCGAGCAAAGCAGCCTTCTCGCTCGAGCGATTTATTATTCAGCAACACCTAATTTTCTATTTTCGAGATTTTTACTTGGCCCACACAACCTATTTCGTCCAACCTATATATTGAAGCGCCGTACTTTTTACGGAAGAGAGATTGAACATCATATTATTCAGAGAGAATAATGGTTTACCAGAATCAAAGTTCAATCCTTCCATTGTTCATGTGCCAATTATTGTGAAAACGTCAAAGGGCCAAATCAAACACTGGATTGCATTCTTCGCTTGGATCTACTGCAAGATTGTGTCGTCAACTATGCTGCATTAAAGATCAATGGAGAATCTGAAGAACGAGAAGTTCTTTGGGAAGGTCTACAGGAGATAACCTGCGTAAAGAGTTAGGATTGGAGTTCGTGTACTTTTTCCAAGAGGACTGCTTTACAAAGAAGAGTCGGGTTTGGTGTTCGTGTGAACATTCGAGGATGCTGCTTCTTATTTCAGACAGGAGATCAGAAAGCTTATGTTGTCAACTTTGCTGGTGGTCTGTAAGTATATTATCAATTTATAGTGGATCTTTGACTGGAAAAACGTCCGGAGTTTTCTCACGTTGGGTTTCTCCGTGAACAATTCTAGTATTGTTTACTGCTTTATTTATTATTTTGATATAATTGCGGTATTCAAAGATATGCTAAATTGGATTGTTTGACTAATCACCTAGACATAATTAACTTGTGACATGTTGCTAGTTAATTAGATTGATAATTCCGCATTTACATCTAATCACCCCCCTCTAGGTATAGTTGGATCGAATCTCACGTTTCTCACTTTCTGCACACGCTTTTCATGGCTATCCATCCCACTGCCGTCATCTCTGGTGGACAGCATATCATGATTCATAATATAAAATGATGAGGAAAATGGATCATGTAACAATTAAATAAGAACATGCAATTATGTAGTCACGACAGTGTGTTTGAAAATTATGGAATGGTCTAAATTTACGAGCCTAATATGATTTTTATGTAGCATGGTAAGCCAGCAATTTTTTAAATTTTAAAGAACATCCTAATATAGTTAATGCCTTCTGGAGGTGTACTGGAAGGATTTTACGAGAGGGATCTTGCTGCATGTATATCCAGATTTACATAATGGATTACGTGATGCCACGTGGCACTCTACCATTTACTAGTTTAAAACATAATCAGCTTTTGCATCCAATCGTTTCCCTTCACATCATATTATGTAATCCATGATTTACATTTTTATATACAAGTTCCAAAATCCTAATTTTTGGTTCTTTGTGATGCTGATTAATCTTATTTCCCATCTCTCTTTCTGAAGCCATTGACAGCGTCCTCTCTGTTAGTTCATCAACCTCATGCTTATTTCCATTTTCATCTAAACAATCAATCAATGGCATGAATGTTGCAGGATCAAACTTCAATCCTTTCTCTATTTTTTTGAGGATTTCAAGATATTCTCCACTTTCGCCCTATTTATAAGATCTCCATAATGAAAGCTTCCCAAATCAAAACATTTCTCTAATGATGATTCAAATAACTACTTAGCTTCCAAGATTTCCTCTCTGGCAAGCAATTTGTTGAACATTAGACTATAAAGTACTTCTTTGTGACCATGTAACTAAGGGCAATGTCAAATGCCTCCTGTGTTGGTCTGAACTCACTATATTTAAAGTAGTGTTATAAGTGACTGTATCTGGGGAAATTCCGCTCGTAATCATCTAACCTATAATTGCTCTGGCGTCAGCAAGCATACCATTCTTGCAGAGTCCATCAATCAAAGTATTGTACGAGCATAAATTTGGCTCCACATCATGGTTCATCATCTCTTCAAGGACTGATTGAGCCTCCAAAAGTTTCCCATTCTTCACCAAATCCAACAGCCATATGTTATAGCTCTCCACATTTGGAAAAATACCATCTCTTTCCATAGACTCGAACAAAGTCTTTGCTTCCTCCAACATCCCCTCCATACAAAAGCCTTCCAACATCAACTTATATGTCAAGAGGCTCCGGCAATCCTAACACCTCATCAATTTGCATATCCCTAAAAATTGGCGAGGCTTCTAAAATCTTTCTAGTGCCACAAAGAGCAGAAATCCTAATGTTAAATGTGACAACATCAGGGGTAAGACCATCCTCCATTCTCTTCACTAATCTTGTTATGAAAAGAGGAAGATGATACTGGATTAATTCAATACCAAATTGCTTGAGAAAATAAGATATTATAGCCATGATATGAAGTAATTGATCACAATAACCCAAGACTAAAATAACTTGTAGGGAATGGAGATTTTATTATAATATGGAGAAAGAATGCAAAGATTTTGTGTTTACGATTTATCTAACTTAATCTAAAATACAATGAAGAGCTAAATATATATAGGGAACCATCCAAGCACTAGAAGTACAGTTGTAGACGAAATAGAATGCCCAAAAGTTTCCTTAGTTTGATATCTTTAAGTCCAACACAAATTTCAACTCCCAATAAGGCTTCCAAATAGAATTTCAACTAGAATTTGCCTAATATACTTTGAATAGGATTCCAAATAAAATTCTTCTTAATGTGCACATTAATTAGAATCTCAATTACTTTCGACAAAGAATTCTGGTCATTCCCAAATTCTAACAATCTCCACCTTGATACGAATTCAACTGTAATGAACAAACTTCAAAGATTTTCCACTTGAAGACAAATTCCATTACAAGGAATAAACTTCAACTCTTCAACAAAAAACATAAATGAAATTCTTCATCAAAATTTGAATTGGAAATATTCTCTACATTTGTCACCCCAAAGTGGGGCAAAAACTCAATAATTGAGTATTAACAAAATTTCAAGCACTCGGCTTGGACATCACCAACAAGGCAAAAACAATCACTAAAAGAGAATCACCAAACTTGAATGCATCAAAAGAAGGATCTTGTCTAGAATCAACATCCTTAACAACATTCAAACTATTAACTAAATCAATAGAATTTTACCTATGTGGAATCTTATGGCAAAAATTGGGTCTATTGCTAGCAACTGAATACAATGACACCGTCAATGATGGTGGCAGAGGAATTTACCCATAACTTCTAAATTCAACTTAGATGTATTCATTAAAGAAGACCCCAAATTAGAATCCAACTTCAAATCCACCCGAGTTCTTAAAATATGCTAATTGCTCAAAGATTCTATATAACACTGCAAGATATATAAATGAGATTTTCTACGTCCCTTTATCAAAACGCTGGCTCATTTACTAACTTTCAGGACTCCACCTTCAACAATATACATGTACCCTTTTGAATCAAGAGTACTTAAGGAGATAAGATTTCTCTTCAGATATGGAACGTGTCTCACTACATCAAGTGTTTTAACAGTCCCATCAAACATCTTTATTTTGACTCAACCAATATCAACTATCCGACAAGGTGTATTATTAGTGATCATAACAATACCTTTTGAAACTTCTTCATATGTTGAAAACGAATCCCCGATTAGGAGTCATAAGAAATGTGTAAGCTGTATTAAAAATCCAAGCCTCATCAGTTTGGAGTTGTAGTAAGATATAAGTAAAAGCTCTCCATAATTGTTACTTGCTTCCCCTAAAGTTTTTGATTGTTGATTTGCAATCAATTTTTATTTATTCTACAACTTATAATAATCGTTTGTCAAATCCTCATTTTTCTTGCAATAATTACAAAATTTGAAGTCAGATTTTGACTCCCCTGAGCAACTACCATCAACAATGAGGCCATCTCCATGACCCTCAAATGCTACAAGATGGTTTATCTTCTCCTTTGAATATAGAGTATCATATACTTCTTCGATAGTGAGAGTATCACAACTATATAAAATCGTGTCCCTAAAAGACATTTATGAAACGGACAATGAACACAATAAAATTAATCGCAAATCTTCTTTATCATATTTGACACCCAAGGTCTCCAAATCAATGACGATTTCCTTAAAAGTAGCTAGATAATCCTCAAGAGATGTACCTTCCGTCTTGCGATAAAAATGACATTGCCTCAAATGAAATTTGCTAGTACGACTCATCGTCATGCATAATTGCTCCAATTTTAATCATAATTCAACGGATGACTTCTCATTCAAAACATTTTGAAGAATATTATTTAAAAGATGAAAATATATTTAAGATAGGACCTTTCGATTCCTCCATTGTTTCTCCTACAGAGTTCAAGTTGTGGGCATTTTGTCAAATTTCAACAATGCCTCATTCAAATCCACAAAGTGAGTACTGCTCGTATCTTTCCTGCCACAAAGAGAATCATGTATTGCGATTCAATAGTGAAATATCATATATCATTGTTGCCATCACGAAAAACCTCAATCTTTCCAAGAATGTCAAAACTAAAAGCTCTGATACCAGTTTGTTGTGAAAAGCGGAAGATGATACATGATTAATCCTATATCAAATTGTTGGAGAAAATAAGAAATTATAACCACAATATTAAGTAATTGATTATAATAACAGAAGAGCAAAATAATTTGCATAGAATGGAAATTTTATTATAATATGGAGAAAGAATGCAAAGATTTTGTGTTTATGATTTGTTTAACTTAATTTAAAATACATTGAAGAGCTAAATATATATATGGAACAATCCAAACCCTAAAAGTAGAGTTGTAGGTGAAATAGAATGCCTAGAAATTTCCTTATCCTGATCTCTTTAAGTCCAACACAAATTCCAACTCTCAATAGGGCTTTCAAATAGCACTTCAATTAGAATTTGCTAAATAGACTTCGAATAAGATTCAAAAAAGAATTATTCTTAATGTGCACTTTAATTAGAACTCTCAGTTATCTTCAACAAAAAATTTGGGTCACACCCAAATTCTAACAAATCTCTCAGCTACATCGTTCTCACCATCCTTAAGAAACTAGCAGTCAACGTGTTATACACAACCATATTTGGAGAGAAACTAATTTTCTTCATCCAATGCAAAAGCTCCAACCTTTAGAAAAAAGTCCATGTCTACGATACCCACAAATCAAAATCCCAAAACTGTACTCATTAGTTTCGCAACCTTTGTCACGCATTTTATCAAACAATTTCTAGGCATCATTATCACACAGCCCACTTTTCAAAAGCTTGGAAGTTTAAGTTTCCAGCTTAACCGCAGAAAAAAATCATGTCTTTATACAATCAGGACGCATAATCTGAATAATTTTGTTTAAGAGAAAATTCAATAATAAGATGGAACAGGGATATAGAAGGGAGTAATTCCAGAAATGGGTTCGAAGAGATTGAAAATTAGACATGGCATTGTTAATGTAACCAGACTGACAATTTCTGAGAACATGTGGGCGCGAATAAGAATGCGTGTAATGAGAGGGGAAGGAATATTGGAGGGAGTAGAGATGATCATCATTTTCCAATATATTATTATTTGTTATAGAGAGTATGCTTGAAGAGTTGCCATGCGAGTGTGGAGTTATTTGAGTTGTTTATCAGAGCTTTTGCTAGTGTTTTTGCTTGTTCCATTGCAAATGGATTTTGATTTAAAAGTTAGTTTTGGGATGGGGCGTGAAAGGTGGTGAATTATGATTAGAGATTTGGAGATATGGCGATTATGGGGCTCAGCTGTCATTTTATCCGGAATAATGTTATCACCAGAAGTGCTGCAGTCTAGATGTCATGATATGATAAGCTTAATGAGATGTGCAATTAAGTGAGCAATGGTCACTGAACTTTACCCTCGTCACGGACTACCTACTGAACTTTACATTGCTTCCAAATGGCCATTCAACTTACGTCCGTTTCACCTAAATGGCCATCAAACGAACTCCGTCAGTGAACACCTTGACGTGGACGACGGAATGCTGACTGGTCCGTTAAAAATGGTGACCAGCAAGCCACGTGGAATAAAAATGAACCAAACAAGACCTTAGCTACAGTACCTAATTCAGATCGTTAGAAATGTCTCATTCTTCCTCATTCATCCGTAGCCCTAGCCCCCAAATCCATTCCAAAAAAATTACTCGCCTTCGAATTTCCTTCCAATGGACCTGAAATTCGAAGACCCCAATCCTCATTCATAACCCCCAAAACCTTATTCAAAGAATTAATTTACCATTGAAATCGAATTGCAGGTCCATCCATGGAGAGAAAATGGGAAAACCGAAGCCCTAGCCCCAAAATCCATTTGAGTTAACATTGTGCTTTCACCTGCAAATTAGAAATCCCAAACGAACGCTCTGACGCCGCGAAGATCTCTAGCGCCAATAACCCACGAAGGACGAATTCCCAATTCCGTTCGAAGCGCAATCCGTTCGAAGCATCTATATGTTTATCTGCTTTTTGAAAGCCATCAGCACTACTTCCTCTGAATTGCTTCCAGGTTTGCATTTTCGTTTTTCAGCTCCATGTCTGTTGAAGTAAAGGGTGGGCTGGCCATCTCATATATTGTGGGCGGGCTGGCTGGTTTATATATTGTGATGTTGTGTGAAATGCTCCATGTCTGTTGAAGTAAAAGGGAGGGCTGGCTGGTTTATATATTGTGATGTGTGAAATGCTCCATGTCTGTTGAAGTAAAAGGGCAGGCTGGCTGGTTTATAGTGATGTTGTGTGAAATGCCATTTGGCCACGGGTTCTAATCTTCCGAATTTCTTTCCTCAGGACACATATTACTTCGTAATGGCAAGTAGAAACAGGGTATTTGTCATAGGTAGGTCGCGGGCACATGTTGCCGGAATGTCCAACAAAGACGCGTCTATATTGAAGACAGCCGTTCGATTAAAAGAAGAACAGTTGGAGATATCTATCAATATAACGATTCGCAAGGGAAAAGGAGCTACGAAGACAACGGAAAAGGAAAGGGAAAAGTTGCATAAATTTCATCCAACTATGTAATTGGCGATTGTAGTAGTACTTGTAGTAGGTTAAGGCATCGAGACTTGGATGCGATGTTGTAATAGATTAAGGCATTTCCTTTTGTTGAAGGTTTCGAGATGAAGTCATCTCTATGTATGTGCCTAATCGTTATTAGATGAAGTGATCTCTCTGTCCGATTTTCATTCTCGCTATAATGACTTCCAATTGGTAAAATATTTGCTTATAATATTAGATGTTAAATTTGGTGTGCAAAAATATATTTAGACACATGTTTACTTGACATTGTTTTAGGCAAATGTTTTGTGCAAAATGTTACGGCATGTATCCCCAAGTGATGTAGGTGCGAGGCGAGTTTCGTTACAAAGACATGCGAGGATATGAAAACTGAGGCTCAAAATCTATAAGAATGACAAACACTTTGTGCAACCTGTAATGTTCAAAAACTATTAAGAATGATATAAATAATGTGCAACCTGTAATGTTAAAAAACTATTAAGAATGGAGAAACCTGAATTATGCAAATACTATCAAGCAACAATTTGGAAGGTATTAAAACTTGAAATAATTAGCAACCAATCATCTTAAAGGTATTAAAAGTTGATATTCATTGGAAGCTGCTATTTGTAACCATACAAAAGATGTGTGTAATCAACCATCAAAATAGTACTGAACTTTACAAATAACTACATTAAGCTTCCCTTCTGTCACATATGAAGCCAACAAAAAACAAAACTACCTAGTTATGACTGCTTATGTGCCATACTGCCATGGATTCCAAAAACATTTGAACATTGCCACATATTTTTTCAATGCTCCAACTAGGATGTCGCCTTCGCAAAAAAAAAAAAAAAACACAACACAACACTTCAACTAGGTTGTCGCCTTCACATTTCTTCTTTTTCGTGCCTTGTCTGCCCTCGACCGCGATGATGTAGCTGCATCAATGCTTTGCAATTCATTGTCCATCACTTCGAAATTAACTTCGGTTGTTGTAACATTGACACTCGGTAAGGACTAAGGAGGCAGCTGGACCCGATGTGAGGCCCTCAGTTTGCAGTGCACTAACTGCCATGGGAGTAGGCATGAAGTGGAATTGTTGTCCTTCACCCGAGGTGTTGGTCGATGACGATCCCCTCCTAGGCACTCTTTTGGCGGGAATATTTTCCTAGAATGTAAGACTTTCCTTGTGAATGCACGACCACATAAATAAAATTGAAAGCTTCTAAATAAAATAAAAGAACTCATTGTCACTCCACATTCTTACATAAACACCTTTGCCCTTTGATTTGAAGTATATAAAGTTTAATAAGTGGAAACTTAAAAAATCATGGGTCACGATTTTTGCCATTTGATTTCCTCCAACCGAATATAGACAAGTTCAATGTTTATATTGTTTCTATCTGTATGTATTTAGTGACAGAAGGTTTAACTAATATTGACCAAGTGCATCCATTCTTGATTTCTTTCTTCAATGAAACACTTTATGTATTGTGTAAGAAACGGATAAAAAAGGGAAAAAATGAATAAAATTTGTGCATCATTTTAGCTCAGGAGAATTTATGGCTACTCGAAGCACCAAAACTCAATGTAACTACCTGAATCCGAATTTCCGCACTGTCAACAATGACCGATACTGTGCACGCCATCACATTACCAGACAAGAGCAATAACAGAACTTGAAAAATTTACCTTCACTTTCTTCTTCATCCATGTGCGCGCTTTCAAAACGATTTCTGCGTTTGAATCAGCGAAATAGGGATGCCGGTTTCTACAAAAAGTGATCCCCTTTCAGTTGTAAATCAATTTGGGGGTTATGAATGAGGATTGGGGTCTTCGAATTTCAGGTCCATTGGAAGGAAATTCGAAGGCGAGTTAATTTTTTGGAATGGATTTGGGGGCTAGGGCTACGCATGAATGAGGAGGAATGAGACATTTCTAACGATCTGAATTAGGTACTGTAGCTAAGGTCTTGTTTGGTTCACTTTTATTCCACTTTGGCTTGCTGGTCACCATTTTTAACGGACCAGTCAGCATTCCGTCGTCCACGTCAAGGTGTTCACTGACGGAGTTCGTTTGATGGCCATTTTGGTGAAACGGACGTAAGTTGAATGGCCATTTGGAAGCAATGTAAAGTTCAGTGGGTAGTCCGTGACGAGGGTAAAGTTCAGTGACCATTGAAACAATTAACTCGTCATTTAATGGTACCTCTCACTTAATGTCACCTAAATCGTTATTTTAATACTAGTGATGATAAATAAAATTACTCTTTTATTCGTGGATGCAAGTAGAATAGTATACGAATTGGTTGGTGGAAGCTGCCATTTTATAAATGAATATAATTATATTACGATTTGCTTTTAATTTTCATTTTGATTTTACCTTTTTAACTTATTTTCGAACTATGTTCAGATGGATTTTTTTCTATTTAATGACAAACATCATGACACATCTTTCAAATTGAAAAAACTGTAAGCAATTCAAAATAATGAGCCAAAAAGATGACTGAAAATGAATTTAATAATTCGATCTTTTATCATTTTATTCTAATTTGGGCATCACTTTTTAAACTTATTTTCAAACTAGGTTCTTCATTTATTTGCATATGTTCTTGGTACCTTTTCAAAGTATGCATGTAAACTTTTCAAAGCGTCTTTCATGTTGAGAACTCATTAAACTACATGTTCAAAATAACAAGTCAAATCAGATATGTTAAATTAGATTTTATAATTCGATTTCATTTACGTTTTAATACATCAGATTAATTAACAAAAATGAATGTGAGGTGGTCAAAGTTAGCAAACAAGTGCTAGTAAGCTTTACTATTGGGAGGTATAGTGATGAGGTGTCATGTGATTTGGTTTCTATGCATGCTGACCATATTTTGTTGAAGAGGTCATGGTAGTATGATAGGAAGGTAATCCATGCTAGGTCTAGAAATATGTACAACTTTGTCAAAAATGGAAAATCAGTTACTCTTGTTCGTTTGACCCAAAACAAGTCCATGCAGACCAAATGAAGTTATAAGGTGAGACAGAGCAAAAAAGAAAGCGTGAGATCGAAATACAAGAAAAGAAAAAAGATAGCGAGTCTATAGAGAGAAAAAGGAAAGATAAAAATGAGTTTCTATACAAAAGAGAGTGAGATTAAGATGGCTTTCATGACAAATCAGCATATGATATTGCTGGTGTACAAGGAATCCTACCGTAATCTTGACGAAACTAACTAATCTCTTTCTCGTATGACTTGTTTCTTTGTTACAGGAATTTGAGGGCGTTTTCCCTTAGAAGTATCAATGGGTTGCCTCCCGTTAGAAGTATCAAACACCAAATTGACTTTGTATCTGGAGTTGTTATTCGAAACTGGCCCACCTATAGAAGTAATCCGGATGACACAAAGGAGCTTCAAAGATAAATTGAGTTGATGGGCAAAGAGTATGTGAGGGAGATCATGAGTCCATGTGTTGTGTCATACTGCTTATACCTAAAAAGGATGGGGCATGAAGAATGTGCATTGATTGTAGGGTAGTCAACAATAACAAGGTCAAGAATGTGCATTGATTCAGGCTACTTGGGTCGAAAGTTTAAGTGCAACGAATAAGACATTGTTCGATAAAATCTCGCAAAAGTACGGGATCATTGACAAGTAATAGACTTGATGAGTTGATAGTATCGTCTCACAGAGAATAAATTCAATTCAAGTATACTATTTATGTATGAAATCCGAATTGTGCAACAAAGGAGATTTTGATGTTGTAATTATTCTAATTTAATCTAAGAAATATGTAAAACTAAGGTTCTTATCAATTTATGGATAATTATATTGGATTTAGAATTCACCTATTATTATTTATTTCAATTCCTAATTATGTAACATATTCATATTCATGAGCTCTTGATAATTGATAAAGCTAATATATTTAATTTTTTTTTCAAAACAAATTAATTATAATCTAGTCATGATCCGAATTTATTCCTAACCAGAATTCGAATTATTAGAATGTATTAAATTTTAGATTATCTACATGATTGCATACGTGATAAATGTTATTCTTAATCTATTGTGCATATGTTAATTTTATCGCATTCTAAACTTATTGTGAGCCTATTGCACTATAACAAACAACTAATGGGTTAATTTCCCCAATAGTCACTGAACTTTATCGAAAGTTTCCACCAGATCACTGAACTTTAAAAATTACGTGATTAGTCACTGAACTTTCGAAACTACAACCCCATCCATCACTGAACTTTAAAAATCACTCAATTCATCACTGAACTTTGCAAAAGATTTCTACGAGGTCACTAAACTTTGCAAAAAGTTTTCCAGATAGTCATTGAATCAGTGACCATCTAGAAAACTTTTTACAAAATTCAGTGACGAATGGGGTGATTTTTAAGGTTCAGTGATGGATGGGGTTGCAGTTTTGAAAGTTCAATGACTAACCACGTAGTTTTTAAAATTCAATGACCTGGTGGAAACTTTCGGTAAAGTTCAGTGACTAATTGGGTAATTAACTCAACAACTAATTATCTAATTGGTGATCAAACAATTAAATAATGCAATGGGTAAATTAATCAATAAATGTAAGAAATACTAAACTATGGGGTTCATCTTCATCCAATACAATTGCGAATCTAGCTAAATATGTTTCTAAAAATAAAACAACAAGAAAAAAAAGCATCACCCGAACTTTATAACTACAAGAAAGAGATGTCACGATCTAATTCTTTTTGTTGTTTTTCAATACAAAGCTTTGATTACTTAAGTTCTTGATGTATTTAATTCAATCTACGTGTGAGATTTTTTCTCCTCTCCAACAAATATTGAATTGACCTCTCGTTTCTCGACATATTTTATAATATGTATGTGATTTGAGAGATAAGAGAGAGATCTCTCCAGTGTTTCTCCCAAGTTATGTATTTATAAGGTTCGAATTTAGGTCAAGAAACCATCTCAAAGTTGTTACCAATAAGAGTTCCAAAAAAAAAAAAAAAAGGCCCATCGACAAAGAATTTGGCGTAGGCGTGTAAACATCCTTTGGTATTTTGATTATAATTTTCTCTTCCGATATTCGATTGAGATGATTCAAAGTAAAATAACTCAAAATGCTATAATTCTTGCAGAAATAGGAAATTTCCAATTCAATTTTTTTCTATCCAAAAAATAGGTCTCAAGTTGAGCTTAAAATCTTGGAGCATAACTTTTTCGACTGAAAATTAATTTGTGAAAAATCTTTGACTATTTTCACTCATTTGACCTCCAATTGCATCCGATTGATCCTATATGATCTTTAATTTTTATTTAGTAATCCGAATCAACTATTGAATGTTTGCACTTTGCTCCCTAAACTTTGGGTTTCTTTCATTTTTGCCTATTATTCGTTCATTTCCTCCAATTCTACCAATTTGCCTTGAGTTTTACCTAACAGATAAAATGAACATCTAATTAAGTCATGAGTCTTCAAAATTAATTGTAATTAATCTCATTTAACTGCCTAGATCTCAAACATCCCAAAACTTGAATGATTGTTTGTCCTCAAACAAAATTGACTTTGACTTGATTTTTTCAAAAAAAGCAAATATGGTTAGATAATCTACCTTTGGTCTCATTATTGAAATTTATACTTAAAAATCATAGCTATTTTAAAATCACATTGCTAAAAATAATTTTTACTTATTCAATGTAAAATCAATGTGTGTGTGTGTGTGTGTGAATATTCATGTCAAACATCATAACATAAAGTGATTTAAGTCCTGACCCTCAATGGTTAAATATTTTCTTTTTTCTCTCATAAGATTTACATCCCTGGACTTAATATTTTTATACTAATCATCACCCTCTCTAGTTTGGTTAGATCTTCCTAATTGCAGCTCTACACATCAACAAATGATAATTCTCCTTATTTTTAATTGCTTAAATCCCCAAGAATCAATTAAACTAATAACCTCTTGTAAAAAATCTAATTCTATAAAATAAGTGTTTGAGACTTAAACAAGGCATGTAGCGTCTTCTGTTTCATACACATGCTTTTTCACCTTTTTTTTAAATTTTCATCTAATTTGCGGACTCCATTAACCTTTTTAAATGACCATTTGACGATCTCTTGGCCGATGACTCCCAAATCAGATAACTATAGGGCCCGATTTTTTTACAGACTTAATTACTTGAGTTATAAATGCTACGAAGAGAAGTTTCACAATGAGACATTTATTTTTTCATGCGATGACTAGTGCAATGCCTCATATTAAACACTCGTTTTCAAAAAGGGACACCCAACTCAAGATGTTTACCTAATTTTCATTTTATTGGTTTTAGAAAATCTACACAAAATTTAGCATACATGTAATCCACATTTATCTCAATATCTCCCTACAACAGCTCAATCATCCCAAACTATCCTAGAATTTATTTAAGGATGTATAATTTAGCATTTGTCAAGGTTTAGCATCTAAAGTCTACTAATTTTCTTCAACCTACTCAAATTTTGAATCAAATTAATCCTTCACGATGCAAACATAAATCTTATGTGTAAAATGTCAAGTTTGACATAAATAAGCATAAATCAACTTAATATGCAAATTTTACACAATTTATAGCCTAACACATGGTTTTAAATGTATTCATCATGGCAGACAATTTTATTTAACGCACATAAGCATACAAAAGCAAAAATAAAACTGAAAATAATTTATTTAATTTTCAGATTTTTTTCTTTTGCACGCGACCAACACACAAAATAGTAAAAAGGAATTAATATTAGATGTTTTTTCACCCCTAAATTTATAACATTCATTGTCCTCAATGTCTAAAAATATTACAAGCAATATAAAAAATGAAGGGTAAAGAAGGAAACTAAGTTATCACCTGGTATATATCTACATGTGGTGGATGGACTGGTATAAAAGTGCTGGATCACTTGCTATATATTTTTCCTTGTCCAATATGTTCAGGTGTCATAACATGGAAAATTTTAAAATAAGCTCTAAAAAATATGGCGATGAAGATACTCTAGACTACTAAAATCAATAAAATTTACGAAACTACTAAAAATAATGAAATTTACTAACAATATATATTCTAAAAATAAAAATAAATAAAATGGAAGAAAATTGATTTGCCTCCCAATAGTCGTTGCTTGACTTTAACAATCTGAATCATGGAATTCTAAAGAAAACTTTTGATGCCTGGCTCGATTTGCTTCTTTTGATTTTGCTCTACTTTTCGTTGGTTCTCCAAATTTTAACATTGCCTCTTTCTATGTGATATGACTTGCCTATTTCATTTGTTTCGAAATCAATCATGTAGACTTCTATCTCTTCATCGAGATTAATCACAAATTCAATTGTTGGGCAATCAGTGAAGTCAAAAGAATGCGTGTTTATTTTATCTTTACTAAATGGCACTTCTTTGCTTGGTTCATTTGTAATTAATTTGTCATCCTCCTTATAATCTTCTTCAATTATTGATATCTCCTCAGGTTGAATAGTTAGTTAACAATCTAAATCTACAAGCAATGACAATTCTTTACTTTTAATCTTTTCAAGTTGATTATATCCCCATCTTTTGAATTCTCTTCAGAATGCGACATCTCCTAATCGTATTTTGCTTTCATCCAATATGGCAAGTTCATTATAATATTTTGCAAGTGCTTCCTTGTTCAACAAGGGAGGACCAACTTCCCTAAGTATGATGTCATCGTCCCCATGCTGGATATATATATATATATATATATATATATATATATATATATATATATATATATATATATATATATATATTTGCCGTCAAGCATGAAGCTTTCATCAGATTTGTCAGTGCTAGTTTTCGACCTCTTAAATACTATTTAAATCGTAGAAGCTTGAACATAAACGTATTAGTGAACGTATACAAGCATTATCCAGTATAATGCATTCCATCACAAAGCTCATAGTTTGTGTCTTTTGCAAACATATCCTCATCATCCAAGTCGTGCTGAATTATTGCAATTGGTTCGTTGTCCTTGCTGTTGCTAGACTCATGCTCGTACTACTGAATAGTTTTTGGAAGAATACGAAGCACAAAAGAAGTCAGGGTAGGTAACCAAAATTAACCAAAAATAAAATAAAAAATTCAAATCCTATATAAACTAATACATTCAATCTAAATACTTTATTCCCGACACGAAGCCAAAAACTTGTTTGTATGAAATCCATAAGCGCATGGGATCGTGTCAAGTAATTGATGTGATGAGAAGTGTTATCATCTCATAGGGAATAAATCTCAATTCATGTATACTAGCATGGTTTTGATTTGATTATATGCTAAATTAATTTTAAAAGCGATATAAAAATTTTTTGTATTGGATTTAGAGTCAATTCATTGTTAAATATTTCAATTTTGATTTGTAATTTAGTTCCATTTATGCGTTCTTGACAGTCGATAAATTTAATGTATTTAACTTTTTTTTACAAGACAAATTAATTCTATTTTAGTCATGACCCAGATTTATTCCTAACCCAAATTCGAATGAATAGAATGCATTAAAATTTAAATTATCTACATGATTGTACAAGTGATAAATGTTATTCCTAATATCTATTGCAAATATGTTAATTTTGCCATGTTATAAACTTATTATAAGCCTCCCAACACTACATGTAACAAATAACTAATTATCTAATTGTTGATCAAGCAATTAAATAATGCAATGGATATACAAAATTAATCAAGAAACGCAAGAACTGCTAAACTACTAGTTTTGAATTAAAACAAATAAACAATAGGGTTCATCTTCATCCAATACAACTAAGATCTATCTTAACATATTTTTAAAGATAAAACAATAAGAAGAAAAGAAAATCGTCTCCCGAAATTTATAACTATAAGAAAGAGATTTCACAATCTAATTTTTATTATCGTTCTTCAACCCCAAGCTTTGATTCTTCAAGTTCATGATGTTTTTGATTCAATCCACGCACGAGATTTGTTCTCCTCTCCAATGAATATTGAATTGGCCCCATGTTTCTTGATAAATTTTATGATATGGGTGATTTGAGAGGCGAGAGAATGAGATATTTTCAATGTTTCTCTCAAGTGCTATATTTATAAGAGTCGAATTTAGGTCAAGAAACCGTCCTAAATTTGTTACAAATAAGAGTTTGAATCAAAAAATGGAAATTGGCCAATCGGTAGAGAATTTGGCCCAGGGCGCACGTTTAGGTATATCTACCGCATGCACACAAGCATGCTAAATCACTCTTAGGTCAAGAAAATTGTTGTCTTGCATGTACGCCAGAATAGCCCGTGCTCAGAGGCTTGCTTCATTTTGTCTCTGAATAGCCTTTGGTATTTTTGTCATAACTTTTTCTCCTGATATTCAATTGAGGTTATTCAATGTGTTTTGCAAATATAACTTAAAGAACTACAATTCTTTTTGAAATAGAAATTTTCTAATTCGAACATTTTCTATACGAAAGTGGGTCTCAAGTTGAGCTTAAAAATTTGGAGCATAACTTTTCGGCTGAAAATTGATTTGTGAAAATACTTTGACTATATTGCACTCCTTTGACCTTCAATTGCATTCAATCGATCATATATGATCTATAAACATTATGCTATAGTCCGAATCAACTATTAGATGTTTACACTCTGGTCTCCAAACTTTGAATTTCTTTCGTTTTTGCTACTTTTCATTCATTTTTTCCAATTCCACCAGTTTGTCTCGAGTTTTACCTAACAAATAAAATTAACGTCTAATTAAGTCATAAGTCATCATCATTAATTATAATTGATATCGTTTAATTATCAGACACCAACCTTCAAAATGGGCATAAAAAAATAAAAACCATATGTAATTCATTTATTCAAGTTAAGGAGATTCAACCTAAGGATAGAGGCCAGGAAATGACCTTTGTGTGTACAATGGCCAAATAGTGTTGCATGTACAATGCCTTACTGTAATACCCTGAATTTCACATTACATTTGGCCAATATGATTCATACATTTCATGCTTGATAATGTCATTTGCATTAAATTTCCCGATTGCTTTCTTTTAAATGATGCATTTGATAGTCGAGGTGCTAAGACTTTTATATGGTGTTAGTCTTCGGCTACTCGACCTAAGCGGTGAGTTTTACATTGAGTTATGGTAGAAAAATTAGGTTAAGTTAGGTATTGGAGATTGGTTTGCTAAGCAATGGGAATTTTACAAAATCCGGAATTAGTATCGATAAAGTTTTAAGCTTTCCGTTCGATTGATCGAGATCACCATAAACCCTAGATAGGTAATTGACATATTTAGGACATGAAACATGAAGTAACATGATCACTATACAATAATATGGGTTTTATATGACGTTATAAATGTTGAGGTGCGAATTGTTGAAATCGACCGATAATCGGGTGTCAATCGGGTAAGTAATTAAATAAACGGTTGAGGAAGTAATGCTATAAAATATTTTGGGATCTTAGGGCAAGTAAATTGGATTGTAAACACATTAAAATAATTCAAGGATACTTGATTTTTACCTGCAATAATTTGTACAAAATTAGATTGTAACTCCAAGAGACCATCTCATGCTTAGTCATCTCCTACTTGTTGATTTATCCTTGTAATGGTAGATTCCTTCAACCTTAAGGCTTAACACATGTCAACCTAGCTTATGTAGTTCTTGCATTGTAGGTGAGCATGAAACTTCTTAGGAGACGGGCTGGCTGTGGAGCTCTTACGGGATTCCGAAGTTTTATGTACATGGATGATGACCTGTAGGGTTATTTTGTGGACTCCAGTTGTATTATATTTTGGGTTCCTGTATGACTTTTGAAGTCGTATGTAAATACTTTTATAATCCCAGGATAAATATGTTGGGTTATGATTTTATAATCTTTAGTTTTGGATATATGTTCAAAGATGCCTTCATTTTAAAAAAATGTGGGTAAATTTGGATGTCGAGCTCAAATCACTGACGGTATTTCCACACTAGTTAGTATACTGTAGGAATGGTGTGTTACACTTACTCTGTAAAACTCATGGCTCAACTAGCTTGCCAGTGTGTGCGCAAGAAACTATACAATGCGAACGCGTGGTAATTCGAGGCATAGACGGGGATAGTTACCTAGCTTGATTTAGACCCTAATTGTTAAGTTTATATAGAATTGATGATTTGCTTTCTCTCTTGTTCTTCATCAGACTTTCAAGAACTTATCAAAGATTTTCATCTTTGTGTCATTCAACCCTAAAACCTTGGTTTTTGATACAAGAAATCATTGGGTCAATGTTCTTCAATCTGATTTTTTCTTTCTTGGGATGAGTATATCAAATTTGTTGTGGATTCCAAGGTTGAATCCTTCAAGGGTTCACATCACATATGGTGTTGTGATCTCTAAGTTTGTGTCAATGTCATTAGAACTAGTTCGCAGATACGTAGAATGCATTGAAGGTTGAGAAAAGACTACCTTTCCCATTATGAATTCCCCAAGTTTGATAAAGTAAGTCTGCAAGAAAGACATCGAGCTGTTAAAATTTCCTTTGCTTTGACCAGTGATGTGGCTTTAAAATAAACAAGCAAAAATGTTATAAGGCATCAGGAAGTATATAAAATAACATTACTCAAAATAAAGCCCATTACTGTCAAGTAAATATGGGAAAAATCATAAGTCAGGTATTAAGTTTACACCAAATCAATTTTCAGACATTAAGTTTAAAAATTCAAAAGTCAGGTGTTTTTTCAATATTTTAATTTTAAATAATAATATTATCAATTTAAATTAATCTACTCACACCCACCCCCATCAAACAACCTTTCACACCCCACCCCTCTCTTACTAGTCATTACCCATTCTTACCGTCGTCGACAACTTCTTGAGAGACAAACTAATCGTCGCACAGTAACAACTAAGCATCATCGACTCAAATAATGGAGATAAAGGGAAAAATATAGCAACTATTGGAGAACATCAACTGAGCATCGCTGGCAAGTGATCATCTTCTTCAGCAACACTTAACAATGTTAGTAAGATTTAAAACTAATCATTGAAAAACAGCCACTAGTATAATTGACAGAGTACTTACCGGAGCAAATAATTTCAATTTTCACCATCGAAAACTGGTTAATTGAATTTGTGACTAGTTCGGATAACTGAGGTCAAAGCAATCAATGGCATGTGACCATATCTCTTGAATTTGAGACCCGTGACCTATACACTTTGATACGTGATCAATTACATGTAACTTGTGACCTGTGAACATTAATTTGTGACCAATTTTAATTGATCTATGACCTATGGACGTTGATCCGTGACCAATTAAATTGGTCTAGGACTTATAGGCATTGATCCATGATCAATTTTAATTGATATGTGACTTAATTGAATTTGTGATTGGTTCGAATAACTGAGGCCAAGGAAATTAATGATATGTGACCGATCTATTAAATTTGTGACCCGTGACTTATGTACTCTGATACCAATTACATGTAACCTGTGGATATTGAACTGTGACCTATGAACATTAATCTATGACCAAATTTAATTGATCTATGACCTATGGACATTGATCTGTGATCGATTAAATTGATCGGTGACTTATAGGCATTGATATGTGATCAATTTTAATTGATACGTGACTTGTCTACATTGATCTGTGACCTAATTATAGTGACATGTGACATGTGGATATTTATTTGTGACCTACACACTGTGATCTATGACTTATAAACAAATTGTGATTGACCATCACCACCTCTTACACACCGCTACCACCACAATCCCAGATATACTTCAGACCACAGTTACCAGAATCAGATCCACCATCACCACCTCCTACACACCCCCACCACAACCACCTGTAGACATTTATCTACAGTTACGAGACTTCCCAATCACCACCTCCTACACACCACCCCCTCCACTTGCCTGAACACACCACTTTATACACAAAATACCACAAACCAGGTCTCTTCTGCTTGTGGACCAAAGCCACAAAACCAAATCTCCACAAAATACCATCACCACCCGTTGAAGAGGAAAATGATGAAAAAAAGCACCAGATGCCGTTTCTGCTGAGAAGAGGAAAATGGGGAAAAAAAATTCATCCTTTACTTCAAAGACGAAATGTCAAATGTGGAGAAATTTGTGGTTTGGGGGTAGTTGGAGTGGGGTTGGGATGGATTCACGTTGGTGATATTTGACTGTGAAATGGCCGACCCAAATGGTGGTGACTGGCGGCCGGAGAGAGAAGAAAGAGAGAGAGGGTGGAGAGGAGAGAGAGATATTTACGTTTTGAAAATGAGATTGGGATGAATTGGGGGAGTTTGATTAATTGTAATATTAATATTAATACTAAAATTTATAATTATACTTGATATATGATTAATTAAAGTTGGCACTTGAGTTTTGCACAGTAATCTTCAAATACCGGCTTTTGTGTAATTTTCCCAGTAAATATTCCACATTATTTTTTAGTGTCCACAACTTAATACAATTGCCACCATAGATGATAAAGCCCATCACTTAAAAGAACTGCAAAGTCAGTATCTATCATGTTGGTTTCCAACTTATGATGAATTTACCTCTCATTTTATGATATGATTTGGTACGAATAGGTGAAAGAGATATGCTTTAAATGTTTAACCACGTTCTCTATTTAAAGTCGTCTAAAGTAGGTTAAATTATGTCAAAATTGATTTCCAAAAGAGTTATGTCCACAGAAGAAAACTGACATGTTTGGTCCGGTTTGGCCCATGTACACTATGGGTACACTATGTTGTGCATGCACATTACTTTGCCAATATGGCCTTGGGTCCGACAAAAATGGGCTCTTGTACACGCATGCCATACTGTGGGGCATACGCACTTTAGTAACTATGGTGGGATATGCATTTTGGTCTCCTAATTATGCTCCAGTGTTCTATTTAAGTCATTTTCACATGTAATCTCCAACCTTTGGCTTCCAGTTGCATCCAATTTATCTTCAATAATCATTTTATGGTTCGAGTCAATTACAAAATATTTGCAATTCTGTCAAGTGCACGTTTCTTACTATGTATTTTTAAATACTTACTCTTACAATAATTTACAAGTTAGTTTGAGTAAATTAGAACTATGGCAAGATGGTGATGTGGACTTAGGATTTGAAGAAATAAAAATATTAGGTTTTCGATCTTTAGTTGATTAATTAGTTTCATTTATGTGTCAAGGGCATGTTTATAGAAATAGTAGTT
Source organism: Fraxinus americana (assembly GCA_035079005.1). Taxonomy (NCBI): domain Eukaryota; kingdom Viridiplantae; phylum Streptophyta; class Magnoliopsida; order Lamiales; family Oleaceae; genus Fraxinus; species Fraxinus americana. The sequence continues at coordinate 10,821,901 of CM068727.1, read as the reverse complement.
GAGTATGTTTATTTTGAAAAACACAATTTTAATGCTTAGTTAAAATTCATGGATATCCCATATTTTTTTTATTAAATGAATAAATTTTTATCGTTCTCTCATTTAACATAAAGAAAAACAAGTTTTTGGCCCGAACGCAGGTAATTTCGAGGACGAAATTTTTTTTAGAAGGGGAGATTGTAACACCCCGAAAATTTTAGAATAAAATTATTTGTTATATATGCTATATTTTGAAAGTTGAGGGACTAAAATAAATTTTTAAGTTCTTATGTTTTAAATGGGTCAAATAATTAACTTTTTTATAGAATGACCAAAAGTATATCAACATTGGGCTCATTTTGTAGCTCGCAATAAATAACGTAGATTGGGCTCAAGAAAATGTAAGTTCAGATGAGTTAACCCCAAGATATTTCAATTCAAAGAAGCATGATTTATATGTATTATTTTATTTTATGAAATTGAACCTTTTAAGATAATTAACGATAGAATATAGTATTTTATTAGATAATCACAGTTATTATTAAATTGAAAATGTTAAATCCTATCCAAACTTTGCCTTTCATTTTTTCCAATAGATGTTCACGTGTGTGTATATAGATATTTTTAAAATAATATTAGTTTATACCATTATGATTGGTTTAATAAAAAGTCATTCTTATCAGGTTAGATAAACATGATTTTCATCACAGTTATATTATGACTCAACTACTATTTTTCCCCTATAAATAGTGTGCCCATATTTTACAATTCACCACACAGAATTTTACACAGCAGTTTTCATATAGAAAACAACAGTAAATTCTAAGTATATTTTATTTCAAAAGCTCGTTTCAGCAATCAAGGTAAGATACTTTTGTGCAAGTTGTTTATTTCCTTATACTTTTATGTTCAGTAATTTATGCATGAATTGCCAATAGGCCTCGGGTTCTTTAGAAAGAGAATAGGAAATCCTACGGGATTTAAGATGACCTAAGATGGGTGTTTCGCTTGGTCACCGAGATACTCCATAAGAGAAGAGTGGTATGAAGTATTATTTTATTGCATATAATTGTGTATGGAAACTGCACGTATCTTACTGGGTGTTTTCAAAATACTCACTCTTACAATTCTTACAGGTTAGTTCGGGTCGATTGGATCTGTGGCGGGATGGTGCAGCGGACTGCCAATGGATTTCCACCTACGAGAACAATATTAAGTTTTACTGCTTTTTATCTTAAAATCTATTAGTTTGCTTTGTCCAATAACAGTAGTTGAGAATGTTTAAATTGTTTTTAAAAGACATGATTTATGATTCGAATTTAAATTATGAATGTTTTGTTTATTTAGAAAAAGAATGAATTTTATAGTTCCGCATTTTAAGTACATAAAAATTATTGTTGGTAACACCTCAAGATGTTTGAAATTTTGGGGCGTTACATGTGGGAAACCATATCTCAGCCAAAGGAAACGATATCTGCAATCTGTCTGAGCATCCCCTGGATAGGCCACGGTCCGCCACATCTGGTGATGTAGTGAATGGTAACAGTCGAGTTTGACTCAACCCAAATATCTGACAAACCAAGATCTCTAACTAGTAGTATCCCATCACGAATAGCCATGGGTTCCGCCTCTAAAATCATACATTGTCCATATGAAGCTGAGAAAACCCTGATACAATTATTTACGTTGCCCTGATGATGCATCCTCCCACTCGCAAACCCATCCTTGACACAACCTTCGATGTTGATCTTGATAAATCCAAATGATGGAGTGCGCCACCAAACCTTGATAGGAGGAGGAGATGGGGGAGAGTCAAAGAAATACCAAAAATTTTTGCAAGCTGCATGTCATTACGCTAATGTAACGGTTGGAATAGTCCACAAATACGGAGGAAGGATACCATACGATAAACTTTCCAGATAATACGTCTCGAGCTCATACATATGTTCATGTGCTTTGCATTATTCCTCTCAGTCTAAAGAAACCAGAAAATTAATAGAGGAATAATGATACGAATGTGCCCGGTCCTTGCAAACTGTCCAGAATACCTCCATCTCAAAAATCTATGTCTGACACTCTCTCTTGTACTCATGGTAATATGAAATAAAGCCCCAAAATGTTGCCAAACATGATCTAAAATACAACTACTAGTAAAAATATGAGTGATGGTCTCAATCTCTGAACAACACTGACATTGAGAAGCCAACAGACTGTCGATCCTCCTCTGGATAATGACATCAACTGGTATTAAATCCTGCCACAGTCTCCAACAGAAGAACGAAATTGTAGTAGGTATGATAGGGCTCCACAGTAGGCGAAATGAATCCTGAACTGGCCTGCTAAAGCGGATCTGCTGCCATGCTGATTTAGTATTAAATCTACCTCTGATGTGGCCCTCCAGAAAATGCAATCCGAGGCATCAAGACGTAGTGGAATGGTCGCGATCTGCTTTGCCATAGCTGATGCAAGAGCCTGTAGTAATCACCGAAAATCCCAACGAGTCTCCTCGAAAAAGTCCTGCACCGTTGCAGATGTATGCTGTCTATGTGGAAAAATGGATACCAATGTAGAATCACCCATCCAACAATCATGCTAAAAGAAGATCTACCATATCCCAAGGCACCACTCAATGTGTGTCTCAGCGCATGGTCCAAATTTCTTCAATCTTTTCCAAATAGAAGAAGTTGAGTAAGGAACGGCTGCAAGCGAGGGATGTGTCCCTCAACAATATTTGCCCAGTAGAACCTGAGCCCAAAGATAACTCTGAGACCCGAACAACCACCATAGCTTCAATGAAAATGTGTCTACCGTATCCTGTAATGGTTTAAAATCTAGACCTTCCTCGTCAGTAGGAAGGCAAATAGCCTTCTAACTTCGCCAATGTAGACGACGCACAAATATACCCTCCAGCCTTTTCAGAATGACCTTAGGAGGTCGCATAATCTGGAATAGATATAGTGGTATAGAGGAAAAAACATGCCTCAGTAGAGTAATCCTACCACCAGGAGAAAGCAGACGTGAAGCCCATCTAGAAATCCTACTCCTGGCCTTCATAATGAGATCATCATACAAAATGTTCCTCTTAGCCCCTTTAAACATAGGAATTCCCAAATATGTGAACGGTTGTCTCTGATGTGAAAATCCAGTCAAATTCACTAACTTACATATCTGAATATCAGATGCCCGCTTAGGCAATATAAGACCACTCTTGTCTCTATTCACCAATTGGCCTGAGACCCCCCTCTCCCTGGTAGTGCTCCAAACAATCGATGACCCTTCTGATAGACTTCTTCTGTCTATTGGTAAATATAATCATATCATCAACAAAAGCAAGATGAGAGACAAGAGTACTACCTCCCTGTCGATACTACATACTAAGATATTTCTGAAACCTCTGAGTAAGTAATCGAGAAAAGTAATTCGCAGCAATAATAAATAAGGATTGAGAGATAGAATCTCCATGTCTGAGTCCTGGCGATGAAGAAAAGACACCATGGTCACCCATTCAGAAGCATTGAGAATCGATACTCTGATATACAACGTCTGATCCGATCAATCCACAACTGGTCAAAACCAAATGCCTCTAGAATAGAATAAATGAATCCCCAATCCATACGATCATATGCTTTAGCCATGTCAAGCATCAGCATAACATTCCCTCCACGCATTCTATTATCCAACGTGTGTAGAAACTCCCGAGTCAACAAAACATTATCCCCAATAAGTCGATCGGGGACAAATCCACTCTGTTGGGGGGAAATAATACAAGGCAAAAATGAACTCAATCTATTGTTCAACAACTTTGTGATAATCTTATTGAACACTGTACACAGGCTGATAGTCGGTAATCCGTCCATCTACAAGCATTCTCCCTCTTCGGAAGTAAAATAATAGATGTAGCAGCAAATCCTCTTGGCAAATGACCACCCTCAAAGAAATTATGATTGCACTATATACATCATCTTTTATAATATCCCAACAGTGTTGGTAGAACATTGATGACAATCCATCAGGGCCCACAGCATTATCATCATCAATACTGAAAACAGCCTCCCGTCCCTCATCAATTAAAGGGAGACGGTTCAACACCATATTGTTTGCCTCCATCAGTATCCTAGGTATGACATCATGACAGATATACTCCAGAGGCTGTAAAGGAGCAATTAATAATTCCTGGGAAAAATAGATTGTCGAGCTCTGAATAGCCACTGGAGTAGTAAGAACTTTCCCTGCCTGAGTTATGATGGTCCTAATACGAGATTTGATCCTTCATCCCTGTACCAGCGAATCAAAATGGTGTTGCAATCTCCCTCACATACCCAACAAAAGCCGACCTTTTGCTTCCAAAAACCATCCTCAATAGCTAAGGTCCGGTTCAAATCAGCCTGTGCATGGTGAAGTGAGTCACGGTGCTCCGGTGTAGGATTGACCTCAAAATAAATCTCTGCCTAGTCAACCCTCTCCTCAGCGTCTCTAACTCTTAGGAGTATATCACCAAATACCAGTTGATTCTACCACCTTAGTCCCTGTTTCAGCCTAAAGAACTTTTCCCATAGGACCGTCATTCCTGTAAGATGAGTAGGGAGTGACCACTTTTGAGATACGAAGGCTGAGAAATCATGATGTTTGGTCCAAACATTGAGGAATCTAAATGGTCTAGGTCCTTAATCATCATCAGAAATCCACTGTAAAAGTAGAGGTGAGTGATCAGATGAAGTAGGATTCAGATGAGTCACGGTAAGCTATCTACAAAAGTCTACAGCTAAAGAGTTAATCAAAACTGTATCCAATCTCTTACTAAGAGACCCAGAAAAGCCAGCATCTTCTAAACCACAGTCCAACATCATATCAGAAAAATCAGTAGAACCACGATCTTGACGACTATGACTAGTACTCTCACCATCATGTGTGATGACATTAAAGTCACCCCCAACAAGCCAATGATCGTCCATAGAGAGGGAAATGTGGTGAAGACCCGCCCACAGGTCCCTCTTAACATAGGCCTAACAAGCAACATAAACAGAAGTCAAGTAAATAGGTCGTGCTAGTCTAGGATTCACAACTCTGACATGTAGGAACTGGATATCATTATCAATAACAGTAACGGTAGTACCCACATTCTAGAATATCCAAATTTTATTCGACTCATTCTGAACCCCAGTGTCGAAATGTAGATAAAGACGAACAAAATCAAACCTCCTCTCCAAAACCATAGGCTCCAGAATAACCAAGATATAAACCTGATGACGTTGAATAAGTTTTCTCAGATGCCTACGAGTAGCTATACTAGCTACACCTCTCACATTCCAGATGATGGCACTCATTTGGATGTACGTGAAGAGGTATCCTGTGATTGACTCCTGGTCATCATCCTAGGTAGTGAATTGTCAGTAACTTTCGAATGTCTCTTCCGACCTACTGGGACAAAACCATCTGCTCTATCCTACCAGCCAGACATGTTAAATCATCCGAAGAAGATCTACAAAAATCTGTTGATGAACTTCAACCTGAGGGAAACCCCCTGAATCCGACTGCTCTGTAGAAAGAGGAGCCTCTATATTCTGTTGACACTGTGTAATAGGCACATCTGTACAATTGAAGCCTTGTAGCCTCTCAATCATATCCATCAAGAGAGTGTCAAAGTATGTAGAAGTATCTGTCATAGAAACATAGCTGATGGGGACTGAAGCCTGAATACCTGAATGATCAACTGATGTAACAACGGGTGGACTCTGAGGAACAGAACTGTGAGTAACAACTGTACGATGATCTGGTGGCAAAGAAAAAGTAGTCTGTGTAGAAGTTGTGCTGATGATAGATGGAAAAATAGAGTAAGTGGAAGCCATATGTGTCGCAAATGTCTGCGAAGAAATAGCAGTAGCGGTATGGCCACTTGGGACTATAGGAGGAACAATATGAGAGATGGACTGGGAGATCTCATCTGAAGTACTAACTTGTCTCCTCTAGTTTCTCTTAATAGGTGTCCATCGCTGTCGAGGTGCGGTTATAACATCCTTACCCTTGCCCTTATCTTTGGCCAAAACTGGATTAGGCCTATGATTCGGGTCAACAACACCTGGGGCCGCAAAAGATGGAGTAGAATGGGAGCCATTAGAACACTTGTCATTCGAATGACCAAAATCTTTGCGACGAAAGCAAAATTCTGGCACATTGTCATATACAACAGGTTGTCAATATCCTCTCCTCTGCTCCCTCTCAATCCAAAGTCTATTAGGGAGTTTAAACTCCAAATCCACCTCGATACAAACCCTAGCCTCACTAGGTCATTGAGGATCAGAAGTGGCTTCGTCAATACGAAGCGGAAGCCCAATGGCTTTAGATATAGCAAATAGTGCGCTCTTGGCCCGAAAATGAATAGGAGGCAATGTAAATGAGACCCAAACAGGAGCAATATGAACCTCATGTTCTGGGCTAAAACTGGGAGTCCATTTGAAGACCCGCATAGGACATCCATCAATATACCAAGTGGGTTTGAGGAATAATCGTGAATAATCATCCTCGTGTGATATATGATTGTGCATCATCGATAAGCCCATTCTCATAGTCACCAATATATCCAAAATGCATAAAATTTTCGCGTACCTTGGTCTTGTAGGTTTATGATGCACAAATTTGCCTACAAGCGCAAACCTGTAAGCCTCGACCAAGAATTACTCATTTGACTCCTCAAAAAATACTACAGGTTCACCATGGTGAATATATGGTTCCTTAGAAATCAAACTGTGGTCTCTAGAATCATGAGATGCACGAAGCACATTAGCAAAGGACTTCTTAAGACTTCTCTCAGCTTGAGTAATAGTCGTTCTACATTAATAGCTGCAACATACGATCGTGGAGCTTGAGTGGTACCAGGGGCTCCAAAAGAGCCAATAGGTGGTCGAGAAGAATTTGGAGCTATAACATTACCTTGAGGAGGACGCGTGGGAGCGACACGCACCGCAGGTGTGGCCACGCGTGGGGCGGTTTGTAAGCCATTACCTGAAGTTAGACCAGATTTCATCCTAATATTTTTAACTTGTTGAGTCCCATGTAATGATATGAAAAATCTTTGGCAAGCGATGCCTCGTTATTCTACTATTCTCTAATCAATCCAAGGTATGAAATGAATATCATTCTTTTAGCATGACTATGAGTTTTCTTACATCATGTTATGAGATATTGTAAGTATGTCAAGGCAAAGTATCCAAAACCTTTCAACCAATAGATGTAATTTCGACGAAATTCTTTTAAGGAGGGATGACTGTAACCCTGAAAATTTTATAAAATAGAATTATTTGACGAGGATTCTTGACCTAGATGTATTTAGTTCTATAACTTGAAGAAAAGTGAAATAAGTATTAATTTTTATTATTTTGATCAAATAATTAGATATTGATAGATCGAGATTTAGTATATCGATATTGGGCTCTTTTTGTAGCTTGTAATGAATTAAAAGTCTTCGACTCAAGAAAAAAAGTTATTTTGGATAAGACCACATTAAGTTAGACCCAATTGGAGAAAAACAAGATTAATAGAATTTTAAGTAATTAATAATTAATAACCTAAGCCAGTTCCTTTTCTATGCAACGTGAATATTTTTATTAGATAATTAAAATCTTAATTCTACAATTGAAACTCATAATTATCCAATTTTTGGTGGTACACAGTTGTTATATTTCAATTGCATACAAACTCAATTTGTAACTATATATACCCCCATGAAGTCAAGAGAAATTGACCACAAAAAAGGAAAGTGGGCTACAACAAGGAGAGAAAACATTTTCATAGGCAGAACAAATTTTCACACTTATTGCCAGAAAAATTGAGAAGTTTTAGGGCGTACAACTTTGGTTTTCTTTTAAAAAACTCATTTGATCTATCGAGGTAACATAATTATGTGCAAGTACTTTGTTTCTGTATACCTTTATGTATTCTGTAATTTATGCATAAATTACGAATGGACATTCGACTTCGACCTAACGAAATGTGAACTTCATTAAATTCTTTATAATGAAAAGTGAACTTCTCTAGAAATTCGAAGTGACAAATGATGGGTATCTCGCTTGGTCACTAATATATTCCATAAGAGAAGAGTGATATGAAGTGTCAATTTTATTGTTGTATAATTATGTATGAAAACTGAACGTATGTTACTGAGTATTTTTAAATGCTCACTCTTACAATAATTTATAGGTTAGTTCGGGTCAATTGAAATTGTGGCATGATGGTGATGCGAACTGCGAAAAGAATTTAAAGAAATAAATTTATTAGATTTTATATCTTTAATTGATTAATTAGTTTCATTTACGCGTTGGACATGTTTATATAAATAGTAGTGGTGTATGTTTATTTCGAAAAAAAAACAATTTTAATGTTTAGTTTAAATTCATGAATATCCTATATTTTTTTTATTGAATGAAGATTTTTTATCGTTTCTGCATTTAACATAAAGAAAAGTGAATTTTTTGTAACACTCTAAAATTTAGGAAAATTTGGAGTGTTACAATTTATCCCTTACCCATGTTTGGTGCATATGCTCTAACTTGGAATATTTATTTTTAAATTAAAATTTGTATAGAACTCTTGTACCATGATGGGATAAATTTGATTTGGCTGGTCTAGTACTTTTTCTCAACCCGTTAGGCGTAACAAATTGGTTATCTCAAATCCCACAAAGTCTTTGAGAACTAGCTTTCTGGCTATATTTTTCATCTTGACACTACATTGTCAAATTGTGCTTTGTGCTCAGGTTTCCTAAACTGCCACATTCTTACATCATAAACTGGGGCTCGGGCTGTGTAGGAAGGCCTTGTGACCTATTCCTTGCCCTTTGATGTGAATGGAGCATGCTTTCTCTTTGGGTCCATACCTATCAAAAAAATGTAATATAATAACATTAGTCATGAATTTAAGGCAAAAACTATTGTGATATACATATATAAACAGAGGTTATTTATGTAATTTTGTACTTTCATTCAGTTAGAATAGCTGGTAGTATTGCCGTGTATATATATACATTGAGCTGGTGGACTTCACATATAATTTCAGAAACAGATTTTCCCGCCTCTTTTCATCTTCTCATTCTCTCTAGATTTCTCTTCAACTTATCATAGTATCAAAATCAACCTGGTCATCTCAATTCATCCAGCGAGTCTACTGCTGGAGACGCTACTGCAGGAGATGTGAATTCTCTTATTAATCGACTAATAACAGATCTGAATAGTATTATTACCTTCACTATGGTGATAACACAGGGATGCAACTTATCTCCGTTGTTCTCACTGATAACAATTATGCGACGTGGAGTTGTGCGGTCGTCATGGCACTGAGTGTTAAAAATAAGGAAGATTTTATTGATGGATCAATTGAAAAACCGCATCTAGATAGTTTCCTTTACAGTGCTTGGAAGAGGTGCAATCATGTGGTTTCATCTTGGATCATTAATTCTGCCCCAAAGGAACTTTATCCAAGTATGATGCACAAGGATTCTGCAAGAAAGATCTGGACAGAACTTAGAGATTGTTACAGCCAAGGTAATGGTCCTCACATTCATAGAAGTACATTGCTTCGATTTCACAGGAAAATAGTTCAGTCAGCTCTTACTTCAATCGATTCAAAGGACTTTGGGAGGAGTTAGATAACTATAGACCAAATGTCAGAAACATTGATTACAAGCATGAGGATCAGACTATGCAATTTCTCATGGGCCTTGATGATCATTTTTCTAGTGTTAGAAGCTAGATCTTATTGATGGATCCATTGCCTTCACTTAATGAGGTGTTTGCATTAATACTACAAGATGAAAGGCAGAAGGAAGTTGTTGCTAAGAAGCAACAAAGTTTTGATGTAGCAACTTTTGCAAGCAAAATGATGCACAGATCCTTTAGCAATCAAAGATCAGCTTCATTCAACCAGCTTTAAAAGAAGGAAAGACCTATATGCAGTTATTGTGGAATGCTTGGACATATCAAAAGAAAATGTTACAAGCTAATAGGCTATCTTCCTGGTCATAGACTTGCTAAAGGGAAAACACCAGTTGCTAATGTAGTTGGATAGATCTTTAATGGTAGCAAGTCAGATGTGACGAGTTCTCTCTGAATCTTACCATTACTCGTGATCAATGCTAACAGATTCTGGTTATGTTGATGCCAAAGTCGCAAGCACAATTATCAGCCTGCAATCAGCAAACTCAAGAAGTGTTATCCCATTCACCTTCAGTGCCTGATGCGTTTGCTTTCTCAGGTAATCGTATTAATTCCAATGTTAATACAACTGAAAATAGATGGATTATCGACACAGGAGCTTCAGAACACATGGTTTGTTCTATTAAGCATTTAAGTACTGTTGACTACAGTTATTAAGGCATCTGTGAGGTTACCTAATGGAGATATTACTACCATGACACATGTTGGGACAGTAAAGTTATCTGATACTTTGTGTTTAACTAATGTGCTATTCATACCAAGTTTCAAATTCAATTTGATATCTGCTAGCAAATTAGTACTTAAACATCGTTGCTTCCTGATATTCATACACAATTTTTGTTTTATACATGATCTTTTGACATGGAGGATGATTGTGGTAGGCAAACTTGAGGATGGTCTATATCATTTCCAACAAACTAATCATTCAAACAATGGCCAACTTTCCCTTAACTCTCTTCAACTCACACCACCTTCTGATGTTACTTCCAGTATTAACTCTGCAGATCCTTCTAATGCTAGTTATCATTTCTTTTCTTGTCTTCAATGTAATAAAACAGTTTATCCTGCTTGTAGCTCTATGAGTAATGTTAATACCAATACTAACATTGATATTTGGCATTGCCGTTTAGGACATGTTCCTGTTTCCAAATTATCAATCTTACATAAATTTGTTCTTGCTATTAAATTTAATAAGCATCTACATTGCACTATCTGTCCTATGGCTAAACAACATAGATTACCTTTTCCACACAGTGAGATAAAAAGCTTCGAAAATGTTTGACATCGTTCCTTGTAATATCTGGGGACCCTACTATGTCCCTTGCTTGGATGGTTCTAAATATTTCCTCACCATTGTTGATGATTACAGTCTAATGACTTGGACATATCTCATGAGAGAAAAATCTCAAACTAGATCTATTATTCAAGCTTTCTTCCATCTAATTCAAACACACTTTCAATGCAATCTGAAAATCCTCGATCTGATAATGGATTAGAATTTTCCATGAATGAATTCTATAACTCCAAAGGAATTATACATCAGACTAGTTGCGTAAAAACACCACAGCAAAGTGGTATGGTTGAAAGGAAGCATCAACACGTACTCAATGTTGCTAGACCCATTAAGTTTCAAGCCAACTTACCTCACCAATTTTGGGGAGATTGCATTTTAACTGCTACACATCTTCTCAATAGAACACCTACCTCAACTTTTGGTGACAAGTCTCCCTATGAGATGCTTTATCAGTTCAATCCATCATGTACCCATCTTAGAGTCTTTGGCTATTTGTGTTATACTTCTACTCTAAAATGAAATCGCACAAAGTTTGATCCCAGGGCCATACCTTGCATTTTTCTTAGATATCCTTATGGCATGAAAGCATACAAAAATTGTACAATCTTCAAACCAACACAACATTCAATTCCATAGATGTTTATTTCCTTGAAAAGATATTTCCTTTTCATCATCCTGCTCTCTTTAATTCTCTGTCAAAGTCTGTTGTTCCCTTATAATGTAATCCTCTTTTGTTGCCAACACAGGCATATGCATATCCTGATGACATTTTTCCAAATTCAGAGTTCATTATTTTTTCATCTGGTCATTCTTCTAATTCCAGTACCTCCAATGAAGGAAACTCTTTTGCCTTCACTCCACCAATAATCTCTACTCCACCATATATCATACCTGTTCGAAAGTCTAGTAGGCCTAAAAGACACCCTTCTTACTTATTAGATTATCATTCAGTATTGTATCTCAGGTGCCTATCCTTCAATCAAAATCTGTGGGAAAAGGTCCTGTATCAGGGAAACCACATCCTATTTCAGATTACTTGGTTTTAGCATGTTGTCACCTGTACAAAGACAATACACTCTGGCTCTATCAACTGTGTATGAAACTCAGTCTTATGGTGAAGCTTCTCAGTGTCCATATTGGTGCCATGCCATGAATTTAGAGTACCAAGCTCTTGTGTCTAACAATACCTGGACTGTGACAAAACTTCATGCACATAAGAAACTTGTGGCTTGTAAGTGGGTTTTCAAAGTCAAGCTTAACTCAGATGGTACAGAGGAGAGGAAGAAGGCTCATCTTGTAGCCAAGGGATTCACTTAACAAGCTGGTCTTGACTATGAAGAAATTTTTTCTCCTATTGCTAAACTGGTAATCGTAAAAACTCTTCTGGCAGTTGCAGCTCAAAGGCAATGGCGTCTTCATCAACTTGACATTAACAATGCATTTTTCTATGGTAAATTAGATGAGAAAGTGTATATGTTAATGCCCCCAGGTTAGGAGCAGCAGGGAAAGAACGGAGAGCCACTAGTATGCAAATTGGATAAGTCTATTTATGGACTCAAATAAGCTTCAAGGCAGTGGAATACCAAACTTACTTCATATATTCTCTCATAGAATTTCAAACAATCAAAGGCTAATTATTCTTTATTCAGTAAACAGTATGGCTGCTCATTCACCATACTCCTCATCTATGTGGATGATATCATCATAGGGGAAAATGATCTGTCATATATTGAGTCATTGAGTAATTCAAAAAGGAATTGAATGATCAGTTCAGGTTAAAGGATTTGGGGATTCTGAAATATTTTTTGGGCATTGAGGTGGCAAGAACATCAAAAGGTATATCTATATGCCAAAGGGAATATGTATTGGAAATACTAGCAAAAGTAGGGTACCTTGGAGCCAAACCAGCAACTAGTTATTTACCACATAACTTGAAGTTGAGCAAGAATGAAGGGAAAACAATTATGGATGCAAGTATATACATAAGGCTAGTGGGAATGATCTTATACTTAACAATAACAAGACCTGATCTCTCATTTGCTATACAACTTTACCTAGAAGCAGCACATCATGTGTTGAGATAGTTGAAGGGAACTTCTGGACAGGGTCTGCTCTTTGAGAGCAAACCAGATTTACATTTTAAAGGGTACTGTGATACAAATTGGGTAGCATGTTCAGACACAAGGAGGTCCATCACTGGCTATTGTATTTATCTGGGAAGTTCATTGATATCCTGGAAATCTAAGAAACAGCATACAGTTTCAAGATCCTCAGCTAAAGCGGATTATCATTCTATGGCAGCCGCATTTTGTGAATTGAGTTGGTTGAAGAATGTATTACATGACTTAAGTATCTTACACACTAGAGCACCCTTATTATTTTGTGATAATCAATCCGCTATTCATATAGCCAGTAATCTAGTCTTTCATGAGAGAACAAAATACATTGAAATTGATTGTCATCTCGTTAGGGATAAAGTACAAGCATGAGAAGTGAAGATGTTGCACACGGCTTCACATGAACAAGTGGCTGACTTACTAACAAAACCTTTAGGGGGAGCTCGCTTTAAATGGTTATTGTGCAAGATGGGAGTGTTAAATGTACATTCTCCATCTTGAGGGGGAGCATTGTGATATACATATATAAATAGAGGTTATTTTTGTAATTGTATACTTTCATTTAGTTAGAATAGCTAGTAGTATTAGTTGGTAGTATTGCCGTGTATATATACATTGAGCTGGTAGACTTCACATATAATTTCAGAAACATATTTTCCTGCCTATTTTCATCTTCTCTTTCTCTCTAGATTTCTCTTCGACTTATCAGAAACAATCATAATAAATTAATATGAACTTCAAGTGATGGGGAAGTAAGGGCTGAAATGAAGAGACGTAAGTTGGAATGTATGTAGGGCAACAAGGGATGCGAGTGACTGAAGACTAAAAATTGTGTCCCTTCAAGTTTTTGTACAAAACATGATAAAACGTGAATATAATAATTTGGGGATGTTTATGCATATAAATTCAATGTGTTGTGAGAGATTTATATGAAAACTCAACCAAAAACTCAAATGGGACAGAGCATAACCACGAATGAGAAGCAAAATCTTAACCTAAAAGTGTTAAATCCCTCAATTTCCCAACAAATCCATATAACCTTTAGTGCTTAATCACATTCTCCATCCAACATATGTATAAATTCAAATATATAACAAGAAAATTGCAAAATTTTCAATTATGAAACTAAGTTCAAAGTTGAAGTTTTACCTTGATTTCTTGAAATTGAATGGATGACAGTGAGTAAACCTAGTTGAATATTGCTAGGAAGCAAGTACTCTTAAAAGCCCACTTGAAAGTTGGAAGAATTATTGATAAATTTGGTGAAGAGATTTACAATTTAGAAAGCACTTAGGGTTTGGTGCATAATTTGTATGTGTTTTGTGTGTTTAATGCATGTAGGGGTTGTACATAATTTGTGGGTGCATGTTATGGGGAAGGGTGGGTTGGTTCTTAAACCTACCCTGGTTTTAGGCTGCAAGCGTCGTGCCTGCACATAGTACAACACTTTTGGCCCCTGTTAATTTTTAACAAAGGATCACGCGCACGCTGATTTGTAGGGCGTGTACGCGCCACATGCACGTAAAATATTTTTTAAAACTATTTTTCAGATTTTTATGACCATCTCATAATTTCAAATTAAGTGTCTAATGTTCCCAAAGACTTCAAACATGATGAGATGCATAAAAATCATTTTTTAAAATGCTAATGTCACCCAAAATCACCATTTTACTTTATTAAACCCCCAAACTTCATGCAAACTATATGTGAACTTCTATAAATGCACAAATAATTTCATAAACTAATATACGAATGAAGATGCCTAAATGAATTAAACACGCAAAAACATGAAAAAGTCTTAAACTAATGCATAAAAACGAAATAAATAAAAGGACAGAAGAATGAGTTGCCTCCCAATAAGAATTTTGTTTATAGTCTATAACTCCACTTTGTCATTTAGGCTACTCTAGATCTTCAAGTGTTAGGATTGTCTTCTCAATGGTGAAGTCACCTTCCAATAAGCTTTCAACCGTTACACATTGACTTTGAACATTCGCTGATGATCTTGAGACACCACCTCAACTGTACCATATGAATGTACAGCTACAACTGTGAATGGACATGACCACCTTCATCTTAACTTGCCTGGAAAGAGTTTAAGGCCAGAATAAACATCAGAACATGTTGACCAATCTCGAACGCTTTTTCTTTAATATGCCTATCATGTTATCTTTTAGTTTTCTCCTTGTATAATTTTACATTCTCATAAGCCCCTAATCTAAGATCATCAAGCTCGTTGAGTTGAATGATCATCTTTTTTCCAGTTGACTTCATATCAAAGTTTAGCATGTGAGTTGGCCAATACACTTTGTGCTCAAGTTCAAATGGTAAATGATATGCTTTTCGAAAAATTAACAGATATGGAGACATGTATGTCGATAAGTGTTTTGAATACAGTGCGATAAGATTGAAGTGCATTATGTATCTTCTTTGACCAATCTGTACGTGGTGCATTAACGGTTGCTTCAAAGATCTTCTTTAACTCACCGTTGGATATCTCAACTTCCCCACTAGTTTGTGGAAGATAAGGCATTGCAACTGATGTTTCCCGCTATCACTAACAATAGCCCGTGGAGTACCATACCTCGAGAAGATGTTATTCCTTAGGAATTGAGTCACAACTAGCTCATCATTTGTTGGGAATGCCATAATTTAAACCCACTTAGCTACAACCACCCAAGATATAAAGTTAACCATAAGACGAGGGAAATAGTCTCATGAAGTCAATGCTCCCAACATTAATTTCCACTTCTAATATGCTATTTGAAGGTAACTCATTCTTATTGCTCCAAACAAGATGGTGCTACAAAAAATTTATATCCCCTTTCATCCCTGATTTCCAAGTCAAATTCATATAGAAGAAGTACTCATCTGATGAGTTTAGCTCTGCATCCTTTTTACTGAACTTCAGCTCTGAATGATCTGTCGAAGGCAAACACCACTGCAAAAAGATCATCTTCTATAGTAGTGTAGTTCAGCTAAGATTCAATGAGAGTCTTGCTGGCATGGTGAATCACATATAAAACCTTATTCTTGCACTGGCCCAAAATTGGTCAAACAACATAGTTACTTACATTACACATCAACTTAAATGGCAAATCCAAGTCAGGTGCAACTAATATAGGGGTTGTTATCAACTTTTTTTAGAGTATTGAAGGCAACCAAGCACTCCTTAGAAAAGTTAAAAGGCATGTCCTTTTTCAATAAAGTACAGAGAAATTTGGTTTTTTTTTAGAAGTTCTTGATGAAACACTAATAGAAAACCTGCATGTCCCAAGAAACTTCTTTATCCCTTTCACTGAAGTAGGTAGAGGTCACTTATCAATCACTTGTATCTTAGCCTTGTCGACCTTAATATCCCTATCTGAAATCAAATACCCCAAAACAATCATTTCCTAAACCATGAAGTGACATATATCCCAGTTAAGTACAAATCTGATTTCTTCACATCGTTGCAATACTAATCTCAAGTGACCCAAGCATTCATAGAATGATGACCCAAATATTGAGAAATCCATGAATAATTCAATGATATTCTCTATCATATCTGAAAAGATGGACATTATACACCTCTGAAAAATAGATGGAGCATTACATAATCCAAGCGCCATTCTTTTGTATGCAAAGGTGCCATAAAGACAAGTATGTCACCAAAATTGCAAAGAATTGTAAAGCTCCTTATATTTTTAATTTTGGTGGTAACTTATGTTGAAGTATTACGCTGCATCCTTCGTTCAACATCACCATTTCAATGTCCTCTAGTTTCATTTTGTTTGATAATATGTCATTTATAAACTTAGAATAACTGGACATCTAGGTTAAGGCTTCTGCACATGGTATGTTAATGTGCAATTTTTTGAACGCTTACAAAAACTTTGCGATCAATCTTGTATTTTTGCAGTCTCGACATGAATGGGATATGAGGTACATAGCCTTGACAAGAAGGTTGTCTTAACCTATGGACTATCTGTTATATATGCTTTAGTTTCTTTTATTATTTTATCAAACTGATCAGTGTGTTCCTCACCCATGGTAGGTACTTTCTATGTGGTAGCTGCTGGTCATTTCATTGTTATTTTTAGCAATTGAACTTCATTTCTAGTAGTGATGGCTTGTATTTGTTCTTTAGAATTTGTTTCTATATTGCTTGGTAAGGACCCTTGAGTTCTGCCTGCTAATGCAATTTCCATCTAACCCATCTGAGCTTCCAAAATTTTAATTGCAACTTGCCAATTTTGAAAATTAGTCTCATATTTGGCTATTTAATGAGCCAATAATTCTTCCACTAATGGCTTTCTAAGTTGCTGTTACTGTTGTTGGAACCTCGGTGATCTTGCTTGAAAATTGTCTTCATATCCTTAACCTTGATTATTACCCCATGAGAGATTAGGATAATTCCTCCACCCCGGATTATGTGTTGGAGAGGAGGTTATTTTGTTGCCTCTGAAAGTTTTGCGCATAACTAACTTTCTCAGGCTGGATTACATGCGTGGAGACTAAATGACATATTTCTATAGTATGATTTGCCCCGCAACCTTAGCAAATCAATTTTGGCAGGAGTACCATGTTCACATCCTGAGTAAGGCTATCTAACTTCCTCATCAATGCTTCCATTTAGGCTGCTATGATGTAGCTATGTCAATGTTGTGAATTCCTACTATTTTTCATGGTACTTTCCTGTCTATTGGCCATATAGTATGATTTTATGCAATTCTCTCAAAAAGGTCTAAGGCATTATCCAAGGGAATATCCATGATTGCTCATCCCGCTGAAGCATTGGCTATGTTACGGTATTCAGGTCGCAGGCCTTAATAGAATATATAGATCTTAGCATTTTTAGGAATGTCCAGATTGGAGTACTTTTTGAAGTAATTTTTGAATCTTTTTCATGCTTCTACGTAGCTCTCGAGATCCTTTTGCTTGAAAGTATGGACTTGATTTATGATATGACGGAGTCAAGAAGGTAGGAAGAATTTCAAAGTGAATTATGTACCATGTCATTTCATGAAATGATGCTCCTAAGAAGTTGTGAGATTAGCTATTCTCATACGCCATCCTTTTAAAGTATGAGGAAATAGGTACAGTAAAAAAACATTGACTAACATGGTTACGAGACTAATCACCCCGCAAAGCTTCAAGAAGGCTTAAATATGTTCATGAGGATTTTCAGTTTTTTTTCCAGAGAACTTCACGTCATGATGATTTTGAAATAAGTTGATAACATTAGGTTTGATGTGGAAGTTGGCCTGACCAAATGGTGCCTATATGATAGGTGGTTGCATAGGACAGGAATGTGATTTATATAATTCCTAACTAAAACTTCTCCATCATTTGCCACTATCCTCGGCTGAACCGGCCGAAGTAGTGGTAATGAATTCTGAACCTGTTTCGAATTTTGATTTTTCTGCCATTTCCCCGCTTCTCTTAGTTCTCTTCTTCATTGTTTGAAAGATCTTTCCATTTTGGGATCTATTGGAAAAAGTTTGATCACCTTACATAGACTAGTTTCCTGAAAAGAGCAAAACAAGAGAATTATTTCGTTTAATAAGTAGCCTAAAACAAGTGAAAACTTCAAATCCAAAAATAACTAATAAACTCAAATTAAATAATTTATTCACCAACAATGGCGCCAAAAACATAATCGGTAAAGTCCCAAAAACATATGGGATCGTTGATAAGTAATATGTGATTAGTGATGTGTATTGTCCCACAAGAAATAAAATTCAATCAAAGTGTATTAATTTCTCTATTCATATTCAAAGTATGTAAACAAAAAGATTTTTTTGTTGTGATTATTCTAAAAGCATATTTGAGCCCCATTTTTGCCCAAAACACATTTCATAATAATATTTTGATGGAAAATGTGTGGTTAAAAAATATAGAATAGTTTTGGGGAATGGTGGTTGAAAAAAAGAGATAGAAAAATGTATTTTGAAAGTAATGGAGACCAAATAAGGGCTAATTTAAATTAATCTAAGAAAGCTATAAATTAGGTGTTTGTATGCCTATGGAATGAGTATATTGGACTTATTTCAATTCTCAATTAATGTAGCTAGTTTTATTCGTACATTCTTGACAATCGATAAATCTATAGTAATTAATTTTCTTTTCCAAGAAAAATTAAATCTTTTTTAATAACGACCCAAATCCATTCTTAATCCGAATTCGAATGAATATAATGGATTTGATTTCACGATTATCTCAAAGATAAACACGTGATATATATTATTCATAATATCTATTGCACATATGTTAATCTTTGCAGTGTTGTAGACCTATTGTGAGCCTCCCAATACTACAAAAAGTAACCATATATTCAATTGATGATCAAGCTATCAAATAATGAAATTAAGCATGCAAGATTAATCATGAAACACAAGAAGTTAACTAAACTATTTATCTTGAATTAAAAATAAATAATAAAAGAGTTTTCATCTTCATCCAATACATGCAAAACTTATCCTAACATGTTCAATGATAAATTACACAATGAATTGACATCATTGGAAACAAGAATAATGAAAGAAGTAGGAAAATCCACGTTCTTGGCTTGAATGTTGAAATCAAGCTTTGAATCTTCAATCTTTGTATGTTAATTGCCTTGATTTGTATGCTAGCCTCACTCTTCATGGCGAATTATAGCATTATTTGGTGTCTTACGGCCTCAAATTGTTTAAATAGAAGTTCGAATTTCAAATCAAGAAGAATTTACACCGAAGCGAACAGGTCAAAAATATCACGAGCTTCCATGGCCCGTACGCTCCATGGACCTGAATTACTCTTGGGTTTTTTCCATAAGCACCCGTGCACACGCAAACAAGTGGTGCGCGCAACTTGTTGAAAAACAAGAATTTGCACCTTTGGTCCCTACTTTTCCTCTTATGCATTTTTGTCCATTTTTTCCATCTTCTTTAGTCCTTTGCTGTTCCAATTGATCCAATTGAATCCTAGAATTCTCTCGTTGTCATCATTTGGCCCAAATCATCTTTTAGATTTGTACAATTGAGTCCCTATACTTTATATTTCTTCAATTTTACCTATTTTCGCTCATTTTCTCCAATTTCATCAATTTGCATTAAGCTTTACCAAATAAATGAAATTTATATAAAATTAAGCCCCTGTTTGCCCCCCATTAATTCTCATTTTAGTTCATTACATTTCATTTTCTTCAGTCAATTATGGTAGGCGGCTGGGACCTACGACATGTTTGATGCAACATACATGAATTGAAAATGAATTTCTTATATTTTAATATAACCACTCATTGCCAAAATGACAATTACGTCCCTACTATTGTGTAAATGTCAAAATGAGGTCGAGGGTGTTTTCGTCCTTTAAATGACCAACGGCTGTCTCTGCAATAAATGTGTCTGACACGTGATTAACTCCAATGATAGGTTTGTATGTTGAAATGTGTGATAATGTGCAAAAATAAAAATTAATGAGGGGCAAACAGGGGCTAAGCCTCAATTCATCAAAATGAACTAGAATTGATCAGTTTAATTAGCCGGCTAAGTGTACAATTATTAGCTGGTGTAATCAATTTTGCAAAATTTCACCTTCTAGTTTTTAGGGGATGAATGCACTTCGCCTGCAATCTATGAAGGGCTAGAGAGATCGTTGGCACTTTAACCTTAGGCTCATCAAAATACAAGTATTACTATTTCGACAGTCTGGGTACATATGTCGAGACTTTCCATTTGAGAGCTCAGCCTTGTTCAATCTTCTCTAGTTTTCAATGGTATTTTCCGTCTGCATCTCATTTTGCATTAGACTTACCAACTGATGATAGTAAGTTGGATTTTTGTCATGGAAATCTCTCCAAAAGAAAGTTTCTATTAACAAATCATTCCATAAGCATCCCTAGCTTTTCTTCTGTTATAGTTCAGCAAGGGATCAATTCACTAAATAGTGTGAAGTAGCTCTTAAGGGACTCTCCTTCCTCTTGCATCACATCGTTCAACCTTGTGGTCAGTATCTGTCCCATCCCGCTTCCATCAAACGCCCCTACGAATGCCTGCTTCAATTGTGGCCAACTCCTGATCGTGCCTAATGACAGTTTACTATACAATCGCTTAGTAAGTACATCCAATATCAGATGGAAGCCTGACACTTGAGTATGAGGCTCGCTTTCTTTAGCCTCATCTACGTCATATACTCGTACAAATGTACATTGGATCACCCTTTCCAATATATTCCTCTATTACAGGATGGATAAAATTATCCAAAATTGGCTCTTCCCTAAATTCTCTTGAGAATGACAGATGCTCATCACCATCATCCAACTTATATGATCTTGCTGGTCATTCTTCATGCAAAGGAGTGTTATATGAAGTGTTGATTAGGCTTTCCGTTCTTCGACCTTCAGGATGATAGCACTACTTATGCTTCTTGTCATGAGAGTTCACCATGTTTGTAAGCCTTTCTAGGGTAGTTTTATTCATTCACCGCTCCTTCTGCTTCCTTGTCGACATACTATCATAGGTTTTTGATACCTATAGGTTCCTGCTATTTTCACGGAAAAAGCTAGTAATAGGCTCCACTTTATTCTCGTTGGTTTCACCTTGCAAAATAGTCCTTAGATTTTCAAACATTGAATGTAGAGATGTATTCTCTGTTATTATTACCCTTGAGGGTTTTCAGCATTTTCTGTACAGTTTTCATTGTGGTCCTGTGGACATCTTCTTCCATAAGTGACGCATTGGACGAAAAATGCTGGCCTACAACCTTATTAGTGTTTTTTCGGCTGTCGCTTCGGATTCACATCAATGTTTATCAGACAGTCACTATGCTCTACTCTAACTTCCAGCACTTTCACTTCCTCCTAATTTGCCTCCGTTTGACTCATTTTTTGCTGATTTCAAGGATTTCTCAACTTTAATGGATGAATTCGTGGATTTCTTTGATAAAGTTTCCCACATACATGACCAAAGTTGACTATAAAATCACAACCAACAAATTTTTCTCACATAATCAGGGTTTTTTCCTCCTAAACTCTTTTATTTTGATGCTCAAATAAGATTAAGGGGGAAATGGCTATTTGGGATAGAGATATTTTAATTTGCAAGTCCTTTTTTTGATGGGAGTATTTATAGATTTCCTTGGAGGCTTTGGATCATTCTAGAAAATGACAAGCGGCAGTCATTTAGTGGTGGATCAATAACTGATTCTATTATGCATTCACATGTTATTCATTGGTTTAGAAGTCATGCTTTTCATATTTATCCACTTGTGTTTTAATATTGGCTTTTGCCGCCATAGAGGGGGATGATTCACTTCTTTTCTTCTACAAACCTTCTACGTTTTAACTAGCCTCGTGTACTTTTAGACTTCGTCCATGGGGGTGGACTCGCTAGATAGATTTCTTGATTCAACAAAGCAAATAAAACGCCTATGTTCACCCTTTCAACTGACAAAATGGAGCCGCCATAAAATGATTAATAAAACTGAAAATAAGCATATTGACCAACGAACTCTCCTATAAAATCCCGCATATATACCATATATTTTAAACACAATGTCTTCCAATGTTCACATCGTTTTTTGACCACAATGAAAATGGACCAGCCAATGGAACTTCAATAATGGACAGGGGCGGATGCAGACTTTTTATGTTGGGGGGCACAATCAAACTTTTAAAAAGTGACGAAAAAATTAAAGTAAGAGATATTTTATTACAAATGTTCTCTACGTGTTCTCACATTTTGATAACGTTCCATAATTAAAGTGAGAAATAGAGAAAAATTTAATGTAGTTTCGTAATTCAAATCAACAAAGAAATTGAGTATACAATCTTGGTCATCAAGAGTTACACAAACTTTGATAGAATCCAAGTCACAAATTTATATGTACATTTCTTAAATTTTGAAACTTATTTAATAGATGCAACAAGTAAATCAACAAGGGACTAGGAAATGGTAAGAGCTAGACTTATTTTCGATGCATCAAATACTCGAGAAACAATCCTTGCTCATTTAAGTTCTATCATATTGCATAACTCTTTCTTCTGATTACATTCAGTCGGACCAGATTCTCCTAGACTAAAAGGCTCTCGAAATTTCCTTAAAAATGTCACTTCAATTGAGAATTTCACTCGTGAATCTCATGCATTACAAGAACGTAACTAAATTCAACTAAGAATTCTTCTATTCCTATTCAATGATCTAATCCAAGTATACGATCATTTCACACTGATTACTTCGTTTAGTACTGGTTTCAGCACTATAGATCACGGAAGCCTTGCCTACTAGCTTTTTCCTTGGGTCAGATCTTAGAATTCTTTTTCGTGATTGAACTTGAAATGGCTATAGAATGGAGACAGACTTTTCACTGTTTTCATTTGACAATGCAATTTCCACTCTTTGAGAGTAATTATAAATCATTTAAACAAAGATAAATGAGATTCGAAGTTTTGAACTATTCTTGTTCGGTCATTCAGTATTATCACAACCATTAGCGTATCAATTTAACAATATACAATCTTAATTTTACCATGAAGAAGAGGAGAGAAAAGGAGAAGAGGCGATTCAAGCGAGAGAAAACATTCGTTTGAAATGAATGTTGCTTCATTTTCCTTTCATATTAAAAAAGAAAAATTCAATTTTTTTTTGGGGTGGGGGGCACCTGTCCCCCTGGTCACCCCCCAGGTCCGCCCCTGATAATGGACCAAAAATTTTCATAACAATATATGCATGAACTGTGACTTGAATGTTTTATAAAAGAAAATAGACAAGCACTTTGTTGAATGACACATTTTAAAATAAAATGAAACATACCTATAGAACCAGTTAAATGTCAAAATCAGACTGTCACAAATGACCAATAAAATAGAAAATTAACATGTAATGATCAATCTTACTACATGTATATCATGATTTATCGAATTTACATTTGGCACAATCTCACATCATCTTTAAGATCTCACAAATATAATCCAACCATTTTAATACTTCTATGTCAACAATCTGTCAACCAAGGTGTATAAATAACTTAATTCATATAACGATTGCGGATTCTGCTATGAAAATCATGAATACCATATATTTTCAACACAATGTCATAGAATTTGTAAATCATTTTTTTTGACCACAACGAATATGGACCACTCACTAGAATTTTTACACAGGACTAAAACGTTTAGGGACATGTATATGGACCCTATTCTGAATGATTTTTAAAACAAATCAACAAGTAATTTCGACAACACTTCATCCAAATTCAAAATTTTTAATTACATTTTAGAAGAAAATGCAATGCCCATTTTCACCCCTCGATACCAAAACCAGACCACCACAAAATGATCAATAAAATTGAAAATAAACATATAATGACCTCCATATTCTTCTAAGAAACCTTACGAATACCATATTTTCTCAACTCAATGTAATCAAATGTATTCATCATTTATTTACCATAACAAAATGGATATTCGACGATGGAGTGAAATTTCTCCGTACAATCTATGGAATCTTCGAACATGCAGAAATTTGAACTTTCTATCACATTTAGTGTCATAAATTCCCATATCAAACCACCACAATATTACCAGTATCATAAAAAATTCAAAGGAAAAAAAAAAAAAAACTAAGTTACAATTACTCAACATTATGCATTGGATAATAATAATAATAATAATAATAATAATAATAATAATAATAATAATAATAATAATAATAATAATAATAATAATAAGATCCTGTTCGAAATGTAAATTTCGAGTAGACATTGAGATTTTGCCCAATATTTCGGCATCACCCTAAAAATAACGTAAAAAGAATGACATTTCGGATTATAGAAATCGACGTGGACGAAAGATTCAAATTCCGGTCAAATCTCCGGCGATTGGCATTTAGTCAAAGAAATCAGGATGGAAATGGTTTTTGAGCATCTGTGGCTATTTTCACGAACGGGACCTCGACTACCGAATGTAAGTGAGAAATTTTTGGTGGAGAAAATGGACATTTTTCACAAAATTATAAATATTAGAAAACTTCCCCGCAATTAATATAAATACCAATTAGTTCTCACTTAACATCTAAAATAACATTTGGACAAAACTTAGGGGAGTGCGTTCAATTGAAACTTTTAATGACTTTTTGAAATTTAAAAAATTCAGGGATATTCGACGTAGACTTTTTATTCATGCTTATACTTATTAATTGTGATTCATTTATTATTGTATGCATCTCTTTTTTTTTTTTTTTTTTACTTTTTAGGTAGTTTGATTTTTCTTTAAAAAATAAATAATTGAAAAACTAAAAAACAAGAATTTTTTACACTATAGTATGATTTACATGAACATGTGTTGTGACCTAGAATGAGTTTAAATGATTTGTTGTAGCATATTTTTCATTACTTTGTTTAGATTTATGTGGAGTACCTAGTATAGATTTCTTCATGTACCATCTGCATTGCACATACTATGATCTTGTGAGTGAGTCTTGACCGAATGTGTGAGATTTGGGATGGATGTCGTCCATTGGTAAGGTGACCTTGAACATAGATTGACTTTAATTTAGTAGGCCTAAGCTTTAGTATATCCCCTTAAAAGAAAAAAAAAAAGTTTCATCTTATACTCTTCTTCGAAGCCTATTTGACTTGATCAATTAAGTCCGAGGGATTTCTCATAACCTAATAGCCTATGGTCAACTAACTTGAAGTCATCGGCCCAAAACTCGTTACAATTGTCATCTTACTCACTTAATAGGGAACATTCTCAACATATGATGTGAAAAAAATGAAAAGAAAAATGATGCGCTTAAAAAGAAAATTAGAAATTGTACGAAAATGTATATATGATTAAAGTCGCTGAGAGAAAAGAATAATATATATGAAAAATGAGTTTCGTTTATAGTTCATAATATGCATTATTGCTTTGAGTTTCATTATTAGGGGAATAAATTTATTTAATAGTGATGTTTAGCATGTCATTTCTCACAAACTTGAGGTTTAGAGTCTTGTTCACAAGGAATTAGTGGCACTTCGCATACATAAGTCATTTATATAATTTACTCCATTTAGAGCTGAACTGAGTATGTGTGAAAGTTTATTGATCATTGATTATGTTTGTGCATGCTATCAATTGTATCTTTGAGTTATTAATATTCTTCATATAGTTCTCTTCGTCATTTGTGACAAAAAGGGAGAGAGATGATGCATTTTAGTCTAATTTAATCCTGTATTTTAGGGAGAGTTTGCAGTAAGGGTGAGATAATAATATTTCATATAGTATTGGGAAAGATAATAGTATTTTGATGTTTTGTGATATTAATTTTTTTGTTGGTGTTTTGATTAACATTAGTATTACTTCTCCATCTAGCTATCAGATTTATGATAGTGTGTTTCGATTGTTATATTTCTTGTTTCACGTGTTTTTACATTTAGTATTTAAGTTGTTGATTCCAGGAAATGAGTTTCAAGGAATGCAAGAGACAGATATTCAGTTTGGGTTTTGGGTAGATTACTTTTGTTTTTACTTCATTGACTTGTATTGTATAGTTTTGTCACAGAATGTCAAAGGGTGAGATTACTAGGTTTTAAGTTATATTGACTATTCTTTAGACAAAATGATTATTATAAAAGAGTTGTAAAAGTCAAGGAGTCTTTTGGGGTATTATATAGATGAAATATGAATCTTTGGGTTCGAGAATGGAATATGGAGAAAGAGTCATCATAATTATGCTAGCATGTCACTAAGCTTCTAGCGAGCGAGAACTTTTAAATAATATAGTTTTCTCGAAAAAACGTGTCGCTCAACTTTAACCCTAATTTTAAAGAGAATGGGCATTCGTCTAGCCATTGTAAAAACAAATTTAAATTATTTCGAATCGAATCCAATATCGAATAATTATTTTAGTGTCAATTCCGATTTATTTTATTTGAATCAAATTTTAATAATTTCAAGTCCAATATTATATAAGTCCAAAAACGAACTCATTTCAGCCCAATCACCATAGGCCCAAAGATAGAATGATCCCTAAAGCCCAAATTCTTGGCCCAATTAGTTACCTAGACTTTTGTGCCCTAAATTTCCTATTTTATTCACCATCATTTCATTTCATTTCCTCCACTATTCCCGCAGCCAGCACTTTGGGTAAGGAAATTTCATTTGTTCTTCAATTCATTTGACTGGGAAATCATGTTGATGCTAGAACTTTTATTTCTAGCACCAACAAGATCGTGATTCTACTCAACTGCAGCCTCAACAGCCAATGCAGACCAACTCACGACACTGCACTGCCCAAACCACTGTTCAAACCACCAACAACACAACACTGCCTAACACCATCACCAAACTCACGTAAGCCAAAAACCCAGCCGAAACCCACCACCATTCGAAGTCCAGTAGAACACCCAAGCTGCAAGTCGCCTAACCACCAAGTCCACTGCCAATCCTCACCAACACCGCACAAAAACCGAAACCTCCAAACACCAAGCTCACTACCAAGTCCACTGCCAACGCCCAACTCCACCAAACAACCATAGCTCCAAAACCGTGACCTCTAACCACCAAAATTAACCCCAATCAACTACAAAAATCAAGAAAATACAAAGCCCAAGAAACTTACCTCGAACCCAAGCCTCATTTGCCCTCGACCCGTACGCCACCTCCACCCTCGCACCAGCGCCACCACGCGACGGTGGCGCTGAGTTGTCACCTCCCCGGCAGCCAAATCTGGGAAGGGGCAGCCCCTTCCCGTCACTGTTCCTTCTCCTCTTCGAAAATGAGAGTGAGAAGGAGAGAGAAATGATAGGTTTAATTTATATTTTAATTTGATTTTCGAAATTTAGCCCCAGCCCCCCAAGTTTTAAAGTTGTTCATTTTGGCCCTAAGGTTTTAAATGCAATGAAACAGCCCCTGAACTTATTTATATCATTTTGACTTATTTATTTTAGTCCATAAAGTTTCTATTTTCAGCAGTTAGCCCATTATTTTAGAGAAGTTTAATTTCAGTCCTTAAATTCTTATTTTCAGTTTCAATAACTTCAATTTAGTCCCTAGTTTAGAAAAGTTACTATTTCAACCCTAAACTTCTATTTTCAGTTTTAATAGATTTACAGTTTAGTCCCTAACTTCTAAAAGTTCAATGTCAGCCCTTAAACTTTTATTTTCAGTTTCAATAGTTTTCAATTAAGTCCCTACGGTTCCTGTTTTTCACATTTAGCCCCAATACTTTGGAAATAGTATTTTCAACCCTTAGATTTGTCAAATTCAATTTTAATAAATATCCAATTAGGTCCCTAAACTTTATTTTATCGCTTCAAGACTTTAAAATTTCGAAATACTAATTCAAACCTAATTTTTATTTTGGCTAGACGAAACGTACGAACAATTAGGAGATTGAGGCTTTCCTCCCGCTCCACTTTTTACGCAACTCGAGATATTTGAGGTAGACTCGTCACCATTAATTAGTTTAAATTATAATTGCATGTCTTATGTGAATTTACATGAATTATATGCTTAAATGCAAGAGAAGAGAATATGTCATATGAGATATATGATATTGTTATGCTTGCCATAACTTATATGCTTTATTGCATGAGAAAGAAGAGAATCTCTTATGAGATAAGATGAAAATGTTATGCATAAATTATGTGCTTTAAATGCACGAGAAAGACTACCCACAGCCCATGATTTTAAAGAGCCTATGATTTTCAAGAAAATGAACCAAAGAAGATGATAATATCACGTTGTATATTGCATAAGTGTGTATTCAATTATTCTGTAAATTAATTATAGACGATGAGTTTACTGAGTATTTCTTCGAAATACTCACCCCGTTATTTTAACAATATTTGCAGACTTCGGAGGCGATTGTGATTGATGGGCAGTGTGGCAACAATTTAATGAATTCAGTTATTTATATTTGAAAATTTTTGTATTTGAACGCTATTAACGTACTTTGTTATTTCAGTATTTCAAAAACTCGAGATTTGAAGTTTAATCAAATCTCTTAAGTTAATCGAATGAGTTTTGTTGTCGACGAGGTTTTTACCGTTATAAGTGCGAAGTTTGAAATTTAGTTATTTTCCGCAAAACTTTTTAGTTAAATCAGTTACAAAAGAATATAACGTGACAATCCGGGTTAACGGAACTCGGGGCGTTACAAAGCTGATGCATGAACATCCAAAACAGAAGCATTATCACCTGTTTGTCGCTCGAGCGACACACATGTCTCTGGCCTAACGCTAGCCTACCGCTTGAGCGACGATGTTATATGTGAAACCCTAATTCGCGATTTTCAAGAGTAATATTTATCCTATACTATTCAAATATTTTCCTATTATAAACACTCAATGCCCATTACGTTTTTGTAGGTGGTTGATCATTATAATACATCTCATAATATCATTCATTGATCCAAGAACACGTCTATACATTGAAATTAATCATTTGATTCTTGAGATCAATCAACCACGAGTTTTGGCAAAAAATATTGAAATTTCATATCGAAACACCTATTTTCTCAATAGATTTTAGAGGTTGCTGAACATTTAGGGAGGTTGGACCAGAAGCACAAAAAGAGTACAAGAACAAGGTGTTCTTGGTTATCTACAAGATATAGACAATTTCAGAAGATTGGGAGGAGGTGTGAGTGAAACACGTTCCAGTGGATATTGGAGATTGTAGTAATTAGATCAGGGAGTCTAGTGGGTTTTCTAGGCTGATCATACTATAAGTTCTTATTGTCTATAGTGGAAGTTATTGCGTTGGTCCCAGAGTTTTTAATCTTGTAAAGGATTTTCTTTGTGAACAAATCTTATGTTATTTATTACTTTATTTATTATTGTGGAAATTTAACATGTGATAAAATTGACTTGAATAACTAAACATCTAGAACAAATAAAATGTGACTTATTACTTTTAATTGATAATTTTAATTCCACGCCATTCACCTATTAACCCCCATTTAAGTGATTTTAAAGTCCAACTCGTAACTTTCAATTTTTGCAATTTTATTGGCTATTTTCGCATGTTGTGTCGGCCATATGGTTGTCATTTTGTTTTTGGAATCATTCAAACTTTCTTTGTAGTTATAAAATCAATTCTTTGAACATTTGACAATGTATATTTAATTGTTGGGACCCTTCTTCACCCTAATAAAACTACAACTTTACGATAATTTTCTTAAATTTTTTACAATTTTGTGGTGTATTGAAGTTCTACGTCGCCATTATCCTTATTTAGAAATGTTCATTTTGTAGATTATAACACAATTCTAAACATCAATACGTCTAGAAGTGATGGGCAAGTTTTCGGCTCGGACAATGACCCAAATTACAGTGATTCCGGGAATAAGTTGGACTCTGGGATGACATTCTATATGAACGGAATTGGGAGGATGGAATAGAATTAGGTTCGACTATTGGTGAAGCGGAGGATGTCGTTCAGAATGAAATTCAAGATGTTATTATTGTTGATGATTTCAAGTATTCATCTTTTGAAGAGATTCGCTCTGATTGTACATCGGATGACGATGTTGACTATCAGTTTCTGGAGTTTACGATCTAGGTAGATATGATTAATCCAAAGTTTGAGGTTGGTTTGCTATTTAGGGATGTGTCGGAGTTTTAAAAGGCAGTTAGAACATACGGATCTTTGATGGTACAATGTGAGGTTCAACTCCAAACACGGCTGCAATTAGAGGATATGGGAATCCAAACTGGGTGACACAGGAACTGTCCAAGTTCAATCTTGTTCTCCTAAGCGCACCTGCAATCGCTACCAATAAAATAAACATTGCAATTACAATTCCTAATTGGTCATTAAATAGAGCAGTTAAAGGCAAATCCTAACTTGAAAACAAAAAGTATACTACTGGCAGAGATGGAGATAGGGGGCGGGGGCGACTGCCCCCAACATTGTCCGCTGGTCCATTATTCTTAGTTAATTTGTAATGTATTTTTCAGTTTCTGCCCCCAAAAATTTTGACTCACCCCCGCAAGAATTTGAAATTATTTTTTCCATTAATAAATATTGACCCATAACCAGGGGCGAATCCTGGCCCGGGCTACAGCCCGTGCTCGCCCAAGCCCAGATCCAATACTCATTTTTTTTCTTTTTGGTTTAGCCCACTAAGGCAGCTGGCCCAGCCCGTGTACAAAAAAATTCTTTGAAGTATGGTCTACGACTCCATTCCATTCCGGTTTGATTTCTGCAGAGCGGAGGATCCGAAGGGCGAAACCAAGGCAAGAAAGGCAGGAGCCGCAGCACAGCCTCACTCGTGACTCGCCGTAACCGGAGGCCTTGGCACCGGATTCTTGCAATCTTGCTCATCCTAGATAACTAAAACTGGTACTGCAGCTACTGCTCATTTTCTTCAAACATATTTTGGGCAATTTTGTTGTGATTATTTGATGTATTTTGGAGAATCATGCATTTATATATCCAGACTCCTGTTAAAATTTGGCCATTATCAAATTCCCAAATAATTGATCCCACAATGGATTTTTCAAAATGGAGGCTTCTCGGGAAGTGGAAATTGTTCTAAAGCTGTGAGGTTGAGGTTTATGCTTAACTATGGTCTATGAAAATGTGGGTTTTCTTTATTTCAGTTGTTTGGGAAACAGGGAAAGGAAATAATTTTGTAAACAAAACTGAATAAAAAAAAGGTAGAGTCAAGCATGCTTTATTCAATTTGCTTTTTTTTTGCTAGAGAGAGGATAACATGTTATTCTTGTACCCCAAAAGATGATGGGTATCAATAATATTCAGCATATAGAGCTTGATTTGCAAGCTAAAACTTGTTGCTAATAAGAATCATGAGTTCCAGCCTCAAATCATGACTGGTGGTTTTTTCGTGACTTGATAATGGAAACTAATAATCAAGGTGTATTAGACAATTAGACCGATGTACAATGGTATCGCTGTGAAATGAAGGACCAAATTGTAAAAAATCATAGTTGAGGGACCTAGAGAGCAACTATTTGATAATGATAAAAAATTTAAATATACAATATTTACATAAGTTTACAATATTTATAAGTATCTGATAAATGAATAAATAATAAATATACAATGTTTACATGAGTTTTACAATATTTACAATAATTTCATAAATAAATGAACAATTAAATGCACAATGTTTACGGATCACACTCAAATTCATACAAATCGCGCACTAATTTATTCCTCCAAATTTGTATCCATGATTGGTTGATTCGATCAACCTTATGTCATATACCCAAAAATTCAATGTATTTTATTGTAAACATGCCGCAATCGCCCCTACAATTGAATATAACGTGTTAGCTCCAACACAAAAGTAAAACTCTCAAAGTTACTGTTCCAAGTAGCCTTTATCGTCATCTATCTCAACTCTACATCTAAATGATACCCCATCCTGCAAAAATTCAAATGTTAGAATATTGAATAAAAGACAATAAAATAACACAATCTTGAAAAATCAAGTGAACATAATTGTAATTACCATACGCAAGACATCGACGCTAATAAAAGAAATAAATGATATAATAAATTAAAGGAGAAAGACGAAAAATAAATTAAATACAAATGAATGACCAAAAATAAAAAAATGATAAATAAAAGAAAGTTTTCAAAAAAAAAAAAAATTAAGAAAGAACATTAAAAAGTATTTTAAATTGAAAAAAACTTATAATAAGAAGAAAACAATTAGGGTATTCTTAAATTATTACTAAATAATAATAATAAAAAGAAAAAAATTAAACAAAGTCAAATTATAAAAAATCAAATAAAGAATATAATTATTATTTATGTAAAATTGAAAAAAATAAAGATTTGTTTAAAAAGAATATTTAATTAAAAAGAAATAGTCCGGACCGACTGTTTATAGTCAACCAACAGCTTCAACCATCGTTTTTCTCGCCGGAAAACTCCATTTCCGGTGAGGAAAACATGTTTTTCTCTCAAATAACAATAAATCCAACAATTTTACTTAAGCATCTACGTAAATAA
Organism: Fraxinus americana; assembly: GCA_035079005.1. Lineage (NCBI taxonomy): Eukaryota > Viridiplantae > Streptophyta > Magnoliopsida > Lamiales > Oleaceae > Fraxinus > Fraxinus americana. Next base: position 10,788,871 of record CM068727.1, on the reverse strand, counting down.
TGAACAAAAAATTAAATAAATGTTAAATCTAAACTTTACCATTCAAGAAAAATCAAACCATAATCACAACAAAAAACTAACCTTGCTAAGATCACTTTGTCGATGAATGGTTGTGGTGGCTGGGTTGCCAACAGTGAGCGGGGTTGTGGTCGACTGGATCCGGACTGAGATTTTTTTTCTTCCCTCTTTTTCGGTCGTGAGTGTGAGGAAATGAGGTGTTATTTTTGGGTTTTGCTCTTAAATTCTCAATTTTTTTTAAAGTGGTCAAATGCCAAAATGGAAAAATGTTCGGGTCGACGGGTCATTTCCACTTATTTCCTCATTTCTGATTAGAAAAGAAAAATGATGAGACAGGTAGAACATACGGGTTTGGTTTTTATTTTTCTTTAAAAAAAAAAAAGATAAGTCAAAACGTGTTTTGAAATACACGTGATTAATTAGCAGGCATAAGGTGATTTGACGTGACTTTATTGAGCATTAGATGCCATGATAAGGGTATTTTATATACTTATTTGGGATCTAAAATAGTGATATTTGATAGTTCTCCTGACAAAATATATCCTAAATTGTTGTATTTTATGTTATATATGTAAAACTCAATAGTTGAACAAAGAATCGAAAGAAAGAAGCGAACATTGGTGAAAATGGAAAAATTCAAGTTTGAGGACCAAATTGGAAATATTAAATAGTTGATTCGGACCACAAGACGATACTTCAAAGATTGGTAGGAGACAATTGGATGGAATTAGAACTCAAGAAGAATGGAATATGATCAAAATCAATTTCGCACAAGTTATATTTCGGATTTTTAGTCGAAGATTGAAACCGATTTTTGGTATAGTAATTGTCTGAATTGGAAACATTCTATAGAAAAGTTTTAGCCCTTTGATCTAGCTTTCCAACGCACTTTGAATTGCTTGAATAGGGTATCAAGAGAGAACGTTATGGTCAAAATACTAACTACTGTGCAAAGACAAAAAATCTGCGCATGAAGACAACTTTCCTTATTCGATTGGAACTCTTTTTAAAGTCAATTTGAATGTGATTTTCAACCAACTTTTGACTCCTAAAAATACATAAAAGCAGAATACATATGAGGAACATATCATATACATCTCATACTCCAATATTCATCAATTATTATCATCAAATGAGTGAAATTCATAATGTTTGTGAGAGAATTGAAGGAGATTTGAAAGAATTCATTCAAGTGAAGATTCAAACCTAATTTTTGGGCAAAGAAGAGAAGGCGCAAGTAAAGATTCATCAAAAAACAATTGAAAAGATTCAAGATTCATCTTCATCTTCTCAATTTATCAAAAATCTGGGTTATGTCTTTTCACTTAAATATGATTTCTTGTAATTTCAATATGTTAGACTAATTTTATACATTGGTAGGATGAGATGAACGTTTTTATGATATTTTTAGTTTTTAATTAATTATTTTGACTTTAATTTGATTTGATTTGTGGATGTTTATTATTGATTTATTGTTCTTTTCAATTGTTTGATCACCAATTGAATCGTTAGTGAATTTTATTGTTATCGAGAGAGACAATAGAGTTTAATCACATTATAATAAACATTGTAAAGTTCGATAGAGGATATAGATATACCTCTATGCTTTATATGATTTCAATAGATGTTCTAGTACTTGTTAATGCATTTATTAGGTTTACATCTTTCATCGAGAGATAGAAGGATCACATGAGGGTAATACATTTGATTGTTATCGGAAGAGGCTTTCAATTAAATTAGAAACATTGACCAGCATGAATGATTTCAAATTGTCACTTTAATTGTTATACTAAAAATGGAATAATAAGGGGAATTCGACATTTTAGCAATACATCTCACATATTTGAAAAACATATTTACTTATTTTTATTAGTTTAATTGATAATTTATGTATTAGCATAGAAAAAAATCACAAAATTTGTAAGATATTCGATTAAAGTTACAATTCATTTTAACTCGGTCAAATACATAGTTCTCATGGGTTCGACACCTATTCATCATTATATTACTTGATCATGATCCCGTACACTTACGGGTTTTCAAAGGATCAAGTTTTTAGCGTCGTTATCTAGGACTAGTGTTTTTTATACGTTTAGTTAATTTTAACTTTAATCTAAATTTTGCTTATCTTTTATTTTAGTTTTATAAAAAAATAAACTATAGTATTTCCGCTTACTTTTTCGAGAACATGTATGCAAAGTTCGAGAACCGGTGATCTTGCTCAATTTGACCTGGAGATGGAAGGAACATTCAACTTTCGAAAAAGAAACCAGTTGGAAACACACCAAAAACAGAAAGAAAAAGATATGGCAGAGGGAAATCCAAATCAAATAGTCATAGGAGCTAATTTGAAAGCAGCACAATCGAATGTGGCTGCAGCTAATAAAAATGCAATGCTAATGAGGGAGTATATGGTTTCACCAGTTGTGGAAAGCCAATCTAGCATAGTAAATCCGGTGTTTGGTCAGACAAACTTTCACCTACAGACTGATGTGATCAACATGTTCCAAAACGCGCTACAATTTTTTAGGAGAACTTCGGAGAATCCTAACACTTATGTACCAAGATTTTTGAACACGTGTGCAACTATCAAATATCCAGGGGTGTCCAATAAAGCAATCAGATTGAGGTTTTTCCCATACACCTTGTGTAACGTCCCGAGTTCCGTGAACCCGAATTGCCACGTCATCGTCTTTTGGAACTGATTAAACTAAAAAGTTTTTGCGAAAAATAACTAAATTTTGAAATGTGGCATTTATAACGGTAACACCACGACAACAACAAAACTCATTTGATTAACTTAAGAAATTTGATTAAACTTCAAATCTCGAATTTTTGAAATACTGAAATAACAAGTACGTTAACAGCGTTAAAATACGAAATTTTTCAAATGTAAATAACTGAATTCATTAAATCGTTGCCACACTGTCCATCAAACCCGGTCGTCTCCAAAATCTGCAAATATGGTTAAAATAACGGAATGAGTATTTTGATGAAATACTCAGTAGACTCATCGCCGATAATTAATTTAAAGAATAATTGAACACGCAATCATGCAATTCATATCGTGACATCATCATAGGCCCATTTTCTTGAAAATCATAGGCTCTTTAAAAACATAGGGTGTGGGTAGTCTCGTCTCGTGCATTTAAGCACATAAATTATGCATAATATTCTCATCTTATCTCATAAGAGATTCTCGTCTTTTTCTCATGCAATAAAGCATATAAGTTATGGCAAGTATAACAACATCATATATATCATATGACATATTCTCATCTCATGCATCAAAGCATATAAATCACGTAAATTCACATAATACATGCAATTATAATTTAAACTAATTAATGGTGGCGAGTCTACCTCAAATATCTCGAGTTGCGTGAAAAGTGGAGTGGGGAGTAATCTCAATCTCCTAATTGTCCGTACGTTTCGTCTAGCCAAAATAAAAAATAGGTTTGAATTAGTATTTCGACATTTTAAAGTTTAAAAAATGATAAATTAAAGTTTAGGGATCTAATTGGATATTTATTAAAACTGAATTTGACAAATTTAAGGGTTGAAAATACCATTTTCAAAGTATTGGGGCTAAATTTGGGAAATAAGAACTCTAGGGACTTAATTGAAAACTATTGAAATTGAAAATAAAAGTTTAAGGGCTGAAATGATAACTTTTACAAGTTAGGGAGTAATCTGTAAATATAATAAAACTGAAAATAAAACTAAAAGGGCTGAAATTAAACCTTTTAAGAATTAGGGACTAAATTGAACATTTTCTAAAATTGAAAATAAAATTAAAGAACTGAAATTAAAAATACTTAAAACTTAAGGACTTAAATAGCACGCTTTTAAACTTAGGGGCTAAACTGTAAAAACTCGATTTCTCAAAACTCAAATTTTTAACTAATTCATAAAAATGAATGCATCTCGAGCCAAAAACATAAAAGAAAAACATTTATTCATTCATAATAAAAATTAAAAGATGTCTTTCAAAAATAAAATAAAAGAAAAAGAACGTTTAATCCAATGTTAACCCATATTTGAAAAAAACAAAACAAATTGATTCCTTTTTATTAAATAAAATTTCTTCCATCATCGACCGAATCACCAGCTCCAACCTCACGATCTCAATTTCCTAAAATGGGGAAAAAAACTTAAAGGGGTGAGATTTAATAAAATCTCAATAAGTGTGTGTAGTGAACATCTATTTCGCATTTAAATCAAGAAAAATCAGATTTCATATCATACATACGTAGGAGACACGGGAATTACTCCGAACATAGGTGGTAGTAAATCCAGTGCGTAGCGCTACTAAACTCCGGCCTTCTTATCATAAACATATATGGCCCATAAACGAATTTTCAGAATTTAAAGTACAATATACAAATTCACATAACCACGTGCAACATCACTTACCTCGTAAATTTCGAATGAAAAATAAATATGCTACGTGTGGAATCAAAATCAGTCTTTCAGCCTTCCTGTGCGTGTAGTACCAAAGAAGAGATTTTTTTTTTTGTGTGGTTTTAGAAAAAGTGGGAGACGTGTGTGTGTATTGTCAATATAATATTGTCCTATTAAAAGAAAAAGTGGAATCTTCCCTTATTGCTCCACATGGCATTGATTACCTACCAAAACCATTCCAAGATTTTTGCATATTTACCATATACCTACACATACAGAATTTGGCAGTAGACTAAATTCTACCAAATTTAATCAAATCATAAATTATGACTAGTTCACACTTTGGTCCCTAAACAATATAGACTAAGCAATTAGGTCCTTAGATATTCAACTTCTCACCATACGGTCCAAATTTCAAATATTAACGACTATAACGAATTTTCAGGGCGTTACAATCTACCCCTCTTAAAATAAATTTTCGTCCTCGAAAATTACCTTAGTCGACATTATCGAACAGTTGGGGGTACTTAGATTGCATCTCCTCCTCACGTTCCCAAGTTGTCTCTTCTACTGAATGGTGTTGCCATAACACTTTAACCAACGGTATCTCCTTGTTGCGAAGCTTTTGTACCTTTCGAGCTATAATGCAGAGTAGGGTCTCCTCATAGCTCAAGTCTCATTGAATTTTCAAAGGTTGATGTTTTAATACATGACTCGGATCAGGAATGTACTTCTTGAGTGTCGATACGTGGAAGACGTTATGTACTGCAGAAAGCTCTGGTGGCAAAGCCAATTGATAAGCTACACTCCCAACCTTTTTGAGTATCTCGAAGGGTCCGATGTATCTTGGTCGAAGTTTCCCTCTTTTTCCAAATCTTATGACACCTTTCATTGGTGTAACTTTCAAGAATACACTATCACCAACAACAAATTCTAGTTCCTTACGTCTTCTATCTGCATAGCATTTTTGTCTGTCTTGGGCGGTCTTCATGTTAGCTCTAATCTTTTCGATGGCCTGAACCGTTCGTTCCATGATTTCAAGTCCTAAAATTTTACGTTCACCGACTTCATCCCAATGAATGGGCGATCTACACTTCCTTCCATACAGGACTTCATACGGTGCCATACCGACAGAGGCATGATAGCTGTTGTTATAAGCGAACTCGACTAATGGTAAATGCTTCTCCCAATGTCCCCCAAAATCTAGGACACACATTAGAAGCATATCCTCTATTGTTTGAATTGTTCGCTCGGATTGTCCATCTGTTTGAGGGTGAAAAGCTGTACTAAATTTTAGTTTAGTTCCCATTGTTCGATGCAGGCTTTTCCAAAAGTTTGATGTAAACCTGGGATCTTTTTCAGACACAATCGAAATTGGAACGTAATGTAGTCTTACCACTTCATTAACATATAGTTGCGCAAACTGGTCCATAGAAAATGTCATTCGAACAGGTAAGAAATGAGCTGACTTGGTCAGTCTATCGATGATTACCCAAATAGCCTCATGACCTCTTACTGTTTTTGGAAAACCAACAACAAAATCCATTGTTACATGCTCCCATTTCCATTCTGGAATATCTAATGGTTGTAGCAATCCTGATGGTCGTTGATGCTCAGCTTTCACCTATTGACAAATTAGGCATCTCTCAACAAACTCAGCTATATCATTCTTCATATTCCTCCACCAAAATACAGCTTTTAGGTCATGGTACATCTTTGTACCTCCTAGATGTACTGAATAAGGGGTTGTGTGGGCTTCTTCCAAAATTTCTTTTCTCAATTCCTTAAAGTCTGGTACACACAAACGTCCTTGATAATATAATGTTTTATCCTTAGTTGTAGTGAACCCCTTTCGTTTCTCCGTATCAATTTCAAATTTAATAAATTCGAATAATTGATCGCCATTCTGATGGTTCTTAATTTGATCTCGGAGTGTTGGTCGAACCGTGAGAGCCGCCATATGAGCGACAGTGTCTGACGGTGTTGTGAATACTTCGAGATTTAATTTCCCAAATTCTCTCCATAAAGATTTTTGTGCTGTTAACATTGCCAACTTGCCCGTTGTTTTCCTACTCAAAGCGTCTGCCACTACATTCGCCTTGCCTGGATGGTAATGAATTTCACAATCGTAATCCTTTACCAATTCAAGCCACCTCCTCTGTCTCATGTTCAACTCCTTTTGAGTCAAAATGTATTTGGGGCTTTTATGATCAGTATAAATGTCGCATTTACTTCCATATAGGTAGTGCCTCCAAATCTTCAAGGCGTGTACTACCACTGCGAGTTCTAGGTCATGTGTGGGGTAATTTTGTTCATGAGGCTTCAATTGTCTAGATGCATAGGCTACTATTTTGCCTTGTTGCATCAACACACAACATATTCCTTGTTTGGATGCATTAGTGTATGTTACAAAACCTTCTGATCCTCCTCCAGGTACAGTCAACATTGGTGCACTAACTAATTTTTTCTTCAGTTCCTTGAAACCATGTTTACATTTCTCCTTCCATTCAAATTTTGCACCTTTTTGAGTCAACTGAATTAAAGGCCCTGATATCTTAGAGAATCCTTCTATAAATCTTCGGTAGTATCCTGCTATGCCCAAAAAGCTGTGAACCTCTCCCACGTTGCTACTTTGCCTGGATCTACTTCTATTCCTTGGGCTGTAACTACATGTCCAAGGAATGCAACTCGATCTAGCCAAAATTTGCACTTTTTGAATTTGGCATAAAGTTTCTCCCTTTCTAAAGTTTCCAATACAATCTTCAAATGTTCCTCATGTTCTTCTTCAGTTTTTGAATAGATCAAAATATCATCAATGAATACAATGACAAACTGGTCTAGGTATTCATGGAAGACACGATTCATCAAGTCCATGAACACTCCAGGAGCATTAGTTAGGCCAAATGGCATCACTAAGAACTCGCAGTGACCATACCGAGTTCTAAAGGCTGTCTTTGAGATATCGGTAGATTAATTCTCAACTGGTGGTATCCTGATCTCAGATAGATTTTTGAAATATTCTTGGACCACGTAATTGGTCAAACAAGTCCTCAATCCTGGGAAGTGGATACTTATTCTTAATAGTGATTTTATTCAATTCTCTGTAGTCAATGCACATTCGCATCAACCCGTCTTTCTTCTTGACGAATAACACCGGTGCTCCCCATGGGGATACACTGGGTTGGATAAATCCCTTTTCCAACAATTCTTAAATTTGTGATTTCAACTCTTGTAACTCCTTTGGAGTCATTGTAGCACCCCGAAAAATAAAGTATTAAATTCTTATGTTTTGGGTCAAATATTTGGTTTTTGATAGAGTGACGAAAAGTATATCAATATGGGTCTCGTTGGATAGCTCATTTTTAATCATGAAAATAAACTCGAGAAAAAGTTAATTCGGATAAATAGGTCTCAAGATATTAAAGTTTAAAGAAATTTGTAATTTATTTATATTTTTAAAATAAAATTAAAATTGAATGAGAATTCTCACGAGTAGAGAATGGATGTGAAAATAATATTTTATTTGAATTTATATTTAAAGTTAAAGTTGTCATTATCACCTTTTGAGATTGAAATCTTTTCTTTTTTTTGTGATGGACACGTGTCATCTTGTGATTTATCTTTAGAGAAATCAATTTTTATCAAACTAGATAGACACGAGTTTTATCACAATTCTACTCTGACTCAACTACTGTATTTTCCCCTATAAATAGTGTGCCCATATTTCACAATTCACCACACAGAATTTTACACAGCAGTTTTCATATAGAGAACAGCTGTAAATTCTAAGTATATGTTTATATCAAAAACTCGTTTCATCAATCGAGGTAAGATACTTTTTGTGCAAAGTTGTTTGTTTTCTTATACTTTTATGTTCAGTAATTTATGCATGAATTGTCAATGGGCCTTCGAGTTCTTTAGAAAGAGATAAGAGATCATTTGAGAATCTAAGATGACCTATATGGGTGTTTAGCTTGGTCACCGAGATGCTCCATAAGAGAAGAGTGGTATGAAGTGTTACTTTGTTGCATATAACTGTATATTGGAAACTGCACGTATCTTATTGGTGTTTTTCAAAATACTCACTCTTACAATTTTTACATGCTAGTTCGGGTCGATTGGATCTGTGGCGGGATGGTACAGCGGACTACCAATGGATTTCCATCTACGAGAACAATATTAAGTTTTACTGTTTTTTTATCTTAAAATTTATTAGTTTGCTTTGTCCAATAACAGTAGTTGAGAATGTTTAAATTGTTTTTAAAGACATGATTTATGATTCGAATTTAAATTATGAATGTTTTGTTTATTTAGAAAAAGAATGAATTTTATAGTTCCACATTTTAAGTACATAAAAATTATTATTGGTAACACCTCAAGATGTTTGAAATTTTGGGGCGTTACAGTCATCCTGTAAGGAGCTTTGGAAATAGGTGCAGAGCCAGGAGTTAAATCAATAGTGAACTCTACTTCCCTTTCAGGAGGCATCCCGGGCAACTCCTCGGGAAAAACTTCTGGGAATTCCCGTACTACCTTTACATCTCCCACTGTCAGTGCTTCATCTTCCTTCGCTGGGACTGAGATTAAGAACCCTATACACTCCTTTGACCTTAAGAGTCTTCAGGCTTTCATTGCAGAAACCACCCGTGGTATAGACTTTATCTTGGTTACTGAAAGGCGAAGTTCTACCCCTTCAGGACATTTAAAGACCACTTCCCTCTCAAAGCATAAAATGGTTGCATGATTTTTAGAAAGCCAATCCATCCCTAGGATTATGTCAAATTCATGTATATCCAAAACATACAAGTTTATTTCCAAGGTTCTACCATTAATTTCTACTTCAGCTGTTCTTACAATGCGGTTTGTACTAAGTACCTCTCCTGAGGGAATGGCAACCTCTAAAGGTGTGTGTGTACGTTCTCCAATAACATTTCGTGTACGCATAAATTTCGGAGATATGAAGGAATGAGTAGAGCCAGAATCTATCAAAACTTAAGCAGGCGTGCCGGATATAAGGATGTTACCTGCCAAGACATTTCGGTCTTGATCCTCTTCATGTTCAGTAAGGGCGTAAACCCTTACATGTCCTCTAGGTGGGTTCCTTGGTTTCTGCTGCTGCTGCTGTGGTTTCTTTTTCTTGGGGCAGAACTTTATTATGTGACCCGACTCACCACAGTTGTAGCACTTATTAGTCCCTACACGGAATGTTCCTGCATGGCATCGCTGGCATTTTCCACATATGGGGTATTCTTGATAATTGCTCGAAGTCGGCCCCCCATTGCTCCTTTTTTACGAATCCATGCATTTCCTTGCCCTTGTTGTCTTGCCACTTACGCTTCTCCGGTAGTGTAGGCTACTGCTGTCTGTAGGCACTGTTGGAGGTTTCTTTGAAATTGGCTAACTGTGCCTTTGCTAGCACTTGGTGGTATGTACCCAACTCAAAGGTGACCACTGTCCGTCGTAGGTCATCACGCAAACCTTGTTCAAAGCGTCTAGCTTTCTTTTCCTCCGTGTTGACTAAGAATGGGGCATAGCGAGATAATTCTTCAAACTTCTGCTCATATTCGGCCAGTGTTAAGTTTCCTTGTCTGAATGTTAGGAATTCTGCTTCCTTCTGGTTTCGAATGTTGGTGGGGAAGTATTTCTGCAGGAATAATTCCTTAAATTCATTCCACATCCAGCTTTGTCCAGCTGATCTGGACCTTTGGTCATTTCCCACCAATGCCTTGCTCCTTTATCCAGTATAAAGGTTGCACAGATCACCTTCCTAGTTTTCGGGCACTCAATAAGTTCGAAAATTCGTTCCTGTTTGCAAATCCACTCTTCTGCCGCTAGTGGATTTGTACCTCCTTCAAATCTAGGAGGTTGCAATTTGCAATATTGCTCCACTATGGCAGCCGCGCTCCTCTCTACAGGTGGTGGTGAAACAAGTGGTGCGGCGGGTGGTGTCATGTTACGTATCACTTCTAGAAACTGCATAAATTGGTTGTTTTGGTTTTGCTATTGTCGTTGTTAGTTTCAGTAGCTTCAGCCTGGGGTTGCCCGTTCCTATTGTTCAAGTTTCTAGAGCGAGTGGCCGTAATCTTAAAAAAATGTAAACATAAAATTACTTAACCATAAAAAAAAAATATTCATATAGCAAAATTTCAACCATTCAATTTCAATAACTTGCATAAATCAAATGGGATTCATGGTATCCATACATCCACTTATTTAAAACATAAATTCTTCAATAAATTAGGCGTAAATAATTTCCTGTCATCTAAAAATTCCCCTCAGCGCTTTCATCTCGGTTAGCCTCTGGATTCTCCACAGGGTTGTGCTCACGGTTCTCCTCAGAATATGATGCAGGGTGATACTCAGGGCTCTCCTCAAGGTCCTCCTCAGGGTCTTCTTCCGTATCTACCCTTACCGCTTCCCCGATAATGAAACCCCTATTGTCAACTGCTGGTACACTTGGAAAGTGGCCAATGCTAGGTGGGCTACGTGGGCGACGACAATTAGGTTCGTATCCCAAGAGCCTATCGATATTCCTAGTATCCTCCTTGTTTATTATCCATCTGTCCCTCAAACATAAAATCAATACGGCAGGGGAGGCTTGATACTCAAACATCTCTTCAAGAAATTGCCTCCAATATGGGCTAAAGGTTCTATAGAGATGATAGACAATCTCATCTCTACGAAATTCATGTCCATTACTCCTCGCCCCCCTGATGATTCGCTCTATGACATCTAAATACTCCAACAGGTTGTGGTTTGGGTTCCTCACATATGTCCTATGCAACCTCATGAACATTTCACATCTGCGGGCCTGGTCTCTAGCCGATTGCATTCGTCTATTAACCATCTAGAAAAAAATAAATTTTATAATCACTTAACTATTCAATTTAAACCAATGGTTAACCATATCGTTTCATGACTACACACTGAACATAAATCATGATGGCATAAGCACACTTCATATAAATAAATCAATGTCTAATTTACTTAGTTGCAACTAAATACATATTTGTCTACATAATCTTTAATTGACTTATAATCTTTCATAAAATTGTAAACATAAAACAAAAAATTAAGCATGATCTTAACATAGTCATCACATATGAAATGTAATTTGTATATCTTTCTACCTGATTTAGGAGCATCGGAGCTCGTGTGATGGCATTCTTATTCAAGACAGTGACTTGCATCATAAACAATGTTGGGAATTTTTTCTTTTTGGAATGCCACTCAAGTACTGTTCACGCCATGAACAATGTCAAAAAAAAAAATATTATTATTATTATTATTATTATTATTATTATTATTATATATTTTTTAAAACAAAGGCTGAACTAAAAATTTACTAAAGTGCAATGAAACTTTAGAAACCAACAAACTGCCCATTTTTTTTTTTTTTAAAAGGAAAGTCACTGTTCACATCACGAAAACTGGAATTTTTTTTATTTATTTTTTAAAAATGGAACAGTGACTCGGGGTCACTGTTCACGTCACGAAAACTGGAATTTTTTTTTGTCTACAGAAACGTAGACCCGCTCTGATACCAATTGTAAAAACCCGATTTCTCAAAACTCAAATTTTTAACTAATTCATAAAAATGAATGCATCTCGAGCCAAAAACATAAAAGAAAAACATTTATTCATTCATAATAAAAATTAAAAGATGTCTTTCAAAAATAAAATAAAAGAAAAAGAACGTTTAATCCAATGTTAACCCATATTTGAAAAAAAAAACAAAACAAATGGATTCCATTTTATTGAATAAAATTTCTGCCATAATCGACCGAATCACCAGCTCCAAACTCACGATCTCAATTTCCTGAAATGGGGAAAAAACTTAAAGGGGTGAGATTTAATAAAATCTTAATAAGTGTGTGTAGTGAACATGTATTTCGCATTTAAATCAAGAAAAATCAGATTTCATATCATACATACGTAGGAGACACGGGAATTACTCCGAACATAGGTGGTAGTAAATCTAGTACGTAGCGCTACTAAACTCCGGCCTTCTTATCATAAACATATATGACCCATAAACGAATTTTCAGAATTTAAAGTACAATATACAAATTCACATAACCACGTGCAACATCACTTACCTCGTAAATTTCAAATGAAAAATAAATATGCTACGTGTGGAATTAAAATCAATCTTTCCACCTTCCTGTGCGTGTAGTACAAAAGAAGAGATTTTTTTTTTTTTTTTTGTGTGGTTTTAGAAAAAGTGGGAGACGTGTGTGTGTGTGTTGTCAATATAATATTGTCCTATTAAAAGAAAAAGTGGAATCTTCCCTTATTGCTCCACATGGCATTGATTACCTACCAAAACCATTCCAAGATTTTTGCCTATTTACCATATACCTATACGTACAGAATTGGGCAGTAGACTAAATTGAAGGGAAAGACAATTCTACCAAATTTAATCAAATCATAAATTATGACTAGTTCACACTTTGGTCCCTAAACAATATAGACTAAGCAATTAGGTCCTTAGATATTCAACTTCTCACCATACGGTCCAAATTTTGAATATTAACGATTATAACGAATTTTCGGGGCGTTACAAACCGTACATTTACTAAAGCTGAAAATAAAATTAAGGGACTGAAATTTAAAATACTTAAAACGTAGGGACTTAAATAAAACACTTTTAAAATGTGTGGCTTAGAGTGCAAATTCCAAAATCAAAATTATTTAAAATAAAACAAAATTCATCTCTCACTCTATCTCTCTCACATTTCGACCGAGAGAAGGGAGGAGAGGCGGCCACCGACGGCGATAACCGTTGGCCAGCAGGCCGGCGTCGGCGCCACCGTCGCGTGGTGGCGTCGATACTTCGTGTGGGGGTTGTGGGGGGTTTTGGCACGTGGATTGGACGCTAATCGAGGCTTGGAGGGTCCGATTTCTTTGAGGTAAGTTTATGGGTTTCCTAATTTTCTTTATTTTTTGGTTGATTGGATGTTTTAGGGCTAAAGTGATGTTGGGCAGTGGCGGTTTGAGGTGGTTGGTGTCTGTTTGGAGCTAGTGTGGTGGTGATCTCGGTTTTGAGCTAATGAGATGGTGAGGTGTTGAGTTGTGTGCATTGGTGGGTTGGTGTTTTGGCTACGGTGTTGAGCAGTTGAGTTGTGTGCGAAAATGGTGATGGTGGTAGGTGACTCGAAAAGCAGTGGGTGAAGTTGGGTTTCGATTTTGGAGTGATGTTGGTGGTGGTGCAGGCTGCTGGGTGTTGGTTTGGTGGTGGCTTGGTGGTTTCGGTTTGGACAGTGGAGTTGGTGGTTTGGTGGTGAGCTTGGTCTCGTGATGGTGTTAGGCAGTGTTGGTTGGTGGTGGTTTGAGGTGAGCTTCAGTTTGGTGATGGTGAGCTTGGCTGTTGAGGATGCAGCTGATTGGAAACATTATCTTGTTGGTGCTAGAAATTAAAGTTCTAGCATCAACATGATTTTCCAGTGGAATGAATTGAAGAACAAATGAAATTTCCTTACCCAGAGTGTTGGCTACGGGAATAGTGAAGGAGGAAATGAAATGATGATGAATAAAATAGTGAAATTTAGGGCACAATTCCCTAGGTAACAGTTTGGGCCAAATAGTTGGGCCAAGCATTTGGGCTGTAGGGTTTTCCAATTGGGTTTAGGTGGATTGGACTATTCAAATTGGACTTAATTGAAATGGGCTAAATAAATTGGATTCTAAAAAAATAAAATCATGGTACTTATAATTATTCGAAAATGAATTCGATTCGAAAATTTAAATTCGTTTATAACGGCTAGACGAACACGTTTTCACTTTAACGTTAGGGTTTAAAATTTAGCGACACGTTTTTCGGGAAAAATAATTTTATAAAATTTAAAATTCTTGGTCGCTACACCTTGTGAGCCAGAGAGTGGTTAGACACTTGTTCACCTCAGAGCATCACTACATGGAACCAATTGAGTTAAAAATTTCTTAGCAAATATTTTCCACTGAAAAGGATTGCAAAGTTGAGGGATGAGATTACCACATTCCAACAACTGGACTCAGACTACTATTCAGAGGCCTGAGAACGATACAAGGGTTTACTACGCCAATGTCCACAATACGGATTGCAGAAATGATTTCAGGTACATTACTTTTACATTGGTCTGAATCCGATAAGCAGGGCTATCGTAAACTCTTCATCCAATAGTTCTATTACGAAAAGAACCGCGGATCAAGTTTACCAAATCATGGAGGATATGACATTTACCAGTGCACTTTGGCCTATTAAAAGGACAAGTGGAAAGAAAGCTGCTGGGGTATTTGAAGTTGATTTTTTGACAGTAATTTCAACACAGTTGGCATCCATGGCACAGAAGGTAAATCAAATGAAATGGGACTAAAATGCAAACATGAATTTAGGAAATGGGATTGAAATGCAAACATTGTGGAGGGAAACACGAGAGTGTTGATTGTAATATAGGGTCTCCTTTTGTTTAGACAGTGGAGGATGTGAACTACACTCAGAATTTTCAAATTCAACAACACAATCCAAATCCTAACACCCATTACTTAGGCTAAAGAAATCACCCAAGTTTCCAATGGAGCAACAATCAGAGAGCTCTGATCGCACTACAACAAAATGCACCGCCAGATTTTTAGTAGAATGAGAAAAAATCTTCATTAGAAGATCTTGTGACTAAGTTGGCGAAAATATCAACTTAACACATTCAAATAACGGATAAGAGCTTGCAAGTTCAGGGAGCTACCATAAAAATTTTGGAAAATTAGATAGGACACTGTCTAGTGACACTGAGATAAATTCCAAATAGCAGGTAATGGCAGTGAAGATTGTGGAGGAAGAATAGATTGAGACAATAACTACCTACGGTGGAGTTCAACTACCAGAGATTAATATAAAGAGACTAGTTGCTATAAAAGAAAAGGTACATTCCATGGTTGAGGAGTAATTGGAGGAATCAGAGCCGAACAAAGAAGCAGATACAGAAAGAGCATCATAGGATCCAAAGGTTAAAGAAATAACTCCTACTAAAGCATTTATGCCACCACTAACTTTTCCACAAAAACTGCAAAAAAAAAAGCTCGATGATCAATTCGAAAAGTTCCTGGATATGCTGAAAAAGCTCCATATTAATATCTCATTCATCGATGCTATACGAAGAATCCCTATGTATGCAAAGTTCCTAAAGGACATGATATCTAAAAAAAGAAGGCTTCCAGACTGGGAAGAAGTGGCATTAATCGAGGAGAGCAGTCAAGGCTGCAAAATAAATTACCACAAAAACTTAAAGACCAAAGGAGTTTTACTTTAGCTATTTCACTAGGCAAAAAATTTTATTTTAATGCTTTATGTGATACAGGTGTAAGTGTAAATTTAATACATTTGTCTACTTTTAGGAAACTAGGAATGGGGGAAATTAAAGGATCGAATGTGATGCTGCAGCTGGTAAATAGGAGCATCGATACCCATGGGGCAAGGTTGAGGATGTGTTCATCAAGGTTGGAAAGCTGACATTCCCTGCGGACTTCCTTGTTATAGACCTCGAAGATGACTACGATATGCTAATTATCTTAGGTCAACCTTTTTTAATAAAAAGTCGAACTTTGATTGACATGGAGAAGGGTGAGCTGATTGTGAGGGTGGATGACACACATGAGATATTTAAATTACATAAACCACCCAAGCAACTATTAGTCCTGGAGGAAGTCGAATCTATTGTTGAAGAAGTTCAACAAGGGTCCGATGAGATAAAACATGAACATCTGGGGAGCCTTGCTCAAGAGGAGAATAGAGAGCTAAAAGTTTGGAAGGCAAAAAGATGATGTAAAGCTGGAAATTGCAAGGAATGTAAGGTTGCAAGATTCCAGCATGAGCCACCATGACCAATTTATCCATATAGTCTAACTAAAAACTATAAATTAAGCGCTTATTGGAAGACAACCTAATTTTCTAACATTTTTATTTATTTTTGTTTCTACACCGCATTGCATATAGATTTATTTTGATTAGTAGTTTGTACTAGATTTAGGCACATTTCAATTTATATGGTATCACCATCCTATCATGTTTTCCCTTAGGCCATTGAATTTATTGTTGTTTATTTCGATTGTTTGGGCTAAGTAACACATGTTATAGGTTATTTGATATTTAATGTTTGATTTGACAGTTATGTGCATGAACATGACGTCGTGGAATACTCAAACCAATATAGACCAAGGGAAAAGTATGATAAAGTAGATTGTTTAGCCATCACACATAATTCCTCGCACCTTCAACAGAAAAATTCGAGGAGTACCTTCTTCATTTTCTTCATCGTCCCCTTATATTCTTATTTATGCTTTATGATATTGAGTACAATATCATTTTTAAGTTTGGGGGTGGGAAAAACTTTAAGTTTTTAAGTTTTCGTGTGTTTTTTAATTGTTTGTGTATTTGTTCTTCGTTATTACTTTAATATATAATAGAAAAATCAAAAAAATCAAAAAAATTTTGAAAAATTTCAACAAAAAAAAAAAATTTATTTTTCTAAGTTTTGTGCTTGTGTGGGTTAGATAGTCTGGCCAACAATGATGATTAAATTTGAGATTTGGTATTGGTTTATGAACTGTAGATAATCTGCATTCCAGACTGATTGAGACTTAACCTTACAAAACTTAATATTATACATGCACTAGAATTAAGTTGGATATTGTGATGTTATTAGTTGATTCATATAATTGATAGGTTGATATAGTTGAACATAAATGATTTACCCAAAGCATACTAAATTACTTATCTTTAGACCAAATTTAGCACATTTTGGGGGTGATTTTGCTATTGTAGGAAGATACAGATGTGGATAGGGATTCTATGTGTGAAAACTTTTGTGTAGATTGTCTTAGATTAACGGGATAAAATTGGGTGAAAATCTTAAGTTGGAAGTCGATTTGCTTGAATAGGTGTTTAATGAGGGGTGTTGCACTAATCAGGATAAAAAATTATATAAAGACATCTCTTCGTAGCCTTTATGACTCAAGTTATTAAATTTGTTAGGGTATTTACAATTTGGTGCCCTAAAATCATCTGATTTAGGAGACGTCGGCTAAAAACTCGTTACATGGGTCATATAGAAAGCTTAAGGGGGAGAGTGTGAAAAAAAATAGGTACATAAAACAGAAGACCCACCAAATGCCCTGATTAAGCCCCAAACACTTATTTGAAAAGATTTGACTTTTGATGATGGATAATTAACCTAAATTAGTCTTGATGGTCGAAGCAATCAAAATATTGGAGAATCCTTGTTTACTGATGTGTTGACTTACAATTAGTAGAGTTCACCTGAACTAGAGTAGGTGATGATAGTAATGAAAAATTAAACCTTAGATTACACACTAGGAAAAAATAGGGAAAAAGAACAAGTTTGGGAGTGTGTGAATCATACGAGAGGTAAAAGATATATTTGACCACAAAGGGTCAACAATTGAAGCAACTTGTAAATTCATGATTGTCTATTTAATTCTTCACACACACGTCAGTTTCGCATCGAAAGAGTGGATATTGGTTTGAAATTTTGACTTTGAAACAGTTTGTAGATTTAGTACTGTAATTTCAAATACTAAGATAAAAAGCTAGATTGTTTAACCAAATATTTTTGCATATTTGTGTGTTTGTTGTTATTTATGTTATAATTTTGTTTGAGGACAAACAAATGTTTAAGTTTGGTGGTATTTGATAAGTGTATTTTATATACTTATTTGGGTCTAAAATAGCGTTATTTGATAGTTCTTCTGACAAAATATATCATAAATTGTTGTATTTTATGTTATATAGATAAAACTCAATGGTTGAACAAGGAATTGAAATAAAGAAGTGAAAATTGGTGAAAATGGGCAAAATTCAAAGTTTGAGGACCAAATTGGAAATATTCAATAGTTGATTCAGACCACAAGATGATACTTCAAAGATTGTTAGAAGACAATTGGATGGAATTAGAACTCAAGAAGGAATGGAATATGATCAAAATCAATTTCCAATCGCACAAGTTATATTCCAAATTTTTAGTCGAAGATTGAAACTGATTTTTTAGCATAGTAAATGTCCGAATTAGAAACATTCTATTTCTAGAAACATTGTAGCCCTTTGATCTAGCTTTCCAATAAACTTTAAATTTCTTCAATCGGGTAGGAGGAGAGAAAGTTATGGTCAAAATACTAACTATTGTGCAGAGACAAAAAGTTCGCGCAAAGACTACTTTCCTTATTTGATTGGAAGTCAATTTGGACGTGATTTTCAACCAATTTTTGACTCCTACAAATAGAAAATAGTAGAATACATATGAGGGACCTCTCATATATATCTCATACTCCAATATTCATCAATTATTATCATCAAACGAGTGAAATTCATAATTTTTGTGAGAGAATTGAAAGAGATTTGCAAGAATTCATTTAAGTGAAGATTCAAACCTAATTTTTGGGCAAAGAAGAGAAAGCTTGAGTCGAGATTCATCAAGCAACCATTTAAGAGATTCAAGATTTCAAAATTCATTTTCATCTTCTCAATTTATCAAAAATTCAGGTTATGTCCTTTCACTTAAATATGATTTATTGTAATTTCAATATGTTGGGCTAATTTTATACATTGCTAGGATCAGATGAACCCTTGTTATAATATTTTTAGCTTTTAATTAATTATTTTAACTTTAATTTGATTTGATTTGTGGATGTTTATTATTGATTTATAGTTCTTTTTAATTGTTTGATCACCAATTGAATTGTTAGTGAATTTTATTGTTATAGAGATAGACAATAGGATTTAAGCACATTATAATAAACAACCCCACCTACACCAAAAACCATTTCCACCACCTAGATCATACAATACAAATACACAGATCACACCAACAACCATCACCATCGCACCAACAATCATCATCACCACCAACAACCATCATTTGACGTCGCAAAGGCACCATACGGTGGGTAGCAGCGACGACGACGAGCGTCATTTTGTATCACTGCTGTACAAGCCAGTAACCCTGCAAAAATCCTCCGCCTACATGTGGAATGATGCAGCAGGAGAAGTGGAATGAAGGAGCAACGGAAAAGAATAGAATGAAGTTGAAGTTTCTGTGACCTTTTGTTTGGGTAGAAAATGAATTAGGGTTATACCTAATTTTTGAAAAAATAACTTTATGATTTGATTATTGAAATGAAAACTTGAAAAATGTGTGTGTGTGTGTGTGTGTGTGTGTGTATGTAATTTGCACTTTTTTTCATCGTAATATTATACATTGCATTGAACGCTGATATGAAAGTTTGCACAATAAGCCGACAAGAATCATCTTTGGATTGGGCTGAGTGTGGGTTCAATTCAAAAATCACAATCTAATAGTAATTTAATCGGTTCGCTTGCAGACATAGCCAATTGATTCAACTCGGTCGATTTACTATCAGGTTTGGCGTGTACCTGGTTCGACCGGACATATAATAAGTTTTGAAACATTGGCTTCATACAATTTTATTAACATTGATAAGTGCCTCAGCTATAGGAATCCAACCATTCATTTTTTCCCCATCAATAGGAAGATAATACAAGCATCGATTGGGAGAAAACTCTATCGCTTGTTGGGTAACTTCATTTGCTTTCAGAAAACTTTCCACTAAGTTATTAAATTCTAATTTATTTTAATTGGTTATTAAACTTAATTTAGTTTTGTATTACACCCGCATGTCACATTCCTTTATCTATCATTTCCCCATGATGTCGGCTTGATGAAAGTTAGAAATGCAAGAGTAGCTAAATTGTAATGCATTATTTTTATTGCTTTGGTTACATATAATTTATAGATTACAAAGAATATTCTAGAGTGTACAGCTGTAGTTAGATCCATAAATTATGGAGTATGTTGGAATCTATTTACAATAAGAAAGCAATGCCACTATTCTGGTGTAACTGAAAATGGACAGCGATGATAGGCTGTTGATGACACAACCATATACACCTGATGTTGTGCTGAAGTGGATGAGCTAATGTGTAGGTAGCTGATGTGTAGGTTAATTCTTCGCACCCCCCTCTCCCCCTTTTAAGCTAGACAGTACTGAGGTAACTCCAAGCTTGTCTTTTAAGAAGGCAAACCTTGAGTGAGTGAGACCTTTGGTTAGCAGGTCAACAAATTGGTCTGAGGAAGGCACATATTTTACTTCCAATTCCTTTGCAAGAACTTTGTCTCTAATGAAATGAATATCCAATTCAATGTGTTTTGTTCTGGCATGGTATACTGGATTAGCTGCTAAGGCTCCAGCACTTATGTTATCATACCAAAATATTAGAGTCGACACTTGAGGCAGTTCAAGTTCCTTGAAGAGGGATTGAATCCAACCGATTTCAGATGCTGCTGAGGCGAGTGCTCTGTATTCTGATTCTGTGATTGATCTAGCAACCACATGTTATTTCTTTGATGACCAAGCTATTAAGTTATCTCCTAAGTAGATGCAGTATCCATCCATTGATCTTCTGTCATCTGGACATGAAACCCAATCTACATCTGAGAATCCACTTAAATTTAGTATGTTACTTCTCTGTTTCCGGAGTCCTTGATTTATTGTCCCTTTAAGGTATCTCAATACTCTTTTTAAGGCTTTCCAATGTATGGATGTTGGTGATTACATGAACTGGCTAAGTTTATTAATAGCAAAGGTGATGTTAGGCCATGTGTGTGAAAGGTATTGCAGTTCCCCTACTACACTTCTATAAACTGGGAGATCTTTCAGTGTTTTTCCATCAGTTTTAGATATGGCTTTTCCAGTAAGAATAGGAGTAATACATGGTTTGATGTTCTACATTTCAAATTCTTAAGCAACTCAGTTTGTTTGAGTGAGATGAATTCTTGAATCATGCCATAACACTTCAATTCCCAGAAAGTGATGAAGTTGTCCCATATCCTTTAGTACAAATCTCTTATCCAATTCCTTTATAAACTCTTGCACTATCTTCGTGTCATTTCCTGTCACAACGATGTCACCTACATATATAAGTGCAAAGATTTAGTTTTCATTTTTGAAGTAAAACAGGGAAGTGTCAGCTATTGATTGTTTGAACTTCCAGCTCATCAACGTTGTTTTTAAATTTTCATGCCAAGATCTAGGTGCTTGTTTCAATCTATATAGTACATTTTCTAGTTTGCAAACATGATCAGGTTTTGCTTTATCTATGAATCCTTCCGGTTGATTTATGTATACCACATCTTCAAGTTCACCATTTAGAAAGGCATTGTTGATGTCAACTTACCTAATTGTCCATCCTTTAGAGACTGCCAGAGTGTGTATAATTCTCTGGGTTGAAGCTTTAATGACTGGGCTGAATGTTTCACAAAAATCAATACCTAGAGCCTGATGGGAGCCCTTTGCAACCAGTTTTGCCTTAAACCTTTGAATTGATCCATTTGTGTTTCGTTTTACTCTGAAGAACCACTTTTTTCCTACTATGTTGTATACTGGTGATGGTAGCACAAGTTTCCAAGTTTTAATCTTCATCAATGCATTGAACTCTTCCTCCATAGCTTTCTTCCAGTGATTATCCAAGAGAACTTCATTGACATTTTTAGGTTCTGAAGGTTCTGGACTATTTTTAACTGATTCACCAAAGTATACTTTGGGTTTAAAGATTCCAACCTTTGCCTTTGTGATCATGGGATGTTTAGTCAAATTACTTGCTCTTTGTTGATTCCTGTCTCCCAATTTATTGCCAATCGTTGATGTTCTGATTCAAATCTTTCAACATTAAGGTAACTCAACTTCAGTTTCCAGTTCATTCACACTTCTAGTGGAAATTTCATCACTTTTTCAGCCCCACCAATGTTCAAACCTTTATGCCGAGTATCATTTAAACCAAAAGGTGAGTTATGCAGAACGTTGGTTGCTTCAGGATGAGTTGTATCAACTGGACTTAGTGTGGAATTTGAACTAATGTGCTTGAGGAGAAAATTGAAATTATGACACAATTACTTCAGGTTCAGTAGAGTTGGATTGATTTTATGCTGAGAGTAATAACTCAAAAGGAAACTCAAGTTCATTGAACACTACATGCCTTGAAATATAGACTATTCCCATTGAACTAAGGCATTTGAAACCTTTATGTGATTCACTATAACCAAGAAATACACACTTTGTTGAATGAAAGCTAAATTTGTGTTTTTGGTAGGGGCCTTAAGCAAGGGTAGCAGGCACATCCAAAGATCTTTAGTAGTTTGTAGTCTGGTTCTTTTCTGTAGAAAGCTTGAAAGGGAGATTGCATTTTGAGTGTTGGTGTTGGCATCCTGTTTATAAGGTAAGTGGTAGTTTGAAAGGCTTCCCACCAGTATTTTAAGGGTAATTTAGCTTGAGCTATGAGGGTCAGACCTGTTTTCGTTATGTGTCTGTGTTTTCTTTCAATTCTTCCATTTTGTACAGATGTGTAAGGACAATGATGTCTAAATTCAACCCCTTCTTGTGCTAGGAACTTTGTGAAGGATCTATATTCTCCTCCACTGTCAGCTTGCAGGGTTCTTATCTTGCTAGCAAACTTGTTTTCAACCAATTTTTTGAATTGGACGAACACATTCAATGCCTCAGATTTCTGTCTTAAGGGATATATCCAAGTGAATCTACTAAAGTCATCTAAGAAAAGGTTATATAGTATTTAAAGCTTGATGTGAATTGAATTGGTGATTAGCCCCATAAATATGTATGAATGAGTTCCAGAGGAGTTTTAGCATAAAAAGTAGATAAAGGAAACGGTAATAGTTGAGATTTTCCAAACTGACAGGCATTACAAAAAGTCTTAACTTTATTTTCTTTCACCCTTTGATTACAGGTTTTGAGCACTTGAGATACCACTTGACTAGATGGATGTCCAAGTCTCTTGTGCCATATATCAACTTGGAAATTTAAAAGACTCTTGACTGGACTCTTGACTAGGATTGGACTCTTGACTAGGATTATACTCTTGACTAGAACTGAGGAAGAAGGCATTGCAGTAGTGTTTATTTGGATGAGCAGACTTTAGATAGTTAAACTTAGAGTTTTGGTGAGAAAAGTCTAGTTGATACATCCCTTCCGTAAGCTTCCCTTGCAGCATTATTTCCCTCGTTAGCTTGTCCTTAACAAAGCAATAGTTAGAGTGAAATTCCATATATACTTGATTATCAGCAATCAATTGTAAAACACTAACAAAAATTTTCTTGATTTCAGGCACATACAGGAGTTTGTTTCACACAAGCATTTTATCATTCAAAGTTGGGATGTGAGTGTTACCAAAGTGTGAGATATGCAGTCTATTTCCATTTCCAACCATGATTTTTTCCTTACTAATATATTCATTGGCTGAGTCGATATTTCCCTTTTCTACTATTATGTGATTACTAGCTCCTGTATCAGCAAATCAGGCTAGATCACTTACAGTACTTGGTGATGCGATAAGGGCTGTTGGTAAGGGGTTATAGAAGGTCCTTTGGCTAGGTGATGTGCCTGAGTATCTTTCATCATATCTGTAGTTGTAGATGTTGACCTTATGTCCAACTTTGCCACACACTTGACATATTGGTCAATCACTACTGCTTGAGTTTCTTCCTCTGAATCTGCCTCTTCTTCCACCTTTGAAGTTATTGTAGTTTGAAAACCTTCCTCCAAAATTTTATCTATAGGACTTGATGTGGTGATGATTAGAACCTAATCTTTGAGAAAAATTGACAGATGTTTGATCAAGGTTAATTCCTTCCAATTCATTCTTCACTGAGTTGAGGTGTTCTAGTCGACTTTCAAAGGTCATAAGAGCTGATTGCAGTTCTCCCCAAGTAATATGATCTCTGATGTTGATTTGGACAACAATTGGTGTGTATTCTTCATCCAATCCTGCTAAAACTTGAGTAACCTGGTTAGAGCGAGGGACTGCTTTGCCAACTATTTCAACATTGTCTGCAAGTAGCTTGACTTTGTTCAAGTATTGATCAATACTCATAATTCCTTTCCTTGATTTCTGAAGTTCGCCAATTAGGAAAGTAATCCTGGATCTATTTTCGACTCCATAACTTTCCTTTACTGTAGTCCATAGTTCATTGGAGTTGCTAGCTCCCATAACTCTCATAGCTATGTCAGAGGTCATCGCAAAGTAGAGCCACCCCATTAGTAACTGATCAGTTGACATCCATTGATCATACTCAGAATTTTTGTCATTTCAACACCGGTTCATGTATCACCAGTATCTTGAGTGGCTGTAAATTCTGGAGGACATACCTTTATCCCCAAAATATAGCCTTCAAGCTTATGCCCACGGATGATAGGGAGAATCATGTTTTGCCACAGCAGGTAGTTGTTTTTATCAAGTTTGACTAAGGCTATTTGAGTCGGATTTATACCAAAAGGTGAGAAATGGTTACTTCCCTACATTGGAGCAACGGTGTTGCTTTAACTGGACACTGGACCAGGGTTGGGATCAATGCTTTAAGGTGTGCTACTGGAATTAGCATGGTCAATGCTCTGATACCAAGTTAGAAATGCAAGAGCAGCTGAATTGTAATGCGTTATTTTTATTACTTTGGTTGCATACAATTTATAGATTACAAAGAATATTCTAGAGTGTACAGCTGTAGTTAGATCCATAAATTATGGAAGATGTTGGAATCTATTTACAACAAGAAAGCAATGCCACTATTCTGGTGTAACTAAAAATGGACAGCAAGGATAGGCTGCTGATGACACAACCGTATAGACCTGATGTTGTGCTGAAGTGGATGAGGTGATGTGTAGGTTAATTCTTCACAATGAAGCACCATCTGTGATGACCGATCAAAATTAATAGGATAGACGACAAGGTGCCTTGATGAGTAGTTGTGATGCTCATGTCAACTACGCTATACACGATTGCGATTTGTATGAAACCAAATTGGTCATCTCTACATGGTTAGTTGGTTCCAGCTGGCACAATGCCACATCATCATATAGCCATTAAAATCTATATAAAGAACCCATCATCCACTAAATGAGGGAAATTCAACTAACAACATATTTCTAAAAGAATAATGTTATCTAGTATCAGTGGTATTGAACACGAGTTTAGGTGTCAATGTATCATAAGTCATGTTAAATGGACCATAATTTCTTATATTTAATCAAACCTATAATTTAATATCATTAATGCTGCCACCTAAACATGTGTTAAGTATCATTACTCTTTCCTAAAAGCTTTACCTCTCGTAAGAAATTCCAATCCTGAATCTCTCACTACATTAAATCATAACTCAACACCTATCAGAAAGTTCTTCACCGTCGTGCATCACCTCTTCATATCAATTGAGAACCAACATCTACATCAATTACGTGATTGTTTCAATACCTATCTGTCAAGGTGATCAATAGGTTTCAAGGAGATACTATGTGGATAATATTTCAATAAAAAGGGAATAAGAGGTTTCAATGTTATTAATCGAATAGCAGCCATAAGATTTGAATCTACTCATGAGATTGAGAAAGTGGAAGCCACATCAAGGAAAATCATGCAGATTGGTCGAGGATTGGATGAGTTTGAGCGACACGTTGACCAATAAAATAGCGAAAGAGGCAACTCGCTTATAAACGACAAGAAGCTAAGAATTAGAGAAACTCTTGAGGCGGGCTTCATCAGAGAGGTGAATTATCTGGAATGGTTATCCATGTGGTACTAGTAATGAAATCAATTGGAAAGTGTAGCTTGTGTATTGATTTCACTTATTTGAATAGAGCATGCCCAAAGAACTGTTATTTCCTTCCTCAAATTGATGCTTTGAAGGACTAGATCGCTGGCAAGAAATGGTTTCGCTTTTTGGATGCCTTCTTCGGACATCATCGAAAATCCATGATGATCGAGGATGAAGAAAAGACAGTCTTAATCAGGATGTCGGTACCTTTTGCTATATAGTAATGCCCTTTGGGCCAGTCGGTCATCAAGCTGGAGAACATTGAAGCCAACTGGGAAGGACCATTTGAGGTAGTCAAAGAAGAGGATCATACAGTTTGAAATATCAAAGTGGTAAGTTGCTATCAAGATCGTAGAACGTATGACACATAAAATATTACAGGTGAAACTGAAGATTAAAAAATTACCTTCATAAGACCAACTGCCATTTTCATTGCTAATAAACAACCGATATCATATCGGTCTCTCGCTGATCATCATCTGTCTTTTTTGTGTCTTTATTTTTGGTACGATGTAGTGTTGTTATTTCATTGAAATAAGGCTATTGATCGACCTACCATGTAAATGTAAGAATAAATAATAGGTAAAATGATGAGATACTCAGGAATGACCAACGATGTAGCGACCGCGAACTTTTAAATTATATAAATTAATTTTTCTCGAAAAACGTATCGCTAGAACGTAACCCTAATTTTCTAGAGAAACGCGTTCGTCTAGCCGTATAAATATGAATTTAAATTATTTCGAATCGAATCGAATATTGAATAATTATTTTTATTTCAATTCGGATTTATTTTATTTAAATCCAATTATTATTAAATTCAAGTCCAATTACATAAACCCAATTTTTTAGCCCAATTATATAAGTCCAACACCTCGAATTTTAATTCTTAGTCCAATTCATTAAGTCCAATCAATTGAGTCCAAATCTGAATTTACTTATTTTAGCCCGATTAGAAAATTCAAAGGCCCAACTGTTTGGCCCAAATACCCACCTAGGGAATTGTGCCCTAATTTCCACTATTCATATATCAACTTCAACCATTTCTTTTCCATTCCAAAACTTCACGCATCCAAGCAATCCATTTTGGTAAGAACCCTCTCCCTCATTTTTGGAAATTCTAGTTGATGCTAGAAAATCAATTTCTAGCATCAACAACAATCTCAGCTCACTTTGATGCTAGAACAATTTCTAGCATCAGCAAGCTGGAAAATTCACCATCACCAAATCAACTCCAACTCACTGCACCAAAACCCCACTGAAAAACGAGACCTCAGCCAACTGCAAAGCCTAAGAACTCAACAATGCAGTCACTCCAACCCTATGAAACAGAGACCAACACTACCCAAAACCACCAAACCGAGAATGCAACCCACGAAGCTGCCCAACACAACACCATCAAGTTCGAACCACCTCAACACCACTAAACAACCCACAGCAGAAACCCAACACCGTTCCATCACCCAACACCACCACCAACAGCAATCCCGGCAGCTCAATCACCGCAGCTGCAGCCCCGAAACCCAACAGCAACTCCACAACCTAGACCCCAAACTCACTGCCCAAAATCGA
This sequence comes from Fraxinus americana, assembly GCA_035079005.1. Taxonomy (NCBI): domain Eukaryota; kingdom Viridiplantae; phylum Streptophyta; class Magnoliopsida; order Lamiales; family Oleaceae; genus Fraxinus; species Fraxinus americana. Next base: position 10,761,215 of record CM068727.1, on the reverse strand, counting down.
ACCACCAAGCCAACCACCAAACTAGCTCCAAACCGAAACCAACCACCCCAACCCGCCAAGCACCACCTCAGACCAACGCACAACTCCAACCATCGCACACACCCAGCTCAACTCAGTGCCATAGAAATTAACCCACTACTTCACCCAAAATCGACACCAACCCGCCCTAATTCCGACCCAAGCCCTTATCAATCAACCACAAAACCAAGAGAATAACCCAATCCACGAACTTACCTCTCTCGTAGAACACCTCGCCACCAACGTCGCCTCGCCGGCGGCGAAATCGGAGGAAGGGGCGAAGCCCCTTCCCTGTCGCTCGATCTCTCTCTCTGTAATGAGAGAGAGAGAAATGAGTTTAATTTGGTTTTTTATTTGATTTTATTTATTTTGATTTTAGTTTAATTTGATTTTGATTTTTAAAAAGTTACGTTTTAGCCCCAAGTTATAAATTGTTTTAAATTAGTCCCTAAATTACTTTTAGTTTAGCCCTTAAGTTTAAATATTTTAATTTCAGTACCTTAATTTTATTTTTAGTTTTAAATAAGGTTTAATTTAGCCCCCAAGTTTATAAATTATTATTTCAGTTCTTAATATTTTATTTTCAGTTTCAGCAGATTTTCAATTGAGTCCTTAAGTTCTGAAAATGTTTAATTTCAGCCCTTTAGTTTTATTTTCAGCTTTATTATATTTACAGATTAGTCCTTAAACTATTAAACATTATCATTTTAGTTTTCAGCTTTAAAATACTTACAGCTTAGTCCTTAAACTATTAAAAGTTATTATTTCAGTTTTTAACTTTTATTTTCAGTTTTATTGTATTTACAGTTTAGTCCCTAAACTTATGAAAATTACTATTTTAGCCCTTAAACTTTTATTTTCAGATTTAATAGACTTCCAATTTAGCCCTAAGCTTTATTTTATCATTTTAAGTCATTTATTTCAATTTCAATAATTTTCAATTAAGCCTTTAAACTTAATTTCAACACTTTAAAACTTTAAAGTTCGAAATACTAATTCAAACTTATTTCCTATTTTTGGCTAGACAATACGTACGAGCAATTAGGAGCTTGAAGTTATTTTCCCGCTCCACTTTTCACGCAATTCGAAATAATTGAGGTAGACTTGCCACCATTAATTAGTTTAAATTATAATTGCATGCTTTATGTGAATTACGTGATTTATATGCTTTATGCATAGGATGAGAATGTGTCATATGCGATATATGATATTGTTATGCTTGCCATAACTTATATGCTTAATTGCATGAGAAAGAAAGAAAGAAAGAAAGAATCTCTTATGAGATAAGAAGAATGTTATGCATAACTTATGTGCTTCATCCGCACAAGAAAGAAAGACTACCCACAACCCATGTTTTTAAAGAGCCTATGATTTTCAAGAAAATGAACCAAAGATGATATCACATTGTATATTGCATGAGTGTGTTTTCAATTATTCTGTAAATTAATTATCGGTGATGAGTCTACTGAGTATTTCTTCGAAATACTCATTCTGCTATTTTAACAATATTTGCAGACTTCGGAGGCGATCGTGATTGATCCGGCAGTGGTGGCATTAAAATTTGATTATCGAATTTATTAAGTTTCCGAATTTATGTATTGAAACATTGTTAACGTATTTTCGTTTCCGCTATTCCAAAACATGATATTTAAATTTTGAACAATTGTCCTACGTATTTTAATTGCCGAAGTAGTTTCAATTGCAAATGTGTTTTTTTTAAAAATTAGGTTATTTCCGCAAAATTGATTTACAAAATTAGGGCAAAAGACGATCCGGGTTAACAGAACTCGGGGCGCTACAAACGACCTGCTGGACCGACTAAGTGCATCCCCTAATTCCTGTTGGATATTGAACTAACAAAAGGAGAAGAAATTTGAAATTTTCATCTAAACATAATAATTTTACAAGGCTCAATATATAGCCAAAGTTTAATACAAAATAACATATCTAATTATCAACTTTTGTACCTACTACTACAATGTCATACTAGACAGTACATAACTTGTAGTAGTTTAAACTAGCCTAACTTTACATCATTACATAGAGTTAGACACAAACCAAAATATGTAACCAAATGACAACCAAAAATACTTTTGTTTAAAGACAACAAAAGTGTCACATTACTCGACTACTTCAACACTCCTCCTTGACACTTTTGTTGGAAACACAAAGACATTCTCTTATGTTTCAAACCTTTCCTTTGGTAATGTCTTAGTCAAAATGTCGACATACTGATTAGCAGAACAACAGTGCAGCAGCTTCACTTCAAGATGTTCTTATGCTTCTCTAATTGCATGATACTTGATCTTGATGTGTTTTGTTCTACCGTGAAACACTGGATTCTTAACCACAACAACAACTAGTTGATTGTCACAATAAAATGCAGTTGCTTCAGTTTGTTTGTAGTTAAGATCCTCCATAACTTTCCTTAACCAGATAGCTTGATTTGTTGCTTCAGAGGCTGCAATATACTCTGCCTCTGCAGTTGATTGAGCAACCATTTTTTGCTTCATTGAGTTCCAAAAGATAATACTCGAACCCAAGTAAAAAATATACCCTAAGGTACTCTTCATATCATCAAATGAACCTGCCCAATCACTGTCTGTGTACCCAATCAAGTCCAGCTTTTCTGACTTTTTGAACCAAATTCCCATATCAGCATTTCCATTGATATATCTAAGAACTCTCTTTGCAGTTTGGAAATGCATTTCCATTGGTTCTTGTCTATATCTAGAGAGTAGATTTGCGGCAAATGTAATATCAGGTCTTGTAATGGTTAAATACAAGAGACTTCCCACCAAGCTTCTATAAATCTTTTTATCAGTTTTTCTACCTCCATCATCCTTCATCAACTTCAGATTTTGCATCAAAGGAGTGCTCACTGGTTTGCAGTTTCCCATGCTAAACTTCTTTAGCATCTCCTTGACATATCTCATTTGACAGATGAAAATCCCTTCTTGAGACTGACTTATTTCCATGCTGAGGAAGTAATGCATTTTTCCAAGATTAGTCATCTCAAATGCTTGCTTCATTTCATCTTTCACTTGCTCAATTAGCACTTGGCTACTGCCGGTTATTAATAGATCATCAACATATAAAGAGATGACAATCACTTCCTTCTCCAAATGCTTGATATAAAGTGTTTGCTCATTGACACTTTTATTGAAACCAAGGCTGCACAAATGTTCATCAATTCTGCTATACCATGCCCTTGGAGCTTGCTTCAAACCATACAAAGCCTTTTTCAACAAATAGTCTTTGTCCTCTGCTCCAGTCACCAGAAAACCATCGGGTTGATCAACAAAGATCTCTTCAGTTAAGTAGCCATTTAGGAAGGCTGACTTAACATCCAGCTGATGAATTTTCCAACCTCCTTGAGCAGCTATAGTAAACAATAATATGATAGTTTCATATCTTGCTACTGGTGCAAAAGTATCTGTGAAGTCAATCCCAAGTTGTTGAGCATATCCTTTCACAACCAGCCTGATCTTCAGCTTGTTAATTGAACCATCAGGATTCAATTTGGTTTTGTACACCCACTTGACTCCAATCATATTGTTATTTTTTGGCATGTCAACTAGCACCCAGGTTTCATTCTTCTCAATCATGTTTAGCTCCTCCTTCATTGCAGACATCCAGTCTTTAGATTTCTCAGCTTCTGCAAAGTTTGAGGGCTCTAGTTGAGCTAAATTACACCTAGCATATACATCAGTTAGTGGTATAGTCCTCAGTACTTCATTTTTTGAATCTGAATCACTTTCATGTTAGGCTTTGCCTTTTATTCCATCAAGACATCATTACCAGCATTTTTATTTTGAGGAATCAGCCTTGGAGTCTCAGTTCTGTTCTCAGAATTTGATTCCCAATTCCATGAAACTTCTTCATCAACCTTGATATCTCCGCTGGAGATTATCTTCTTGCTATGAGGATTGAACACCATATAGCCTTTGGCATCACTGCAGTAGCCAATTAGTACTCCAACCTCAGCTTTTTGGCTCAACGTATCCCTCTTCACATCAGGTATATGAGTATACCAAAGGCTTCCAAAAACCTTCAGATGAGAGACATCTGGTTTCAATCCATACCAGGCCTCATATGTTGTCTTTCTGTCCAATGATTTAGTAGGTAACCTATTAAGTAAATAGACTGAAGTATTTACAACCTCAGCCCAAAACTCTTCAGGAACCTTCTTCTCCAACATCAGACACCTAACCATCACCTAACCATCTCCATAACCGTCCTATTCTTCCTTTCACAAACACCATTCTGCTGGGGAGAATATGGAATAGTTAGCTGATGTTATATTTCCATGTCTGCACATAACTTGTCAAGCTGGCTGTAGTAATATTCATTCCATTGTCTGATCTGATGGCCTTTAAGTTCTTAAACCTTTAGAATACAACAGCAACCTCAAACTTCTGCCTCAGAAAGTATACCCAACACATCCTAGTTAAATCATCAAAAAACAGAACAAAATACTTGCTGCCACTTAAGGTAGTAGTTCTCATTGGACCACATACATCAGAATGCATAAGCTGCTTTTTTCTGAAGACCTTCTAGACTGATTTATAGGAAATGGTAACCTAGTTTGCTTTCCCAATTGACAGATGTCACATACACAACCATCATCTCTACTGATTTCAGTCAAGTTTTCAACAAGCTTTAAATCATGTAATTGTCTAAGTGTTGTGTAATTAGCATGTCCAAATCTTTTATACCATAGTGAAGACTCAATGACGGTGCTTGTAAGTGCCTGATCACCTATAGTTTTCCATTCTAAAGGGAAGCTTCTATTCCTCATACAAATAGTCATCACTTCTTGATTTTTTGAATCAAATATAGTGCATCTTTTGTCTTTGAATACCAAAGTATACTCTTTTTCGATCAATTGGCCAACACTTATCAAATTTTGATCAATATCAGGAACATACAAAACATCAGAAATATACTTGGTACCTGTAACGGTTTGCACTGATGTTTTACCAACTCCCTTCACTTCTACAAACTCTCCATTTCAAACCTTAACCTTTGATCTGTAGCTATCATCAATCTTTACAAATATGCTGGAATTAGAGGTCATATGATGAGTACATCCACTGTCCAATAACCACGTCTCAATACTGCTGTAGGCTCCTTTATTCACTGATGTAAACAAGTGCTCCTCATACTGATGATTTTCTGTAATCTGAGCCAGCTGAGTTTCATGCTTCTCTCTCTGATTTTTGCACACCTTTTGAACATGTCCAAATTGTTTACATGCTCTACATTGGACTCCTGGCCTGTACCAACACCATTTAGGAGAATGGCATGTTTTCTTGCAATGAGGACATGGAGGGTAGCCTTCATTTTTTTCCTGAAGTTTTGCTGCTTTCTCTCTTCTTCTTTTCAAATTGTTGCCTCTTCACACCAAAACTTGGTTGAGCTTTACACTTTCCCTTGGCAAATAAAGCTCCTTCAACTTGTTCTTCTTGTCTAAATAATCTTCTTTGCTCAGTTTCTTGCAAGGCATTTATGAGCTCAGATAAGGTAACGATAGACAAGTCTCTAGAATCTTCAAGTGAAGAGATTTTGCCTCAAATTTTTCAGGCAAACTGATAAGCACCTTTTCAAACACACGCTTATCAGGTAGTTCATCCCCTAGCAACCTTATTTTATTCACCATTTTCATCAAGCTATCTGAGTATTCTTTGACAGATTCAGTCTCCTTCATCTTTAGTGATTCATACTCCCTTCTGAGATTGAGAACCTACATTTGCCTCGTCCTTGCATTTACCCTAAATTCCTCAAGTAATCTATCCCAAGCCTCTTTTGTTGTTTCACAGGTAATGATCCTGGTAAAGATTGAATCAGAAATGGCAAATTGAATGCAAGATAAAGCCTTAAACATTTTTGCAACGTCCTCACTATGTTGCTTCAGCTGAGCTATAGTTGGATTTGCGTGGTGGTTCTGCTCCTGATTCTATGATTTCCCACAAATCATAGGCTTTCAAATAAGCCTTCATTTTAGCAGCCCAAAAATCATAATTTTCTCTATTGAAGGCTGAAGGAAGGGGTGCTGAAAATCCTGTTGAAGCCATCACTCACACTCGTTTGGTTTGTGAAGGTTTCTTACTTATTTTCTCTCAAGAATCGCTCAGAGAGAAGGAAAAAACATAGAAGGTAAACTTACCGGATTCGCAATAGGCTTACCGGATTTGCAACACACTCACTGTATTTGAAGATACTGGATTTGCACTGCCCTCACCGTATATGCAGCACACTTATCGGTTTTTGCTTTGTTTTCCTCTACTTTTCAAAGCGATTTTCACCCTTTTTCAATTCTTTCAAAGATCGATTTTTTCTGCTCTGATACCACTGTTGGATATTGAACTAACAAGAGGAGAAGAAATTCGAAATTTTCATCTAAACATAATAATTTTACAAGGCTCAATATATAGCCAAAGTTTAATACAAAATAACATATCTAATCATCAACTTTTGTACCTACTACTACAATGTCATACTAGACTGTACATAACTTGTAGTAGCTTAAACTAGCCTAACTTTACATCATTACATAGAGTTAGACACAAACCAAAATATGTAACCAAATGACAACCAAAAATACTTTTGTTTAAAGATAACAAAAGTGTCACATTACTCGACTACTTCAACAATTCCGATTGCCAATAATATTTTGTACGTATTTCAATAAATAGTTGGAGAACGACAAATGATGAAGACACTAAGGGAGGACCAACGATTAGCTGGAATGACCGACTGCTTAAAGCAATTCCATTGTGTGCACCAAAACACCATTTTGCACCAAAAAAATGGTGCAAAGTCCCTCAAATGTAGCACCATACTTTGTACCGTCTCGCGCCAAAATAGTTAAGTACAATTTTACCCTTCTCTTTCACTATGTAAAAAAATTGGTTATGGGTATTTATGTCCATTTTTGTTATTCATTTTTTATGCAATGAATTATTATTATTATTATTATTATTATTATTATTATTATTATTATTATTATTATTATTATTATTATTATTATTATTATTATTATGTGCATTGAAATACATTAATTGGTCACCTGTGGGATAAATATGTGAATTTCAAGAATTAAATTGCAACACTATATCTACTTCGTAATTTCATAATATCGGGATTCGAAATGCATTGCACTATTTTTTAATGATATGATTTAATATTTTCTTATTTGTGTGTTTCCATTAATTGTACTATATTTTTAAAATTTATTAATGAATTTAATATTTTCGTTAATTTAACGTAATTGTTTATTGAGTAATTTATGTAGTCGAAAAAGAAAATGACTTCTCAAATAAATAAATGGTTAATAATCCAAAAATGAAGAAAACGATTAAACACTATTCATTTGGTTTAAGATTTAATGTAATGAGTTGGAGATAATTTGCAGTTTGGTGCGATATTTGGTATAAAATGATGCAAAACTTACCTCAAATTTTAGTGTGGGGCTGGAGATGGTCTTACCCTAATTCTGACCACTCACAAGTTTTATGCGTTCCTCTAAAATGACACCTAAGCTTTAAAAAAATGGTTTGAAAAGACAAGTTTGCTAAAAAGGGTAAAAATCTCAACCACTGTCAAAGTAACCCACAAACAAGAAAAATGAGAAAATCTCAAGCACGGTCAAGTGGCCCAAAGAAAAAAATTGGTTTTTTTTATTTTTTGAAAGACTAAGTTTGTCGAAATAGGGTGAAGAACTTGATTTTGGTAGAATAGCCATCAAATGAAAAAAAAAATTATTGAGAAACCAAGTTTGTCGAAAATGAGTGAAAACCTTAACCATGATCGAGTAGTTCACAAACAGAAAATTTCTTGGCTAAAAAATCAAGTTTGTTGAAAAGGGGGCAAAGATCCCTACCATGGTCAAGTAGCCCACATATGGAAATTTATTTGGTTGAAAAACCAAGATCACAAAAAAAGGGACACAAATCTATATCACTGTCGAATAGCCAACAAATGAAAATGTTAAAAAACCAAATTCGTCTAAAATGGGTGAAAACCTCAACCACTATTCAGTAGCCTACAAACTGAAAGTTTCTTTGTTGAAAACCTAAATCTACCGAAAATGGATGAAGATCTCAACCACGATCGAGTAGCCTACATACAATAAAAAATACTGTCTCGAAAACTAAAATTTGTAAAAACAAATGGTGCAAGGCATAAAAAGAATAGGGAGCATGCCATAACGAAAAAAGGGGAGGCATTTATTGAAGTTGTCAATAGTAATTGATACGTCCAATTTGTGTAACCCAAGCCCACTCACAAAGGCTCACCCCGAGGACTTGAACAATAATGAACATGTTTAATATTAAAATATGGTAGGTTCTTCCTTCGGAGCACCCTGAGTGGTCCATGTTTAGGCCATGTTCTCCTCGGGGTAATTCATCATTGGGTGTGGTCTTAAGTATCCATGTATATTGATGGTTGTCCTATGCGTGTCTTTAAATGGACCCCTAGTTTCAGTCCACAACATGAGACTCCTATTGCTCCTATTTGGGTGTCATTTCCCCTATTGCCTATTCATTTTCGTGCCAAAAGTGCATTATTTGCTATAGCTAAAGCTATTGGACTTCCTCTTCGTATTGACGAAGCCACTTCTGACCTTCGATGACCTAGCAAAGCGTGGGTTTGTATTGAGGTCGATTTAGAATGTAAACTCCCTGATCGAGTGTGGATAGAGAGAGAGAGGAAGGGAGGTTATTGGTAACCCTTGGTTTATGATAAGGTACCAGACTTTTGCTTTCTATGCAGATACTTTGGTCATCTGGACGCGAAGTGTTTAAGTTGCTCCCATTCTGCTCCACCTCCTGCGACCCCAGGTACTGGTGACCTTAACCTTAGGCCTACTCTCATTTCGACCAAAGATAAAGGTCAGGGTAAGGATGGTGTGACCGTCCCTCTTATGAGGTGGACATCTGTTAAGAGGAACCAGAGGAGACAAGATATTACATCAGAAATGATTTCTCATTCTACTCCTCAAACTGTTAATACTATTGCTCCTACTCTTCCCGTCACTACAGTTACTACATCACAGTCAGCAGCTAACCATATGGCTCCTAATCTTTACACTACTCCACCTGTTATTAGTCATATTGCTCCATACATTACTAGCTCTATACCATCAAATCATTCTACAATAGCTCCCATTAGGATGGATACTCAGAGTTTTCCTGTCATTACATCTGCTCATCAGTTAGCAGTTCAGTCTCTGGACCCCGTCAGCAGTGTACTGATGGTGGTCAGTCCCACATATTTTGATCTTCTCTTGGTAGATATGTTAGAGTGGCCACGGGGTTTTATGGAGGCAGATGGTCATGTTATCTCTACACATTGTCAACAAAATTTGGAGGTTTTCTTATCCACAGATCAGTCCGATTCTGATGTTTTTTCTCATATTGAAGTTCATCAACAAGGTCCATATCGTCGATCTTCGGCTGATGACTTGGCAGGCATGTCTACTATGACAGAGGAGGATGGTTTTGTTCAAGTCGGTCGAAAAAGAAATGTGAGAACCACCAATACTTCAATTCCTAGGATGGTGACCAGGAGTCGGTCACAAGATATTTCTTCATGCACATCCAGATGAGTACCATCATATGGAATGTGAGAGGCGTAGCTAGTGTAGCTACTCGTCGGCGCCTGAAGAGACTTATTCAGCTTCATCAGGTTTATCTCTTGGTTATTTTGGAGCCTTTTGTGTTTCAGCGTAGATTTGATTATATTCGTCTATATATGTGCCTTGATACATGAATTCAGAATGAATCAAACAAGATCTGATTTTTTTGGAATGCAGGTACTACTGTTACTGTTGTTGTTGATCATTCTCAGTTCCTTTACATAAAAGTTGAGGATCCCAGATTAGTACGTCATATCATCTGACTCATGTCTATGCTTCATGTAATGTTTTTAGGAGGGATTTGTGGGAGAGTCTTTACCACATTTCCCTAGATATGGACGACCCTTGGTTAGTTGGGGGAGACTTCAACGTTATTTCTCATGATGGGGAGCGCACTAGTCGCAATACTCGTGATCGAGGCACTACTACTTTCTCTGATATGATGTTAGATTGTGGTTTAGAGGATGTTGGCTTCATGGGAATCGGTATACTTGGTCCAACGGTCGAGTTAAAAAGAGACTGGATAGGGTACTCATTAATTCTACTGCTGCTGCTTTCTGTCAAAAACTTACAGTGAGGCACTTGAATCGAACTTCATCTGATCATTCGCCTTTATTACTTCAATGGGTTTCTGATGATGATTTGGGGCCTCGACCTTTCAGATTCCTCAACGTTTGGACCAAGCATCATGATTTTTCATCATTTGTCGCTCAAAAGTGGTCACTCCCTACTCATCTTACAGGGATGGCTGCTCTTTGGGAGAAGTTCTTTAGGCTAAAATAGGGTCTGCGTTGGTGGAATCGACAAGTGTTTGGAGATATTTTCCAATGGGTTCTTGATGTTGAGGATAGGGTGGACGTGGCTGAGACAGATTATGATAGAAACCCTATACCGGAGCATCGTGACCTATTACATCATGCATAGGCAATTTTGAATCGGACCTTATCTATTGAGGAGGGTTTTTGGAAGCAAAATGCTGGTTTACGTTGGGTATGTGAAGGAGATCACAATACTCGTTATTTCCATGCGATGGTTCAAGGACGTAGGATCAAATCGTGTATTAGGTCCATCAAGACGCAGGCAAGGGGTAGTCTTAACAACTCATGCTGACATTCAAACTTCAGTTATTGCATTCTACCAGGATCTGCTATCTACTCCTACACAGTCGTTGGATCCCATTCGCACAATTATCATCACCAGGCTTTTGACGGAGGATGACAATTTGGCACTTAACCGCATCCCTTCGATTCATGAGGTTCGGGAGATAGTGTTTAGTATAGACGCTGACAGTGCTGTTCGACCGGATGGATTCTCATCCCTATTCTTCCAACATTGTTGGAACATTATTCAGGATAATGTATACAAGGCAGTTTTGGATTTCTTTGACGGTGGCCATCTTCCACAGGGTTTTGCTGCTACTACTATAGTTTTGCTCCCTAAGAGGGACGGTGCTTGTAGATGGACTGACTTCAGACCTATCAGTCTTTGTACTGTGTTCAATAAGCTTATTACTAAGCTTTTGAACACTAGATTGAGTACATTATTATCGCGCATTATCTCTCCACAACAGAGTGGGTTCATTCTTGGTCGCCTAATTGGGGACAATGTTCTATTAGTTCAGGAGCTCCTCCATACGTTGGATAATAGAACGCGAGGGGTAACACGATGCTGAAGCTAGATATGACTAAAGCATATGATTGCATGGATTGGAGCTTCATTTATTCTGTATTAGAAGCATTTGGATTTGATCGGATCTAGATCGATAGGATTAGGCGATGCATCTCGGAGTGTCATTTTTCTGTACTCATAAATGGCCGCCCGTGTGGTTTCTTTCCATCTTCACGAGCGGTCAGATAGGAGATCATATCTCTCCATCCTTGTTCATCATAGCTACAGATTACTTCTCATGCCTGCTTACTCAGAGGTTTCAGGATTATCCCAGTATGTGCTATCGACATGGAGGTAGTACCCTTGTCTCGCACCTTTCATTTGCAGATGATATGATCATATTTGCCAACGACCAGAAACAGTCTATCAGGAGGATTCTTGGTTGTCTAGAGCATTATGAAGGGGTCTCTAGTCAGTTGGTGAACGGGGATAAGAGCGGACTCATACTACCTAAACGGGCATCTATTAGTCAAATCAGACGATTGGAGATTTTGACAGGTTTTCGACACCAACAGCAGTCATTCACTTATCTGGAAGTCCCCATATTCAAGGGGCTAAGAGGAACTTCATTTATGATGACCTTATCCAGAAGGTCAAGAACATGATCTCAGGTTGGGCTTCACGACTTCTTTCATAAGGGGACCGTATTACTTTGCTGAGGTCAGTTCTCTCCTCCATGCCATTACACCTTCTTTAGATCATGCAGCCCCCTAAAACTATCTTGAAGAAACTTGAGAACATCTTTACGCGATTCCTATGGGATTCCAAAGAACAGGCGCGACGTCTACATTGGCAGAGCTAGAAAGAGATTTGTTTTACTACTGATGAAGGTGGTCTAGGCCTCATGAGATTACAGGATGTGGTGGACACCTTCTCCATGAAGCTCTGGTGGTTGTTTCATTCTCAGAGATCTCTTTGGACCCAATTCTTATGGGACAAGTATTGTACGGAGACACATCCTTTATTTGCAGCAGTTCCTTACTTAACTTCTCTTCTTTGGAAGAGGCTGAAATTAGTTGGACCCTGGATAGAGCCATACATTGCATGGCACCTTGGCGTCGGTCAAATTTTCTTTTGGCATGATTGCTGGATAGGTGAGACCACATTGGCTTCTCTATTCCCACACCGGCAGCATACATTTACGAGGGTACGGGATTTTTTGATGATACTGGGTGGAACATTGGACATTTATTACTGGTTCTCTCTTCTCTTATGGCGGAGCAGATAGGGGCTATACCTTTATGTGCAGATGCCCCAGATCGAATTGTTTGGCAAAATACATCAGATGGTACCTTTGCTACCAAATCCGCATGGCAGCTCCTCCGTTTGGGACACCAGTATCAGGATTCATATCGATTACTATGAAGCTCCATTTTGCCCGTCAATGTTTCATTCTTCTGCTAGAGACTATGGCAGGACCTCATTCCAATAAATGTAGTTATTCAGGGGAGGATTGGATGTCGTTGGCTTCTCGTTGTCGGTGTTGTTTCAAGACTAAGACTATCAATCATATTTTCACTGGCAGTAGCATCTCCAATCATGTATGGCAGCATTTTGGGGATATTTTTCAAATACCTATAAGTTTAGGAGAGAGAGTCAGACAGAGATTCCAGAAATAGAGATATTCTGGACATTATGTTCGTTGTGGTCACATTCGCATTATCATTCCTCTACTGATATTTTGGTACCTATGGACCTCTAGGAATGATGCGAAGCATAGGGAGATTCACATTGTTGCTAAACGTATCCTTTGGAAGGTTTATCTCATGATCTCCTTCTTTCATATGGGAGGACTGCTTCGTATGATGCATTGGCGGGGGGATTTGACACTTGCACCCATATTTGATATTTTTATGGACCCCCCTCCCCCATCTCTCCCTATTCTAGTTTGGTAGCGTACTCTACCAATAGGATCTGTCCAATTCAATACTGATGGATACGTTAAAGAAGATTTTGCGAGTGGGGGAGGCATCATCAGAGACCACGTAGGACACTGTATTACGGCTTTCTCAACTTCGTATGGACCAAGCTTGATTTTAGAGGCATAGCTCCGAGCTATTCTTGATGGGATTTTACTAGCTCATGGACTTGGATTTTCAGAGATTTGGGTAGAGTTTGATTCGACAGTAGATATTTACTGCATCACTAAAGGAGGAGGACCATAGGCTATTCAGGGTATACTCAGACGTATCACAGATATCATATCCTTCGACAGAGACACGGTTTCTCACATTTACAGAGTAGGAAACCAGGTTGCAGATGCTCTTGCTGCGGAGGGTTGGGATCATCGACGATAACAGATATATGGACTACACGACCTACCACGACATATTAGGGCACTAGTACAAACTGACAGACATGGATTGCCCAGTGTCAAATTTTAATTTTGTTTTTTATTTCCAATTCCTATTTTTGCCTCAATTTGCATTAGTTCTTATTGTAAAGGAAGTAGTACTTCCTCGTTTACTGCTTAAATCTTCGTCATTTATTTTCATTGTAAGGGAAGTAGTACTTCCTCATTTATTGCTTTCAATTCTTTCATGTAACCACGATATTCCTCCGCCACAAGTGAGGACATATTAATAAAATTTCGGAGGTACTGCCCTCCTTCAACTAAAAAAAAAAAAAGTATCCATGCAAAAGCATCCTCGGGGCGTTCCCTTAGCTTGGTCTTTAGCATGTTAGCTTATCCTGGTAGGACTCTACCATCACAAACCTAACCTTACCCAAACACCACAAATCTATTATTCCAACCAATTTACAACTCTTAACGACTTTTAGGTTCTCAAGTCCCCTGTGACTTTCAAATAGGTAAAGCATCGAAACGACCTAGCCCTACTAGGATCGTACTACCTACTCTATAAATATTAAAACAAACATAATTAATGCAGATGAAATAAAAAATACAAGAATTAACTAAAAAACAACAAGTCTCGAATTAAAAACTATAAATCAATAGGTTTTGTCACCCATTCAATACATAAAAGATTTAGGCTAGCATTAACATTTGAAAATTACACAAAAGAATAAGAAAAGACATTGCCACAGACTAAAAAACTAGAGAAGGACGTGAAAACTTCATTTCTTCACTTGAAATTTGACCCCAAACGATGCAATTCCACTCCTTGGATGTAAAAAAATCTCTTTTCTTGCTCTACTATAATAAAAATATGTTATCCTTCATGCTGGACGTGTTCTTCAATTTATAGAATGTCAAAAGGATTGCATTGAATTGTTACCGAAATAAAATAAGAGATATCAGTTTTTTTTCCCGTTTTGTAGCCTAGGCATAGCTAGGGCACAAGCCTAGTTTGTTTGGAGGCACCCGATAGAAATGCAAAATACACATTTTACATCTTTATTTAATGCGCTCATATGACTATTTTATGCCTAAATGTACTTAGTATTCTCATATTTTGGTTTAGGTGGCAAGTTGATGGATATAGCGTAATTTGGAAGAAACATGTGAAAATGGACCAAAGTGAAAGGAAATGAAAGTTCAAGGACTAGTGTGCAAATGCACAAAAGTTGTATCAAACCAAACAATGAAGATTTGAGAGTCAATTGCTTGAAAGAAGACGTCAAATGGATGAAATATCGTCAAAGTATGATCACACATCAATTTCCAATCGAAAAGTTACACACCGATTTTCAACCTCATATTGAGACCCATTTTTGACATGGAAAACTATCGAATTAGAAGATCATATCTGAATAAAAGTTGTACCCTTTGAGTTATCTTTCCAACGCATCTTGAATCACCTCAATCGGATATTAGGAAAAGAAGATACTACCAAAATACTGAAGGCTGTTCGGAGGAAATTTCGTAAAACCATGCGGCCATAAGCCTTTAATTCTATGCGGCCACATAGACCATTACCGAGAGTTTGAAGGCTGAGTTCATTTGTTCCTTGTGGCCGCAAGCCTCTAAACCATGCGGCCGCATGGTTCATTTCCGATACGAAAATTCTGGTTTCCTAATTTAAGTCAATTACCTACGGAAACAACTATAAATACATATTTTAAAACCCTAGAACGTACCAGAACGTCTCCAACCGATTTTCTCTCTATTTTTCTTAAAACTATCATGTGTAACTAAACTTCTACGCTTGGTCGAAGGAAATTGAAGCCTCGGAACCACATATTGTGAGATCTAAATAGTTTTCTTATTGTTTGATTTATATTTTACGTATTAAATGTTCTTCTGCATTTATTTCTATTATTTGTTGCGTTTAATTGCTAGAGGGCCCGCTAGTTTATTGATTGTAACAACCTACCGCTAAGTTAAACATCAAATCCATAATTGTTTGATCCCTTTAACTTAAGAAGCACTAAGATTTGATAATTTTCTGCGATAGAGGTTATTGAATGTTAAAAAGAATGTTTAAATAGATTCAATGCAACGCTGGTGTTTGTGTTATTTAGTTCATCGATTTTATAAATCTTTGCATGATTTTTCAAGAAAATGAATTGAGAGTTAAATGATTGTTTTGGGTTGTGTATGCTATTTGCTAGAATTAATTAGGCTTTTGAAGAACTCATAACATGATTGAATGAATGATCATCCAACTTAGAGTTAATTGGTTGGGTTATTTTCTTTGAGGATGGTAGTAACTAAATTTTGTAGACAAAAAGTCGATGAGATTTTAAGCCTTTAGACCGACACATCCATAACAGTCTCATGTTTTTTTTTCATGTGTGATATTCTTTCATGGTTTTGTTTCTCTAGAACTTGTTTTGATTCTTTTCAAGATCACATTGACACATGCATGCATGAACATGATTAAGGGCATTTTTGTCACATAAATGAACTTCATTAGCCAAATAGCCGACCCTGTAATTGAATTTTCCATTGTTGAGCCCCTTTGAGCATCATTGCCTTTTCTTTATATAAACTCACATTACAAGCTTTAAACTAGAAAAACAATGTCTTTACCCAAGCCTTAGAGATAGTGGAGTATTGTTGAATATCATGAGAAGTGTAGGTATGAAAGAAAATAAGTGTGGGGGTATCAAGATTTATGGTAGTGCTATTATTGGTGAATTGGAACAAATTTTCTATGTCAATTCAGGGAGTTCCAGTATTGATGTATCATTTGGAGTTTACATTGTGCAAGAAAAACAAAAGAGAATAAAAAATGATTGAAAGAAAAGAAAAGAAAGAAAAAGAAAATACGTGGTGGAGAAGAGCGATTTTAATGTTGAAAAAGATCTATATTCATAACTCTTCCTACATTTAAAGAAAGAGTTCGATTTGTTTGGGATAGGTGCAAAATAAAGAAGCTATTATGTAGAGTGGTTGGTTTTACATGTCTTATGTATATGTTTGAGCTAAGTCTATTTATCTTTACTCCACTAGTTTCGATGGCTCTTGAGTCACATACCCAAATATTTCCCACCTTGACCATAAGCCACATTACAACCTTTGGAAAGTCCTTATGATTCGTGTAAAGCATGTGATCTAAGTGGTGGCGAACGAGAAGATAAGCAAGCATATAGTGGAACATCTCCATTGGAATGAATTTGAGCAAAATACTTACCATTTTAAACACATGAGAGTTGAGTACTTATATCCGTGAGGGTCTACATGTTTAGTTTATCCATCTTTATATGAAAATGCTTGCTAATTGATTATGAGTTGTGTGGAATGTTTATTCATGAAATTTTATGTGTTTTGAAAAAGCTTGATGGTTCTATGTTCTTGGCATTACAACCTGGTGTTTTTGGAAAATTAAATTTAAGTTTTGCCCGAGGACGAGCAAAAGCTAAGTGTGGGGGAATTTGATAGGAATGCAAAATACACATTTTACATCTTTATTTAATGCGCTCATATGACTATTTTATGCCTAAATGTACTTAGTATTCTCATATTTTGGTTTAGGTGGCAAGTTGATGGATATAGCATAATTTGGAAGAAATATGTGAAAATGGACCAAAGTGAAAGGAAATGAAAGTTCAAGGACTAGCGTGCAAATGCACAAAAGTTGTGTCAAACCAAACAATGAAGATTTGAGAGTCAATTGCTTGAAAGAAGACGTCAAATGGATGAAATATCGTCAAAGTATGATCACACATCAATTTCCAATCGAAAAGTTATACACCGATTTTCAGCCTCATATTGAGACCCATTTTTGACATGGAAAATGATCGAATTGGAAGATCATATCTAAATAAAAGTTGTACCCTTTGAGTTATCTTTCCAACGCATCTTGAATCGCCTCAATCAGATATCGGGAAAAGAAGATACGACCAAAATACTGAAGGCTGTTCGGAGGAAATTTCGTAAAGCCATGCAGCCGCAAGCCTTTAATTCCATACGGTCGCATAGACCATTACCGAGAGTTTGAAGGCTGGGTTCATTTGTTCCTTACGGCCACAAGCCTCTAAACCATGCGGCCGCATGATTTAATTCCGATACGAAAATTCTGGTTTCCTAATTTAAGTCAACTACATATAGAAACAACTATAAATACATATTTTAAAACCTTAGAACGTACCAGAACGCCTCCAACCTATTTTCTCTTTATTTTTCTTAGAACTATCATGTGTAACTAAACTTCTACGTTTGGTCGAAGGAAATTGAAGCCTCGAAACCACATATTGTGAGATCTAAATAGTTTTCTTATTGTTTGATTTATATTTTGCGTATTGAATATTTTTCTGCATTTATTTCTATTATTTGTTGCGTTTAATTGCTAGAGGGCCCGCTAGTTTATTGATTGTAACAACCTACCGCTAAGTTAAACATCAAATCCGTAATTGTTTGATCCCTTTAACTTGTGAAGTACTAGGATTTGATAATTTTCTGCGATAGAGGTTATTGAATGTTAAAAAGAATGTTTAAATAGATTTAATGCAACCGCTGGTGTTTGTGTTATCTAGTTCATCGATTTCTATATTGTGTAAAGCTATTATTAAATTGAATCTTAAGCGCTGGTTTGGGGTTATTTAATAATTAGGGTTAATTAGAACGCTGGTTTCTAATTAACTAAAATTAAGGAGAAATAGGAATCAATTCCAACGGTGAATATTCAAAATATGAATTGAATTATCATTACATCTATGATCAATTGTGGATTTCCGACGGTGGATGTGGACTTAGACCAAGGTTAGTCATTTGTCATTTGATTGTTTTCGTTAATTTAATTTTCATTGTTATTGATTATGTTATTTGCAATTGTTGCATACAAAAACCCCCCAATCATTGTACGAAGCATAAAATATTGAATTACACACTCTTCGTGGGATCGACCCTTACTTCCACTACTATATTAGTTTTAGAGGTTTAAGGACTATTTTTGGGTGCTTGCGACAGCACACCAGCACCTCAGAAGTGGTTGAAGTGTGCGCCTCGCCTACAGACACGTGCGTAGGCAGCCTTCAGTATTTTTGTCAAAAATTTTCTCTCGATATCTAATTCAGGTAATTCAAAGTGCTTGGAAAGCTAATTCAAATAAATACAATTAGTCTAGAAATATTAGCTTTCAATTTGAACATTTACTATGCCAAAAATGGGTCTCAATTTGAGATTGAAAATTCGTAGCATAACTTTCTCGGCTGAAAATTCATGTGCGGTAATACTTTGACTTTATTTCACCCTTTTAACTTCATTTCTCATCCAATTGACCTAGCACATCTCAAATCTTTAACTTGAGGTCCGATACAACTTTTGAGTATTTGCACTTTAGTGCCTGAACTTTGGATCTCTTACAATTTAGCCAAATTTCACTTTTTTCTTCAATTTCGTCATATATATCGATTTGTACCTAACAAATACAATACGCATAGAATTAAGCCATAATTTATCAAAATAACCAATAAATACTCTAACTTGAAGGCTTAAATAAGTGTACAGAATACACTCATCAAACATCCCCAAACTTGAATATCTATTTGTCCTCAAACAAACTAAACCCTAACTTTACAACAAACGCACAAACATGAAAAACGATTTTTTTTTTTTTTTTTTGCTAAATAACCTGGCCTTTTTTTTTTACCTCAAGATTGAAATTATGATATTAAATTTATAAATTGTTTCAAGGTTATATTTACAAAATCAATATTCACTCTTCCAATGCAAAAATGATGTGTATGTGTATGTGTATGAAGAATTAAGTAGAATAAATAGTTTCATTCTCAATCTTTAATGGTCAAATATGCTTTATCATTACTCGTGAGATTCACACATCCCAAACTTATTAGTTTCACTATTTTCAGTGTGTGAGCTAATGTTGAAACAGTTTAATCATCCTCACCTTTCTAGTTTAGATGGATTTTACAAATTGCCAGTCCGTATCTCGACAAGTAAGGATTTTCTAGTTAATTGGATTGCTTCGATCTCTAGGAATCAATTAGTCTAATAATCTCTTATCAAAAGTCAACTTTTATTAATTAAGTGTTTGGGGCATAATCAAAGCAATCTTCTGTTTCATGCACCTACTTTTCCTAATTATCTCTTTTCTCTGATTTTTTATTTATTTGCAGCATTTTCTCATTTAAGCTTTCTTAATAACTTATGTAGTGAGCTTTTGGCCGATAACTCCCAAATCAGTTGACTTTAGGGCAACATGTTTTAGACTCCCTTACAGACTTAATAACTCGAGTCATAAATGATACAAAGAAAAATTCCCAATTAATTTTATTTGTTTTATTTTTTTCTACCTTGATTAGTACAATATCCCTCATTAATCACCCATTCAAAATAATTCAACATCTAACTTAAAACTTTTACCCAATTTTATCCCATTGATTTCAGGCAATCCACACAAGATTTTTCACACATAGAATCTCCATTCATCTCAATATCTTTCTACAACAGTGAAGTCCCAAACTATTCTAAATATGGTTTAAGGATGTATGATTTAGTGGTTTGAATTTAGCATCTAAGGTCCACTACTTCAACCTATCAAATTATGAATAAAACATATTCAATCACTATGCCTAACTCAATTCATTTGCGCAATAAATATCAAATTTCACATGGAAAAGCGTCAATTTATCTAAGCAAGCAACTTATTTACCATTCATAAATCAATTCACGTTTTCAATATATTCATTATTGCCAACCAGATTAACTAATCCATGCAAACATAAAAATTAAAAAAAAAAATATTTTTGAATTTTTCAAATTTTCATTTTTATTTTTATTTTTTTGTATTTTTTCTCATATATAAATCAAAAAAGCACACTAAAAGCACATAAAAAAAAACTCAGTGTTTTCCAATCGCAAACTTAAAGTAGACATTGCCATTAATGTCTTAAAGTCTAAGTAAGCATATAAAGGGGTAGGGAAGAAAATGAAGAAAGTACTTCCCAAATTTATTAGGAGGTGGTTGTTGCAATGGCATGAGTGCAAGAGCTAGAAGACCATCTTAATCATGTTGTCACCTTGGTCAATATTGATTTGAGTGTTTCGCGATATCATGTACCTGTAAAATGAGGAAAAGTAACACATTAATGATCAAATAACCTGGAACAAGTAGTACTTAGCCCAAACATCTAATAAAACAACCAATAACTCAAGGATCCAAGGGAAAACGAGACATGGGTGGTGATACCCTAATTAAAACTATAAATTAAACTAAATTATCATATATCTAGAAAGCATAATAAATAAAAAAGAAGAAATTGGATTGTCTCCCAATAAGCTCTTTGTTTATAGTTCTTAACTTGACTTTATTGTTTTTGGCTACTCAAGGTGGCGCAAAAAGAAGATTCTCAACCTCGTATCGGATGCACTGGTTGTTCTTCTGTTGTTCATCTTTGAGCCTCCAAACTACCAGGATTCCATTGTTGTGTCCAACAATTCCACCTTCATCCTTCTCGTTCTTGTGTCCTCCCCAATAGTCCACTTTTTGGCAATCATCAAAGTAGGATGGTTTCCTTTCTGGAGTGTCCATAGTGAAGCTCTGATGTATATCCTCTACCTTCAAGACTATCTAAATTGTTTCAAAATCCAGTATAGTACGACTCATTGATAGAAATGGCCTTCCCAAGATAATTAGCATCGGATATGCCTCTTTTATTTCTAGAATGATGAAGTCGGCTGGAAAACATGAATTTTCCAACCTTGATGAGTATGTCTTCTACTATTCTATATGGGTGCTTTAGTGATATGTAAGCCAACTACAGGATTATGTTAGCTTCCTTTTGATCTCCCAATCCTAGTTTCCTATAAAGAGGCTAGGGAATCGGATTAATACTTGCTCCTGAATCAATTAAAGCATCAAAGTAAAGTGAAACTCTATGGATCTTTTAGTTTGGGAGAGATCCTCATGATTGCACTACATTCTTCAGATAATGCTACTATATCATATCCAGGCAGCTTCCTCTTCTTAGTCAGCATCTCATTCAAAAACTTGGAATAATTTTGGATTTGAAGAATTGCACTAATAAAATGAATGTTGACATGCAGGAGGACCTCCAAGAATTTGATGATCTGCCTCTCCAAGTTGGTGCTTTGCAACCTTTGAGGAAATGGGATTGGAAGTGAAAGGTACTGATAGGAATTATTGCCTTAACCAATAGACTGTCTGAAAGCTTTAGTTGATCCTTCTCTATTGATTTTTCAGAATATTCCCCCCTTTTTTTTAACCCTTGATAGGTTGTATAATTCACCATCTCAACTACTAATACCTACTCCTGTGGGTTCTTCTATGGGTCGCTAGTTGCGATCTGGCCCACCTGATTCTCTAAGTTCTGTATAGAGTCCTACTAATTTTGCATTGTAGTCTTAGTGTTAGTAATGTACTTAACAAGTAGATCCTCCAAGGATACCCTTTTTTCTTCTTGTTGTTGAATCACTAGTGGATTACCCTTCATTTGATATCTCTGATCTGAATTATCCACCTAACAGAAGTTCGGATGCTTGCTTAAACTCGGATGGTAGTTGTTAGGATAGGGCCCATTTTGTTGCCTTAGATAATTTTGTGCATAGCTGACCTCTACAGAGTGTGACCCATGTGAGATACGCTAAGGGGTAACTGGCTATGATCTACCCCACAACCTACGTAAATTGGTGCTACTTGATGCACCACGTTCACAAACTAAGTTAGATTGTCAAATGTCTTCATTATTGCTTCCATCTGTGCCGCTAACGATGTCACTGCATCAACATTATGTATATCAATTTCCTTCCTCGAAGCTTCATTGTCACTCGACCATATAGAAGGACTCTATACTATTCTCTCTTACAATTCGTGAGCAACATCAACGTTCATCATCATTATTGATCCATTCACTGAAGCATCTACCATGTTCTTGAATTCTTGGCGTATTCCATAGTAAAAGAGTTACACTTGTGCTTGCTTAGGAATGCCAAGATTAGGACACTTCCTGAACAAATTCTTGTACCTTTCACATGCCCCTGCATAGCTCTCGAGGCCCTTCTATTTAAATTTGTGGATTTCATTCCAAAAATTGATAGACTCGAGATGGTGGAAAGAACTTCATCGTGAAATTTTGCACCATGTAATTCTACGAAAAATGTTCCTAGGAGGTAACATAAGGACACACTCTCAATTGAACTTGGTGAATTTGATATAGAGTTTAAAACTCTGGCCTTTAATCAAGGCACAAGCCTTGGTAGACTTCATAACAGAACTCACCCCAAGTCCTCGGGGGTTATGAGGATACTAGTTCGACCAACATTGTGGACATTTGGTAAATATATGTAGACGATGAATCTAGCTCCTTGAGCTCGGGTGCAGGGATCATAATTATCAACCCAGATAAACTCAAAAACATTCAGAGTGCATTCAAACTTAAATTCAAGGCTATCAATAATAAGCTAAGTACGAGGCATCATCATGACTTTCAAACTCGCTTACAATCTTGGACTCGAACACCTAAAGGTCTTCAGTGACTCACAACTTGTTGTTGGCCTGATTGAGCATACATTTGAAAAGAAAGATGAGAAAATGAGTTTATACTGCCTAAAAGTTCATATCTTCAAAGGCAATTCGAAAGTTGTAAAATTTTGAAAAATGTCCGAGCTCAAAATGGTAAGGCTGATACCCTATCTAGGCTCATCTTCATGGGGGTAGATGGACTTGATAGGATAGTCCATGTCAAGTTTCTAATGCAACCTAGTATATGTGAAAAACCTGACATCATGGCTATCGACCAAAAGCCCTTATGGATGGATCTAATGGTTGACTACATAACTAATGGAAAACTGCCAAATAATCCTTGAATAGCAAGGGACGTTAGATCTAGAACATCAGGGTACCGCATGATTAGTGGAGTCCTCTTTCGAAAGAGCTTCATACTTCCATATCTTAGATGCCTCAGACCTTTGACTCATCACAGGCCCTAGTTGAAGTTCATGAAGAAATTTGAAGAAATCATCAACGAACTCGAGCCTTAGCATTCAAACTCATAAGGTATGGGTATTATTGGCCGGCCACGAAGAAAGATATCTTAAACTATTTTAAAAAATACAACAAGTGCCAGAGATTTGGCAATGTTATCCTTTTTCCTTTGAAGGACCTTACCCGCATTCATCACTTAGGCCCCTTTGAACAATGGGTGGACATCCTCAGACTTTTTTCATTGCTCGAGGTTAGTTGAAGTTCCTCGCTATAGTAGTGGGATATTTTACCAAATGGACAGTGGCAGAACCCCTAGAAACAATCTCAGAGCCCAAACTCAAAACATTTATCTAGAAGTTTATTGTATGCAAGTTTGGGCTACCCAAGGTACTCATAACTGACAATGGACAGTGGCAGAACCCCTAGAAACAATCTCAGAGCCCAAACTCAAAACATTTATCTAGAAGTTTATTGTATGCAAGTTTGGGCTACCCAAGGTACTCATAACTGACAATGGCAGACAACTTAACAACTCCTAATTTAGAAGTTTCTGCACCAACCGTGGGATTGACCATCATTTGACGTCTATTTTACTTCCTCAAAACAACGAGCTTGTCGAAGTAATAATTTTATTATATTGCAAGACCTTTGAATAATGATTGCGGATGATAAGGATGCTTGGCCCGACGAGCTATCCTCTATCCTTTGGGTTCACAGAAAATATCACAAAACAACAACGAGATAAATCCCCTTCATGCTAGCCTTCGGTCTTGAGATAGGATTCCCAGTCGAAGTACCTCAAAAGATTCAACCTTGAGGTCGAGGAATGCACTACTGGGCATCTAGACCTCTTTAAAGAAGTACTTGAGCAATCTTTCTTAAGGATTGCTTCCTATCAAAACAGAAAAGAGAAACACTTCAACATCAAGGAGAAGCCCAAAAGATTTAAGGTTGAGAACCTGGCACTCAGAAAGGTAGAAGCAGATAATCATGCTCCCGGCAAACATGGGCCAATCTGGGAAGGATCTTTTGAAGTAATATGGCAAGTTTGTAAAGAAGCGTACAACCTTCGAGATATATCAAGAAAACCTTTTCCAAGACCTTGGCACACCTTACTTAGTAATTTCCTTAGTTTTTTTCTACATGTTTTTTTCTTGGGCTTGCTCGCCCCATTTGCTTTTATCATTTTGTTGGTCAGGGCTTACGTGCCTATGTTTACTTTCTAGCTAGGACAAGTTTGTTTTGATTAGTAGTCGTTGGGATCTTGTCCCAGTGAATTTCATGTTTCTATGTTCTTAATAATGCTCAAACATTGCCCTGTACAAGCACCTCAAGCTTTACCATGTGCAAGAGCCTAAAGCCTTTCCCACATCTCCCCATTCAAGCACCAACAAATTTCAAACATTATGAAGTCATAGAAATTGTGAACTAAAATCTTGAACCTTAAATCCTAAGTACTTCGATTACTTTTGTCAAGATCTAATATTTCAAATACAATATCCTCGGGTTATATTTGGTTAAAATAGTTTGAACATCCTCAAGGTAGCAAAGTTTAAAACACCTCGAGTTATAATAAGTCTTTCAAGTTTTAACACCTTTGATATTTTAATCATTGAACAAAGTTGCTCATGTTTATAACATCCTTATATAACATGTCCTCCGGTTATTAACTTGTAAGCATTAACAAAGTTGAATATCTAAACAGTGAGTCACTTCCTTCATCAGGGTTGTAACTTGTTCATTTTTAAGAATAGGAAGGATCGAGGTTGCTTAAATGATGAGTCAATACGAACAACAGGAATAAGGTAAAAAACACATAAGAGGTCGAGAACAAAACTTGCATTCAAGCAACAAAAGTTTAGTACATTATTATAAAAGAAAAAAGTTGTGCATACAAGAAAAAATAACAGGAATTCAAATTTCACTCACATGAAGTGGGCCCCATGTGAATTAAAATATTGGCAAAAAACCCCCACCTACCCACCTGCTGTGTGTGTTCTGGCAGGTACAGGAATTTGAATTCCTGTACCTGTAGCATGTCTCATTATAAAAAGATGGAAAGGGTTGGGGTATCTAGTCTAGGTCTTTAGTGCTGGGGGCCTACTAACATC
Source organism: Fraxinus americana (assembly GCA_035079005.1). Taxonomy (NCBI): domain Eukaryota; kingdom Viridiplantae; phylum Streptophyta; class Magnoliopsida; order Lamiales; family Oleaceae; genus Fraxinus; species Fraxinus americana. The sequence goes on along the minus strand of CM068727.1, from coordinate 10,735,464 downwards.
TTCGGTATCATCTCTGACCTCAATATCTTCATCGTCAACCTTGGCCTCTTCAAATTCTGAAAGCTTGAAATTCAACCCAAATCTCATCGCCTTTTTCATGTTACTCCTAGCATCATTACACTCCTTCTAAAGGAGCTCGCATTGTCTTTAGCTCAAAATTTATTTGTCACAACACTCAACAAATTCTACGAGCCCGATAACCATGTAGGACTCGTCCATCCTTTGTAGATCAAGGGACGCTCAACGTCTACAAATAACAAAATTATTAGGCCTTGGGAGAAGAACTTCCAAAATAAAAGATAGAAATGCTATTGAAAGATCAAGCCTACCTAACGGCATGGGATCGAGCATTTTAAGACCATCATTAAACCTGACCTCAAATGATGCTCGGGATCAAGGCTCAATGTTGGTAGTCTTCCAATATCGAGCCTGGGGTATCCTTGAGGTCGATGACCTCAAGAACATTCCGGGTGAGACCACTCTTCATGGTCGTCCTCGGGGATGGCGAATTGAGAATAGGACTCTTCTTGTGAGGTCAAGTTGTCCCCTCGACCCCTCAATCATTATCTCGAACGATTGTCTGAGCATCTTCTTTCCTTTTTTTCATTCTTGAGGCTTGAGCTGTCAGAGCCCGGGACTTTTTGCCAACGGCTGCCCGAAGGTTCTATGGTCAAAAGTCATCTCTGCAAGAAAAACACACAAGGCATTAGCTCAAGCTTACAACATGATGAAAATAAAATAGAAACATGTGATTGTATCCTACCTCTGTCTTTAGGTCCCGAGGCTTTAACATCACTCTTGAGCATAATCCCCAACTCCCCAGCCACCGAGAATACTCTGTGCTCTTTATATCTACAAGGGACTTCCGGGTATGTGAGCTGAGGCTATTATGCTCTCGAGACTGAGCATCTAAGAGTATGGTCGTAGGGAAAAGCGAGTATCCTAAATCCTCAAAAGTACTACCCAATCCCGAAGAGCTACTACTAGACATTTTTCCCAAATTAATATTTATAAATACTCCAAGTCTCGAACTCTTACATCAGTAAGCACAAAGTACAAGAACTATTTAAAATCTCGAGCTCAACCTTGTAAGAGAGAAATTTCAAAAATTAGAAAGTGACAGATGATGGAAGGAGAGCGGTATTTATAGGCTCTTGGAGATGCCCAAAGGTCACCAAATGCTGACCATCAATCCCACACTACGTGTCACTCATCTAGCCAAAATCATACCTGACTCATCAATGCCCATGCTCGAGTTGTTTCACCCTCACGTGATGAACTCGACAAAAATCACATAAGGGATATAGCTCGAACTCTATGCACGTAATCCCTGAAGCACTCGTTACATCCAAATGTAACCTCGAGCCTCAGTCACAGGTGCATGTGATACGTACAATTTTTTCAACCCGAGCATGAACTTACAAAGGCTCATCCCAAGGACTCTTAGTACAACAATAAACATGTTTACTATTAACAAATGGTCAGGTCTTCCCCCGAGCACCATGAGAGGCCTATGCAAGCATTTCAAACCATGTTCTCATCAGGATTATTAATCATCGGGTATAGTCTTTGGTGTCTAGGTAAAAGCATCCTTGGGAAGTTCCCTTAGCTTAGCCTTCGGTATGTTAGCTTATTCTCATAGGACTCTACCTCCATAGTCCTAACTTTATCCAAACAACACAAATGGATAACTCAAACCAATTTACATCTCTTAACCACTTTTGAACTTGTTGTACGAAATCTCACAAGCGTACAGAATCGTTGACAAGTAATATATTTGATTAGAAGAGTTATTGTCTCACAAGAAATAAATTTCAATTCAAGTTCACTAGTTTAAATAAAAGAAATAAAAGAGTTCTGAATTGTGATTATTCTAAATTATGCTAATAAATATATAAAAACTTGGATTTGTATGAATGAATGGATGATTATATGGGATTTAGAGTTCCCTATTGCTATTTATTTCAATTCTTGATTTGTAATCTAATTATATTCATGCATTCTTGACAATTGATAAAGCTTAATATATTTAACTTTCTTTTCCAATATAAATTAATTATATTCTTGACAATTGATTACAAATGTAATAAATGTTATTTCTAACATCTATTGCATATATGTTAATTTTGCTACATTCGAAATTTATTGTGAGTCTCTTAATACTGCAACAAGCAACTAATTATCTAATTGATAGCCAAATTAAATAATATAATGGATATGCAAAATGCAATAAATACTAAACTAAATAGATAACTAATAGGGTTCATCTTCATCCAATATAAAAAGGGATGTGACCTAGCATGATTTTTTTATATATAAACTACAATAAGAATAATGGAAAAATAACACTTGAATCATGAAATAATGGAAAAAGGTGTTGACTTTCAAGTCCAATGTTGAATTTTTCAATAATTTGATGTAATTGACCTTCCATTTTTACTAGGATTCGATCTCATCTCTTAAAATATACAAATGGCATCGTGTTCTTGATGAATTTGATGATATTATTGTGTATAAAGAAGCAAGAGAGAGTTTTCCAATATTTTGGCCACGTTTTGTATTTATAGGAGTCCAAAAATCAAGTCAAACGCATGAAGAACTTTAATTAAATTAAAATTCTGATTCATTCCGAAAATTGCAGCGAAGGTCTCTGGCAATTAACGTCGCACCCGCGGCATATGAGCAGCACAAAAACATGGGCAATTGAAATGGCTCTCGGTGCAGATTGGCCCGCGCCGGCTTTCTTCACAAATATTGGAGCGACCATGTGCATAAACTATTAGCTAGATTTCAATCTAGTCCCTATTTTATGATTCTTGTTCATCTTGACTCTGTTTTTAATTCAATTTTAATCTTTCAGCTTCCAATTGCGTCCAATTGAATCCAAGATTTTTTCAATCATCGATCTTAAGCTTGTTTCAACTATTGGATGTGTGCAATTTAGTCCTCAAACTTTAGATTTCATTCTTTTTTTGCCCATTTTCATTCCTTTGTCAAATTCCACCAATTTATCACGAGTTTTACATCCCAAATGAAATTAATATAAAATTAAGTCATAAGTTATCAAAATTAACAACAATTTATCTCATTTAATGGCTTCAATGATTTTTTTAAAATAAACTTATCAAACACCACCAAATTTTAATGATTGTTTGTCCTCAGATAAAATAGACGTTGACTTTAAAAAAAATTTAACCAACATAGGTAATCTACCTATGTTTATAGGATTGGAATTTTTGTATCAAAAATATAAACTGCTTCAAAATCACATTGCTAATACAAAACTAATGTGTGTGTAAAGATTCATGCAAAGCAACATAAATTCATAAAGGCAAATCCCGACCCTCCATGGTCAAATTTTTGCTTTCTGCTCTCGTGAGATGCACAATCCCATACTTATCCTTTTAACTATTTTTCCAAAATGTGATCTAAGGTTGAATTCATATACTAATCCTTACCTTCTATAGTTTGATTAGATTTTACTAATTGCAGCTCAACACAACCTCCAAAAATCAACTAAACTAATAATTCTTTGTCAAAAGTCCAATTCTTTTAAATAAGTGGAACTTAACCTTAACATAGTACGTTAATATTTTTAAAAAAAAATTGGTTTTGCACATCTTATGTACGAACTTCTCTCCATTAAATTGTTTTAATGATCCTTGTAGCATACTTTCAGTCGATGACTCTCAAATCAGATGACTATAGGGTACCATATTTTAAATACCCACGTAGGTTTAATCACTTGAGTCACAAAGGCTACGAAGAGGCATTTCACAAGACTTTTTTTTTCTTTTTTTGTCATGATTAGTGCAATGCCCCTTATTAAACACTTATTCTCAATAATCCACCCCTAATTTAAGATTTTCATCTAATTTTCACTTTATTGGCTTTAGAAAATTCACACAAAGTTTAGCATACATGGACTCCACATTTATTTCAATATCTCTCTATAGAAGCTCAATCATCCTTAAACTATCTTAGAATTCATTTAAGTATGTATAATTTAGTGGTTATTTAGATTTAGCATTCCACATCTACTACTTTTAACCTATTCAAATTTAGAATCAAATTATTCCTTCATCATGCAAAATATAAATCTTATGCGCAAAAATATCAAGTTTCACATGAACAAGCATAAATCAATCCCAACATGCAACTTTTTCATATTTTCTAATCTAATACATGGTTTAAAACATATGCATCACAGTAGACAAGTTTATGTAACTCACACAAGCACATAAAAGAAAAAATAAATCTGAAAATAAATTATTTTTTGAATTTTCAAATATTTTTTCGGAATTTTTTTTTTTTTTCACACGAACAAGCTCACAAAATAGTAAAAACGGATAAAAACTCCATATTTTTTCACGCTTAAACTTATAATAGACATTGCCTTTAATTTCTAAAAATACAACAAGCAATATATAAATATTAAGAGTAAAGGAGAGACTAAGTACTCCCCTGGTATAAATTTGCAGGTGGTGGATGGATTAACTTGAAAGTGTTGGATCACTTGCTATATCTTCCCTTGTCTAGTGTGTTCAGATGTCACGTTCCTTCAAAATAAGAAAAAGCAATCATAATATGCAACAATTTATATTAAGCTCAAACACAACTTAAAGGGAAATATGAGGATAAAGATACTTTATACTACTAAAAGAAATAAAAATTATTAATCTATCATCTAAAAAGCAAAATAAATAAAAGGAAAGAAAATTGGGTTGATTACCAATAAGTGTTTATTTGTAGTCATTCGCTTGACTTTGATGTTTATTCATGGTGGCTTGAAAGAGAGTTTTCAACCTTGCATTGGCTGTACTAGTAGTTCTTTAGTTTATCTTTGGGCCTCTAGATTATAAGGTTTCCATTGTTGTCCTACCAAACCAATCCACCTTCTTCCTTCTAGTTCTTGTGATTTTTCCAATGGTCTATCATGCATTCATCAATGTCAGGTGATTGCTTGAATGGAACATTCATGGTGAAACTTTGTTATTTTTCTTCCACCCTTAAGATTAATTCATCTTTTCAAAATTCATTAATACTCGTGTAGCTATTAATAATAATCTCTACAAAATTAATGGCATGTATTGAGCATCTATATCAAGGATGATGAAATCAATTGGAAAGAAGTAATCACAAACTTTGATGAGCATATATTCTACCACTCCATAAGGATACTTGAGTGATCTATCAGTTTACTGGAGGATTATTAAAGTTGCTTTTGGATCTTTCAATCTCAATTTCTTGTAGATAGACAGTGGCATCAATTAATATTCGGTCCAGACACAATTAAAGCATTTAAATCTGATAGCCCAAGAATAACTAACCAAGAAGGGGATGAATTGGTTTTTAAAACTTTTTCGAAGAATTAATCTAAATTCAAGCAGGTAAAGACTAAACAGGTTAATTCAAATCATGAGCACAAATATAATAACGATATAAAAGGGATAGAGAGTGCAAACGATATAATTGTGGAGGTTCGATCCAAAACAATGATCTACGTCCTCCGTTACCAAGCTCTATGGACGAGTAAGGTATTTTCACTATGTTAGTTGACTTATGGTGCAATCCAACCCTTTACAACGCTTCCGGTGACTTACAAACAAGGAGTACCGATCCTTATACACAATGTTGAGATTTACGAGACCTCAACACGACCCACTATTGTGATTTAATGGGACCTCAATATAACCAACACAGTGACTTACAACAAGGAGTACCAATCCTTAAACAATGTTGATCTTTAAGGAACTTTAACACGATCCATACTGTATCAAAGTTATTTTACAATGGAATACCTCTCTTAGTAAATAATACAAACAAGTTAAGTATTAAGAGAGACTAACACTTCAATGAATAGTAATAAATGATAGCTCGAAGTGTTAGATAAAAATCTTTGATGAATGTAATAGTCAAAAATAAGACTCAATCACTCAAAGTGCTTCAATGAGAAAATGAAGAAATAAATATAATGTAGGTTCAAAAATCTTCTCAAAAAATATCTATCTTTAATGGATGATTGTAATAAATTAAGTACTAAGAGAGAAATGAGAAACTTTGATGAATATGATGATTTTACAAGTTTAGTTCAATCAATCAAAGTTTCAATATGAAGAAGAAGAAGAAGAAGAAGAAGAAGAAGAAGAAGAAGAAAAGTTTATGCAATGTAAGTGCAAAAATCTTCTTCAAAAATATGTCTCTTTCAATGGATGATTATAATAAATTAAGTACTAAGAGAGAAATGAGAAACTTTGATGAATATGATGATTTTATAAGTTTAGTTCAATCAATCAAAGTTTCAATAAGAAGAAGAAGAAGAAGAAAAGTTTATGCAACATAAATGCAAAAATCTTCTTCAAAAATATATCTCTCTTTCAATGAATAATCTGTGATAAATTAAGCACTAAGAGATAAATTAAAAATTCCAATGAATATGATAATTTTTCAAGTTTGATTAAATCAATCAAAATTTTAAATATGAAGAAGTAGAAATGTTTATGCAAAATAAGTATAAAGATCTTCTTAAAAATATACCTCTCTTTTACAATTGATATAATTAAATTAAGCAAAAAGAGAAATGAAAAACTTTGATGAGAGAAAAATGATTCAAGAAGTTTGATTCAACAATTAAAGATTTTGCTGTGAAAAAATAAATATAAAAATGTAAGCTCAAAGAGTTTGCTCAAATAATTCTCAATTGTATTCTTTTCAAGAATACTCTTTGAATGTAAGAAATAAAGGTATTTATAGAGTTCAAACCGTCAAAAAAATCTGGAAGTTCGGATGACCGCATCCGGTCGATTGCCTCTTATCTGAATGATCAACATATCCGTTTCTAAAGAAAAATCAGTCGGAATGGTCAAATTTTGGACCGTTGAAAATTTTCGGTCGACCGCCAATTTTGGCCTGTCGACCGCCGGGTAGTTTGGCATTTTCCACGTTTTGCCTCTGTTCGTTCCAATTTGATGGTTTTGAAAAGTATGGACTTTTGGAGAGTATTTTTAACTAACTTTTCAAGATAAAAAAGTGTTTTACAAGTCCAAATATCATTTTTAAAAATTATTTTTATATTTGATCAATCATTGTATACGAATGACTTTTAATGCACAAAATTATTTTTAATGCATTTAGGGGTTATGAGCTTATGCATTCATTGTCATATATCAAAGTGTTAGTACCTGTACGTTTTAGCTAAGAGATCAAGTATTTGATCTTGCTCCAAAGTTTGCCTCTTAAACTTCTCGTCTTGATTTTTCTTTGATGACATCTCTCATGCTCTTAATCTTACTTTTTCTTTGATGACATCTCTCATGCTCTTCATCTTGCGTTTGTCTTTTAAGCTCTCGTCTCCAATAATTTGACTTGAATGCTTAACTTACACTTTGATATTCATTTCGACTCCAATTCATATGTTGATTTTGGCAATACTTGATTGATTTTAATATTGAACTATTATTACTCAAAATCAATTGTTAGAAACAATATTAATCTTGTATGTTATGATCAAAACATTAAGGATGAAATCAACCATATGTCAACAAAATCATGTGAATTTCCTATGGAGTATGGTACAGTGAAACTCCTTGGAACTTTTAGTTTAGGAGGGAGCTTATGTTGTATTATTGCACTACATTCTTTTGTCAATACTATTGTTTCATCTTCTTTTAGCTTTCTCTTTTTAATCGACATCTCTTTCAAAAACTTAATATAATTTGGAATTTGTAGAATGGAGTCAATGAAAGAAATATTGATGTAAAGTTATCTAAGGGTATCCAAGAACTTTTTGAATTGTTTCTCCAGCTTATTAGTATTCATTCTTTTGGGGAATGGAACTGGAGATGTGTATTTAGTGATGGGAATAGTTGTCTTAACCTGTGGAATGTTTGACTAGTTTTCTTGATTAACCTTCACTGATTTTTCAGACTGGACCACTTATTCTTCACTCATGGTCGGAACCTGATTCTCCTCGGTCCTTTTCTTTTTTATTGTGATTTTTGGCAGTTGAACTCTGTTTCTTGTTGTGATGACCACAACTTTTTCCTCATTAGGATGCCTAGACCCTTTCAGTTCCTCAACATATAGACCAAGCATCATGATTTTTCAGCCTTTGTCTCTCAAAAGTAGTCACTCCCTACTCATTTTAAAGGGATGGCTGCTCTGTGAGAGAAGTTCTTTAGCTGAAACAAGGACTACGTTGGTGGAATTGACATGTATTCGGTGATATTTTTCCAACGGATGAGGGATGCTGAGGATAGGGTCAATGAATCTAAGATTGATTATGACAGAGACCCTACACTGGAGCATAGTAACTTATTGCATCATCTACTCCTGCTGACATTCAGAGTTCGACCATCTCATTTTACCAGGATCTCCTATCTGCTCCTCCATAGTCTTTGGATCACATCCGCCCAGATATCATTCCCAGCCTACTAACCGACGAAGATAATATGGTACTCAATCACTCTCATTTGATTCGTGAGGTACTGGAGGTAGTTTTCAATATGACGCTGACAATATCGCTGACCCCGATGGATTATCTTTCCTATTTTTCCAGCATTGTTGGGACATTATTCAAGATGATGTATACATGACAGTCATCAATTTCTATAAGGACGGTCATCTGCCTCGTAGATTTGTAGTGACCTCGTGTCTTGCTCTCGAAGAGGGAGAATGCCTGCAGATGAAAGGATTTCCGACCTATTAGCTTATGTGCGATGTTCAATAAGCTTATCACCAAGATTTTAAACACCAGATTGATTTCATTGCTTCAACATATTATTTCTCCTCAACATAGTGGTTTTATTCGTGGTCGTCGTATTGGGGATAATATATTGTTGACTCAGGAGCTCCTCTAAATGTTAGACACTTTAATGTAAAGGGGAATACTATGCTGAAACTTGACATGGCTAAGGCATACGATCTCATGGATTGGGAATTCAAATATGCTATACATAATGCATTAAGATTCGATCAGATATGGATTGACAGGATCAGACAGTTCATCTCGGAGTGTCAGTTTTTAGTGCTCCTAAACGGCCGACCTGTGGTTTTTTCTTTTCCTTTCGAGATCTCGGATAGGGTGATCCCATTCACCTTCTTTGTTCATTATCGATACGGACTACTTCTCTCAGCTGCTTTCTCAGTTGTTTGAGGCATATCCCAATATGCGGTATCTGCATAGGGGCATTACTCTTGTCTCACACCTTTCATTTGCCGACGATAACATTATTTTTGCCAACGGTCGAAATAGTTTATTGAGAGGGTCTTCGACTATCTAGAGCATTACGAGGGGATATCTGGTTAGTTGGTAAATAAAGACATGAGTGGTCTTATACTACCTAGTCGGGTACATAATATTCAGATCTGTAGGCTAATGTTCTTAACTGGATTTACGCATCAGCAACAGCCATTCACTTATTTGGGCTCCCTTATTTAAGGAGATAAGATGAGCTTTCTATATGATGACCTTATTATGAAAGTTATGAATGGAATCTCAAGATGGCCTTCACGATTATTATCACATGGAGGATGGATTACTTTGTTAAGGTATGTACTATCCTCTCTACCACTTTATCTTCTCTAGATTATGCAGCCTCTCAAGGCTATACTGGAGAAATTGGAGAGCATCATTGTACAGTTCCAATAGGATTCTAAGGATTGGGCACACCGATTACACTGAAAGAGTTAGAATGAGATTTGACTTCCAACTGATGAGGGTGGACTAGGCTTCATAAGATTAGAGGACGTAGTAGACACTTTCTCCATAAAGCTTTGGTGATTGTTCCATTCCCGAAGATCTCTTTAGGTTCAATTCTTACTAGGCAAATATTGTTTAAGGACACATCCATCTCTTGCAGTAACTCCCCGTTTAGCCTTTTTCCATTTGGAAGAGGCTGAATTTAGTTGGGCTATGAGCAGAGCCACACATTACGTGGCACTTAGAGCTGGCCAGATATTCTTCTAACCTTGGATAGGAGATATTACATTGACGTCCTTATTTCCACACATGCAGCACACATCTGCGAGGGTGCAACACTTCTTTGATAACACTGGGTAGGATATTGGACGTTTATAATATGCTCTTCTACCACTTATGGTTGAGCAGATTGGGGCCATTCATTCATATGCAGAGGTCTTAGGTCGGATTGTATGGAAGGATATATCAAATGGTAGCTTCGCTACTAAGTCAGCATGGAAGCTAAACCATTCTGGTAGATAGCCTCAGGACTCATACCGTTTACTATGGAGCACCATTATGCCTACCACAGTTTCATTTTTCTAGTGAAAACTTTACCTAGTCAATTTAGCTTGCCGACTCGGGCGGCCCATGGCTCGACTCGAAAAAATCCCGAGTCAATCCAACTCGCAGCTCAATAGAATCGAGTTTAAGCTCAGGCCAAGCAAGCCCCATTTTGGGACGTCGACTCGAGCCAGCCCGTGTCATTCGACGAACCATATGGGCTGGTCTATGACAAGCCGAACCTTAAAAAAAATAATAATAATAATAATAATCACCATCATCATCAAAGCATCAAATTCAAATTTCAAATTTGAATTTTAAATTTAAATTTGGTTGATACATTTTTTTTCGTATAAATATGAGGTAAAATTTTGAATTTCATATCAATTTACTTCAATCAATTTTAACTTGCAGTATTCTAGTTTTAACTTCAATCACTAATTTAGTTACTCTAATATTCACTATATTTTGCTATAATAGCCACAGATGGATTTTACTAGTGATGAAAAAATCAATTTAAGGGTAGTTCGAGTACTCCATTCTGCTACTATGCATCTCAAAATGTTCCAATTGATTTGGATTATATCAAAGAGAGGTTGAAAAATAATTCTCAGATTGTTGGCAATTTATGATACGTAAAAAATTTGGTGTTTAAAATGGAGTTTATATTTTGAAAGCATGTTACAATTACTGTGGCAAAGAACTTAGTTGGAAATCTGGTTCAAGTACAATGCATTTGAATAGGCACGTATTAAGGAGTTGTAAAGCGAAACCAGTTGGTCTCGACTCGAAACAGACGAACTAGTGTTTGGCGGTTCTGGTTTTACTATTTTCACATTTGTATATTCACAGGAAAGAATTCGTAAAGGAATTGATGCATACATGGCCGTAACAAAGATGCCACTTACGGTGATAGACTCAATACACTTTACTCGACTCGTGCAAAATTATCTCCAACCCAAATATACTTCTTATTGTAAAAATACTCTTCATTTAGATACTATAAAATTATATAACAAAAGAAAACAAGTTGCTATTGAAGGTCTAAAAACTTTTAATAGTGTTATATCGTTTACCTCTGATTTATGGGCCAGTGGTAATAAAAAATGCTATATTGCTGCTATGGCTCATTAAATTGATCACCGGTGGCTTCTATATAAGAGGATTATTCCATTGAAATGTGTAGAATATCCTCATAATGACACTAACATATACATGATTTTAAAAGATATTGTACAAGAATATAGTATACAAGAAATGTTTCAAAGTTTTGCTTTTGATAATGCTAGTATGAACAAAGTTGTTATCGAAAAATTTATTAATGATTTTAACCTTGCATTTGGAAATTTATTTTTCATCAACGTTGTGTATGTCACACTATCAATTTGATTGCAAAAAATGGATTAGAACATATAAAATTGCCTTTAAATAAAATTAGACAAGCAAAAAATTTTGTTACTGTTTCACCAGTAAGAAAGCAAGCATTTAACAGTTTATGTGCAGAATATGACTTACAAAATAATCATTTGTCACTGAGGTAACACATAAATGGAACTCTACATATCTTATGTTACAGTCGCGTGAAAATTATAATAAAATTATTTCACTATATTATAATAGTTGGCATACATATGGACCCGAATATAATTTGGAAGAATGGGAATTGGTCTATTGCATTTTGTGTGAAGAAATTCTTTAAAAAAAAAATCGATGCCACAAAGGAATGTAGTGATATTTATTACCCTACATTTTCACTTGTTTTACAACACTTTTTCTACATTTCACAAACATAAATATAGGAATTTGTCAATTTTTGTTGATTTAGTCTACTTTATGGAGTTAAAAATTCGTAAATATTGGGAAGAGTTGCCCTCTTTATTTCTTTTAACTTTGGTGAAGGACCATCAACTTAATTTAACTAGCACAAAATCTATTATAAAAGGGATTTCAAATTTCAGAATGTGGAATTATCAATGTGCATATATAGTCTACGTTATGTGAAATGTATAATTATTATGCTTTAAAAAGAGGTCACGACAATTCAACTTCCCAAAGTTCTCTTTTAAGAAATATTTTAACAAATTCAGATGATATATGGAATTATTTGGATACCAATACAAGTGTTCCTTCATTTAGTTCTAGTTCGTCAATATCTAGAGCGATAAATGTTAGTGGTACAAATTTTGAAATTCCTTCTGAATTAACTAGGTATATGTGCGTAGACGTTCGTAGTGTATTACAACCAAAAAAATTACATAAATTTAGTCTTCTATTATGGTAAAGGTGTAACGAAAGGAAATATTCAATTATATCAAAAATTACACGTCATCAACTAAGACCTCCGGTGTCTACAGTAGCATCGGAGGCTGAATTTAGTTTAGGTGGTCGAGTATTGTCAGATGAATGATCAGAAAATAAAAGAAAATATATTGGAGGCTTTAATATGCTTAAAGGACTGGGAATGTGAGGAATTACATATTCAAGAACAAGTTGACAGTATAATAGCCGAAGAGTTGCAGCAAATTCAAGGATGTGATATTGTAAGTTGTTAAATTGATTAGTTTCAAAAAAATACGTCAATTATAAATTTATTTATTTTAAGAAAAATTGTAAATGAAATAGTTTATTCTTATACAATTCTAACTCCAACTACGTTGATTGTAACAGGCCCAAGCCAGAAAATGGAGAAGGGTGTAACTTTTATTGAATTTATAATTCATATAAATTGCCCAAATTTTAAATTATTTTTAAAAAAATTAGATTTGTTACAAATTTTAAAAACAATTTTTCGACCTCAGTATGAGAGGTGTAAAGCATCCATTGTGCAAAGAGGTGTAAAGCATCCGTTGTTACAAATTTAAAAAACAAATTTAAAATGAAATAGTTGGTATGGATGAACTATCCATTGTGCAAAGAAGTCTTTGTCACCTCAGTATGAGAGGTGTAAAGCATTTTAAAAGGAGCATACCTTGGAACCTACAAGGCTGACCTCATTATTCTCAGGATGCACCATCTACCACGCAAGAAGCCCTTGAGATAGATGACACGTCCACCATTTGAGGAAGTCTTTATCGCTTCGGCACGAAAAGTGTGAAGCATTCCAGAGAGAGCCTACTTTGAAACCATTGAGATCGACCTCGTTATCCCCTCCATTGAATCACCATCCACTACGCAAGAAGTAATTACTTAAAAAAAGCTTATGAAGTTGTCATTTAACCTGAGGCTTCAATACTTCATTTTACAAATTGTACTACAAGTATCAAGAAGTAAACACTTGTAAGATTTGCAAAATTTAGTATGAGAATCCGAGGTGATAAGAGTTATCAAATCTAATCTATTCAAGGTCAAATTGAGGAGTTAAGAGGTCAATTCATTATTTAAAGACGAAGTTTTATTAGTTACGATGAGGCAATCACACTTAAAGAAGAAATAACATGGACACAAAGGAAGAGACTACAATACTTGGAAGAAAAATAAAATTTTAAGTCAATAAAAGTTCAAGTACAAAAAGAAAGGCCTAAGCCATTACAATAGCTCAGAAGTGAAAGCCTAAGGGTCGACAAAGACCACATTATCTATCACAACTAAGGCCCATTCTGGCACCATGCTAGGACCTCAACTCTGCCTTTCAGCTTTATCAAGCTACCTATCTTTAAGAGCCTCGTCCTCCATATTAAGAACTTACATCTACTTTCTAGCTTCATTAAGCTAGCTATCCTTCAGAGTCTCTTCTTCTATGTTCCAACTGCATCAAGTTGCCTATCTTTCAGAGCCTCATACTCCATGCTAGGACCTCACCTATACATAAAAGCTTCATCAAGCTACCTACTTTTTAGAGCTTCGTCCTCTATGCTAGGACTTCACCTCTACATCACTGCTTCATCAAGCTGTCCATCTTTCAGAGCCTCATCCTCTATGCTAGGACCTTGTCAATACATCACAGCTTCATTAATCTACTTATCTTTCAGAGAATCATCCTCAAGCGAGGATCTTGCCTCTACAATAACGTGCTTGCTTGTATAGCTGCCACATAAGGTATCAAAAAATCACTTTAATAACTTAAGTCCATGTATTATATAAATAATCATACTTGGACTTTTGGAACTATTGTAGTTTGCTCAATCACACAAATACACAACCAACCACCTAGCACGGTGAGGGTAAGACATTATACGCTAGAGTAGTGGTGGCAATGGGTCTAGCCGAGCTCGGCTCGTGGTCAAGGGTCAAGCTTGAGTCGGCCCACAAGCTCATGTGTTCACGAGCCGAGCCCAAGAGCTCGTTTTTTTTTTTTTTACTTTTTCCTTCACATTTTTATGAGGTTCGTGGACTCGTGAACTTTAGGCTTGTGTGTCGTGCCCACGAGACTTTCGCGAGCTCGACGCTCGACTCAACTCAGGCTTGTCCCTAAACATGCTCGAGCAGTCCATAGGACAAGCCAACGAGCTACTCGGCCATTTTGCCATCCCTACACCAAAGCATCATTTCAACAATGGATCATCCTACAACTTTATGATCTACTCAATCGGAAAATCCACGAATTTTATAAATATCCATACAGAAGCTTAGGAGACTATTGCTATGTCTCCTCTAATGTGGCTCCAAATCACGACAGCTCAATCAGGTCCGCACTCCACATCACTGTCCTACAAGGTCAAAATGACGCCATATATAATGTAGTCGAAGTGATACACTACATCCATTGAGGTGCCATGTAGAGGCTAACCCCTCTATAACCTAGACGAGGTGTTATTACATACTGCAGAAGTGATCTGAGGCAATTAGCGTATCTTTTCATCAACGGTAACCACTCTTCCTCTCATACTTTAAAAGCTCATACTTAGTGTAATTTAAAGGTAATGCAATTTTACACACTCGAAGTAAAATTGCTCCCCCTCACATTTGACTCTCATATCCCAATACTCAAACACTATTGTGGCTTACGTCTTTCACACGTGCCACACCCAAATATATCTATACTAGTGACTTAATTAATCATTGGAGAGCACGCTGTTGCCTATCCTACCTCCAAGAATGCTACATTTCTTATCGATTTATCCAAGTGTGTAGGAGAAAAGTTACGTGGACGTAAGTGAAGCAAGGATCTGTTGGCGACGTCACCAATGTAAAAAAGCCACTTGCCTAGACTTGGGTTATTAGAAGATTTACACCGTAGCATGGAAATTTAGAAGCCTAGAACCATGTAGCCCATTGAGGCTACATGTATCTGACTAGAGATTATGACCTCTTCCACCACTAAGCTACGTGAAAGATGATTGATGGATAATAGACGTTTGACGCGCCGGCAGATGATGACATGTGTATTGAACTAATAACCCTAGGGCATTTTCGCAAGCAATAATGTAATTGCCTTGAAAACAAAGGGTCTAATTGTAACAACCCTAGTCTTGTGTTTAAACTGTTGTATCATATGTACTGTTTGCTTTATGTGAGCACTGCTCACTGTAACCCTTCACGACTTTTTATCGCATCCTTCAAGATTGGTGTTACGGGTCAGTGGATGGAAGCGACACGTGGCACCGTATTTTAGCGGTGGGACCAGCTTAATCAAATCAGGACATATTTTCCTAGCTTCAGACGTGGGTTCCGAGGCCCTCACTATCATTCCGAGGCCACTGCTGCTAACAATAAGCCACGGTTCGGTAAGCATACATCGTCCGAGGCTCCTTAGCAGCCATTGAAGGCCCACATGCGAAGATCCGCTTATGATGGAGATCTTTGGTGAATGATTGACATGACTCTTATGTAAAGTTTATTTGTGTCTTGTCTTGTCAATGTAAGAGCATTTAATGTTTTGTAAAGCTAGGAGAGTCAACTTGAGTGTTAGGATTTGATGTCTTGGCCGAGAAGATGAGGCCACGTATAAAGTGATCCAAATGTCACCATTTGAGTTGTAACACTATAAATACCCCCACCATGTAACACAATGAGGCTAATGCCAAATACTAAGGCAAAACTAAAGAGAAAACTGAATATTTGGGAGAGGTGACCCAGCAAAGCACTTGAATAGTTACAAAACACATATGAGCTTGAGAGGCGCCACCCCAGCTGTAAAATGCAGAGCTTTTCACTTAACTTTAAGTAGAGCTGTTGAGATTTGGTATAGCAAGCTACCGCCTGGGAGCATTCGGAGCTGGCCAGAGTTCAAAACCACCTTCTTGAAAAGATTTGCTGTGAGCAAAGAAGGTGAGGCCCCAATTCAGCGCCTCCAAGATATGAGGCAACAGCCTGAGGAAACACTGAAGAGCTTTTTATCCCACTTTACGGATGAAATGACTTGTTGTGTTCAAGTTACTGATCGCGAGACTCTATCCGCCCTAAGGGGATGACTCAACATGAACACCCTGTTTTGGAGGGACGTACAAAATCAAGACCCCCCAACTTATGACGCTTTGTTGGAGATGATGCGACGAGAAATCATCAACGAGGAACTGATAGAACATCGGAATAGAGCAAATAGAGGCCTTCAACATCAACAAAGGCAATGTGGTAGAGGTCCAACCTCCCATTTGATGGACCAACAATAGGGCCAACCCAATGTTGAAGTTGCCCAAGGCTCAGGCCAGGTACTTGCTGCAGCCACCTTAAATGATGTACCAACCCTGGCTTACTAAGATGTACTAGCCACAGGTAGCCATGCAAACCCACAAACACAACAGGCCCCCCGTAGGGAACGAGGCCGGGGAAGGAGTTCAAACCAAGGCAGAACCAACTCCCAAGGGTATTGCACCTACCACCATTCATACAGCCATGCAATAGCTGACTGTAGAGACATAGCCCTACATCCTAGAGGGTCGGATTCCAGAGGCAATAGTCAAAACACCTCCAGACCGAGGAGTAGGCCCCCGCCGAGGCAAGTCTCACAGCCTAGGCGAGACGAGGCCCCTTCCCGTCGTAGGGAAGCATCTCCTCGCGGAAGAGAGCAGGAAAGGAATAGAAACTCCAATGAACACCAACGAAGGGACCATCGAGGTAGGCCAGACGATGCTCCAGTTCACGAGATTGACACCATTTTTGGAGGCCCTTATGTTGGCGGAGACACCAGAAACTCCTAAAGGAACTACGTTCGAGAGGCAAGGGGTCCTCCATTGACTAGTTACATTGTGGGCAGCAGTTCACGAAGGAGTCAGTCACCTCCTATTGTGTTTACGCACGAAGATTCTGAAGGTATTCACTACCCCCACTGTGATGCGTTAGTAGTAAGAGCTGTGGTAGCCAGGAACGGATTGAGGCGAATGTTGGTAGATAATGGCAGTTCGGTGAACATCCTATTTGGGTCCACTTTCGATAAAATGATCTTAGACCATGAGTTGACCCCCACCAACACACCTTTATATGGCTTCACCGGCGATAGCATCATCCCCAGGGGCAAGATCACCCTAGCTGTGGAGATGGGGGAGCCTCCCCTATCAACCATGCGTTTCATGGAATTCTTGGTAGTTGACAGTAGATCAGCTTATCATGGGGTGTTAGGAAGGCCCGCATTAAAGGACCTGGGAGCTGTCACCTCCATTCACCACCTATGCATGAAGTTTCAAACTGATAGGGGGTGGCAACAGTCAAAGGAGATCAAAGAGGAGCCAGGGAATGCTACCTCAACTCTGTGAGGAAAGCCGAACCTAGGGATATGCACATGGTGGCAGGCACCAGCGGCCTTGAGTTGCCAGCGCTCGATGAACTTGATCCACGAGTAACTGAGGCTGATTCCCAGGCGGCCCCCATGGAGGAACTAGAAAGCTTCCCTATTGATCCAAGGGAGCCAACCAAGCTGCTGCAGGTTGGTAAAAGTCTAGCCCCAAGATTTAAGGGAGAACTTAAAGAATTCTTGTGTAAGAACCACGATGTCTTTGCATGGAGGCATGAGGATATGGTGGGCATTGACCCTGGAGTCAGTTGCCATCACCTAAGAATTGATCCCAAAGTTGCCCCGCATAGGCAGAAGAGGCGAGCTCTTAACCCAGAAAGGTACGAGGCCTTGAAAGAGGAAGTGCAGAAGCTAATTAGCAATGGTTTTATCAGAGAGGCCCTCTACCCAAAATGGATATCCAATCCAGTACTGGTGAAGAAGCACAATGGGAAGTGGAGGGTATGCATTGATTTTTCTGATCTCAACAAGGCATGTCCAAAGGACAGTTTCCCACTCCCCAGAATTGATCAGTTGGTGGACTCTACCGCTGGACACGAGTCCCTAAGCTTCATGGATGCTTATTCTGGTTACAACCAAATTCCTATGTACCCAGGTGATGAGGAACACACCTCATTCATCACGGATCGAGGCCTCTACTGTTACAGAATGATGCCTTTTGGATTAAAGAACGCTGGAGCAACTTATCAGAGGCTAGTGAACAAGATGTTTGCCAACTTGCTTGGGAAAACCATGGAGGTCTATGTGGATGACATGCTTGTTAAAAGCCTGAAAGCGGAAGATCATATAACCCACCTCCATGGAGCCTTTGAGATTCTGCGAAAATACCGCATGAAGCTGAATCCCCTCAAATGTGCATTTGGGGTAGCGTCAGGCAAGTTCTTAGGATACATGGTCAATCAACGAGGCATTGAAGCAAATCCTGAAAAGATCCAAGCGTTGATTGAGATGAAATCTCCCCAGAAACCAAAGGAAGTGCAGAGTTTGACGGGTCGCGTGGCCGCTCTGAGCCGCTTCATATCGAAGTCCACAGATAAATGCCTCCCATTCTTCAAAATATTAAAAGGAGAACAGAAATTCCAGTAGACTGAGGAGTACGAAGAGGCCTTCCAGGGGCTGAAAAGGCACCTAGGACAGGCCCCCCTCCTATCAAAGCCCAAGCTTGGTGAGGTGTTACAACTTTACCTAGCTGTTTCCACCGATGCTATAAGTGTTGTTCTTGTAAGGGAAGAAAACTCAACCCAGCTACCAGTTTATTATATCAGCAAAGCTTTAATACCACCTGAGACACGATATCCAGACATGGAGAAATTAGCTTTGGCGTTGATCATTGCATCCCACAAGTTGAGGCCCTATTTTAAAGCTCACACCATTCATGTGCTGACAAACTTTCCTCTCAGGCAAGTTCTGCAAAAACCCGACGCCTCGGGTAGGCTACTGAAGTGGGCAGTGGAGTTGAGTGAATTTGAAATTCTCTTCAAAGCCAGAACCGCCATCAAAGGTCAAGTTTTAGCAGATTTTGTGGCAGAATTTACCAATGCCCCTGAAATTGACCCAGAGGTAAAACCTTCTGAACCTCCAACCTGGAATCTGTTCGTAGACAGTTCGGCTGGGGACACAGGCTCAGGCGCGGCGTGGTCCTTGTGAGTCCTGAAGGGCATAAATTGAATAGTGCAGTACGGTTCGACTTTAAAGCCACCAACAATACTGCAGAATACGAGGCCCTCCTCGCTGGCCTCAGGCTAGCTAAGAAAATGCAAGTAAAGAGACTTCACATCAGCAGTGATTCTCAACTTGTTGTGGGACAAGTGAATGGCAATTTCGTAGCCAGAGACAAGGCCATGGCTTCCTATCTCAAATTGGTAATGAGCCTACTCCCTTCCTTTGAGAAATTTGAGTTAAGTCAGATCCCACGCCTCGAAAATACGCATGTTGATGCTTTGTCCAAGCTCGCCAGTAGCAGGGATTCAGAATTATTGACAGTGGTCCCAATTGAGCACCTCCACAAGCCATCAACCTGGACAGAAACAGTAATATGGGTTGAAGGTACCCCAACTTGGATGCAGCCTCTAATATCCTATCTGAAAGATCAATCTTTGCCTGATGACAAGGAAGAGGCGTACAAAATTAGGAGGAGGTCTGCCCATTTCATGCTAGTTGATGATATCCTTTACAAGCGTGGATTCTCCACACCTCTCCTCCGGTGTGTAGGAGAAGAGGAGGCAAACAATGTGCTTCGGGAGATTCATGAGGGCGTTTGTGGCAATCACTCTGGAGGACTGGCCTTCGCAAATAAAGAACTGAGGCAGGGATATTACTGGCCTACATTGAAAAAAGATGCCCTTCAATTTGTTCGCAAGTGCGACAAGTGCCAACGTTTCTCTAATGTACTTTTAAAGGCGACCCTCCCAAGAGCTTACTACAGTGTCCAGCCCTTGGCCCTTCAGCAAGTGGGGTGTGGACCTCATTGGTCCCTTGCCTAAGGGCAGAGGAGGCGCCAGTTTTGCCATAGTGGCTATTGACTATTTCACAAAGTGGGTGGAAGCTGAACCTTTGGCGAAGATCACTGAAGCCAACACCTCCAAATTCCTGTGGAAGAATGTCATCTGTCGCTTCGGCATCCCCCACTCAATTGTCTCTGATAATGGGAAACAGTTTGACAACCGGAAGGTCCGGGACCTCTGTGAGGAACTGGGGATTAAGAAGCACTTCTCTACTCCTCATCATCCCCAGGCCAACGGCCAAGTTGAAGCCGTAAATAAGACTATCAAGCATACTCTGAAAAAGAAGCTTGACACAGCTAAGGGAGCTTGGGTGGATGAATTACCCCAGGTACTATGGGCGATACGGACAACAAGCAGAACTCCTACGGGGGAAACCCCTTTCTCCATGACTTATGGCGCCGAGGCGATGAGCCCAGTTGAGGTAGGGTTACCCTCTCCCAGGAGATTGAGCTTCAACGAAATATCCAATGACGAACTTCGGAGATGTGAGCTTGATTTCCTTGAGGAAAGGAGGAACGACTCCCAACGGAGGCTTGCTATCTACCAGAGGAAGATGAGCCGATACTACAACTCAAAAATGAAAAAGAGGTCCTTCTGTATGAATGACCTGGTACTTCGCAGGGTTTTCTTATCCTCGAAGGAACCAGGAGTGGGCACCTTGGGACCCAACTGGGAAGGGCCCTACCAAATTGAAAAGGAAATTCGGCCAGGTACCTACTGGATAAAAGACATGGATGGGCCTCACCCGTAGAATATTGAGCATCTAAGAATGTATTACCAATGAATGTAATCAGTAGCTAAATGTTACTTCCCAGCCTTTATCAATAAACGAGCTTTTCTCCAGTCTTCGCCAACTATCAAATAAGCGTGGGCACCTCGGAGGAGAAGATGGAACCTTAAAAGAAGCCCACCTCGTTTGAACTCCGAGACGTACAGCACAAGCCTCCCTTTGATGAAGCTGAACGTCAAAGGGAGAAGCCTCTGCTTGGATGAACCATCCACCAAGCTGGGAAGCGTGGACGCCTCGGAGAAGAGGATGGAACCTTAAAAGAAGGCCACCTCGTTTGAACTCCGAGACGTACAGCACAAGCCTCCCTTTGATGAAGCTGAACGTCAAAGGGAGAAGCCTCTGCTTGGATGAACCATTCACCAAGCTGGGAAGCGTGGGCGCCTCAGAGGAGAGGATGGAACCTTAAAAGAAGGCTACCTCATTTGAACTCCGAGACGTACAGCACAAGCCTCCCTTTGATGAAGCTGAACGTCAAAGGGAGAAGCCTCTGCTTGGATGAACCATCCACCAAGCTGGGAAGCGTGGGCGCCTCGGAGGAGAGGATGGAACCTTAAAAGAAGGCCACCTCGTTTGAACTTCGAGACGTACAGCACAAGCCTCCCTTTGATAAAGCTGAACGTCAAAGGGAGAAGCCTCTGCTTGGATGAACCATCCACCAAGTTGGGAAGCGTGGGCACCTCGGAGGAGAAGATAGAACCTTAAAAGAAGGCCACCTCGTTTGAACTCCGCGACGTAGAGTACAAGCCTCCCTTTGATGA
This sequence comes from Fraxinus americana, assembly GCA_035079005.1. Taxonomy (NCBI): domain Eukaryota; kingdom Viridiplantae; phylum Streptophyta; class Magnoliopsida; order Lamiales; family Oleaceae; genus Fraxinus; species Fraxinus americana. The sequence goes on along the minus strand of CM068727.1, from coordinate 10,713,503 downwards.
AGTTGAACGTCAAAGGGAGAAGCCTCTGCTTGGTGGATAAACCATCCACCAAGCAAGGAAGCACGAACAATTCCGCAAAAGACATTTGAGAATGCAGGATAGAAAATCGATTTGAGGTAATTTCAGAATAATACTTTGGGAAAACAGTTATTAAGAGTTATCTGTAAAGAATGCAATCTTAATGGGTCAAAGAGGCTTCAGTTTGGTTACGCCGGATTGATTAAGTTTGTTTTGCCACATGGGTTGTTTAGTTTTATCTTTCGAAGTTAGTTATTCAAGTGTGACAAGGTCTCAGCAGTTACATTAAATCTATTAAGCTCAAACAGTTCTATGATCTCCAAGTCATTTGGTAAGTTCAAACAGTTCATTACGACAAGTGTAAATTGCAATACAAGGAACGAAGCAAAAAATTTGTGTTTCATTAATGAATTGAAGAATTACAAAAGTATGAGTTACAAAAGTTATCAAGGAGCAGGGGGTGGGGGAGCTAGAGCATCAGCAGCTGGTTGAGGCGCTTCAGTGGGCTGAGGCTCTTCGGTAGGAGCATCTTCAGGTTCAAGCTCCACAACTTCGCCTTCCTCAGCTGGCGTCTGAGGAACCTCCTCCTCAAGGAACTCAGCCTTCAGCTCAGAGACGTCTAGCCCCGGATGCACCTCCTCCAACCTTTCAAAAACCTCCTGGTACGCGACCCTGCTCCAATACATGCCGAAGCGGCGATACTCCTCAGTGAGATGGAAATTGGCTATGTAATTCTTCACTGCGATATCACCCGCCTCGATCACGTCAGCCTCGTACTTCTTTACTTCGGCTTCGTACCATTTCAGCTCCTTCTCCATAAATTTGTTGGCATCCCTTACCCCAGTTAGCTCAAGGTTTGCCTTCTCCAACGCCTCGGCAGTGACCTTTTGGTGGTTGTCAAAAGTCTCCACATTCTTTGTGAGGGCAGCCACCTCACATTGGCACTCATGCACCTCCTTCTTCAGAGCTTCGATTTCGGCTAGGAGGGCATCTCTCTTGGAGTCATCGATATCCTTCAGATCCTCAGCTCGATGTTTACCTCCTTTTTCTCTGCAAGTTCAGCTTTCACTGCCTCCAGCTCATCACGCGAGGCCCGATTCCTTGACTGAATATCCGCCAAGACAGTTTGGCACTCCAGTGCCACGCCGAAAGCTCTGGCGGTTTGACTCACCAAGGTGGTGGTGAGGTCCACTGCATCACAGGTGGCCACATAATTTTGCCACCTCTCCGTCCAGAATTTATTAAAGCCCTCAGTGGCATCCCTCACCTCGGCAGGGAGCATCTCTATCACAGCAGGGGCTATTTTATCCTCCCTGCCCCCCAGGAAGTTCCCAGACTTCCCTGGAGTCCTCTCCACAACTTTCTTCTTGGTGGCCTCGGCAGCTTTAGCCACATCCTCTATCATAATCTTCCTTGATTGGGCCACCAAGGCAGCGTCAATGGAGGACTGCAGGAGCTTCGGCTGCTTCGAAGCACCCTTCTCTGTGTAGGACATTGTAACATCGAAGCTTGAAGACCCACCACCTGGGCCAAGCTTCCTCTTCTTCTGAGGCTCTTCTGCCACGCCTTTGCCCTTGACGGCTGGTGGCTTGCCTCCCTTTGGGGCCCCTTTGGGGACGTCCTCCTCAGCCTCGTTATCGTTTTATTTTTGCTGAGGAGGTCCAGCTTAGCCTTCACTTGCTTAGCCCTAGAGGATCCGGGCTTCAGTGTCTTCACCCCAACAGTAGACGTGGCCCTCATTATGCTGGCCATATCAGGCAGAGGGTACTCCTTCTTGGCGAATTTGTCTGCAATCAATGAGAAATGAAGTCAATTTCTGTGGCTAAACCCCCACTTATTCATAAATACTCTCAATAATGTGAAGCAGCCTCTTACCTTTAGGGGCCATGAGTCCAAAATCCACGAAGTATCTGCTCCTCTCGATGAGATGGGAGAAGCTTCGGAGCCTCGGAGATCGCTGGTAGATATCTTCAATAACGGTCCACTCTGCCTCGGAATCTCGTACCTCGTGCTACAATCTGCAAGTGAACACAGACAAATATCAGTATCAGAAAAAGCCATGAAATGAAGCTATAAGAATTTAAGATGACACTCACAAGCTTCGTAGTACTGGGTCGGCGGGGTAACAGCTGGGACAGCGTCTCCCTCAACCATCTACCACCTACCCGTCACCCAGAACCAGGACTCCTTCCACCCCTTTATGGAGGAGGGGAGTCCAACTACGAAGGGGGCGTGAGAGCCCCAGGGGGTGATGTAGTACCACCCCTTTGAGTCGTCCTTTCCCACGACCCTGGCATGGAAAAGGGTTTCAAAAATGTGAAGGGGCAAGTCCTCGCCTAGGGACACCTCTTTCCAGAGGAAATAGGTCCCAACGACTTGGCTCCACCCTTTTGGAAGGATTTGGGTGGGAGACAACATGAAGGTCCTCAGCACCGCCCTAAAGAAGGGGTGCAGAGGCAGACACACACTTGCTTTGAGCAGGTGTTCACTGAAGGCCACACAGTTGGGCCTCGGAAAACAGGCTCTTTCGTGAGGGTCAGGGACTAACAGTTTCACGTAGTGGGGTATGTTATATGTTTGCCTAAGTTCATCTAATTTGGCAGAGGTGACATTGGATTGATTTTTTGCTTCCCCCCACCCCGCCTCGTAATCTATGGGATCCTCAATCATGCTATACCATTCACCCGAAGCCCCAGATATTGACTCATCACCACTCCTAGCCAAGGTAATAGCTAAAGACGCCTCGGAAGACATTGTGGTTTGATGAAAATGATGAAGAGAGTGCAAAAAGAGTGTTTGAAGGAAGAAAGAAGACTATGCAATAAGGAAGTACCTTAAATGAAGAAGGAACTCAAGAGACTCGCGGGAAGTTCGCCGGAAAATATTTGACAGCAAGAAAGTTTCAGAGTATTTCGCGAAAGTAAAGTTTCAAAATGACAAAGTTCAGGCTTTTATACTAGTGAAGGATTCAGCCCTAGCCGTTGGATTAGATCTCAGTTAATCTGAGGCGTCCAAAAGTGCACAAATCCTAGCCACAGAAATCAAACGTTTTCCCTCTTTCAACGCTCCAGATTAGTGCCTGCACGTACCAACATTGGCTCACGCGTGGATATGTCCTCGAAACCACGCGTCCTAATAGTTAGCCATCATTGTCCATTGAATTAGAACAGCTGTACGGCTATCTAAATTCATCTCAATGCAAGTCACTTGCCTTGGAAACATAAGAAATCGTCATGTCAGGCACTAATATCAATGGATGTCGCCTCGCCTCTCTTCAAAGGAAATCAGCCTCGGCCAGTTCGAATATGAACTCGCCTCTCTTCAAAGGAAATCAGCCTCGGCCAGTTCGAATATGAACTCGCCTCTCTTCAAAGGAAATCAGCCTCGGCCAGTTCGAATATGAACTCGCCTCGTCAAAAGGAATTCAGCATTGGCAGTTCGAATATGAACTCTCCTTGCTTCAGCTCCAAAAGAACTTCAGTTTTACAGGCAACTTTCTTAAACTTACACTCCACACCTTCTTGAACTCCACGCACAGTATGAATATCTCTGCCTGGACTTAGGGGACTGATGTGAAGTACAGAAAATTAAAACTTTTTCTAACTTATTGAAAGTCCACGCCTGGCATAAATAACCACACATGGACTTGGGGGACTATTGTTACGGGTCAGTAGATGGAAGCGACACGTGGCACCGTATTTTAGCGGTGGGACCAGCTTAATCAAATCAGGACATATTTTCCTAGCTTCAGACGTGGGTTCCGAGGCCCTCACTATCATTCCGAGGCCACTGCTGCTAACAATAAGCCACGGTTCGGTAAGCATACATCGTCCGAGGCTCCTTAGCAGCCATTGAAGGCCCACATGCGAAGATCCGCTTATGATGGAGATCTTTGGTGAATGATTGACATGACTCTTATGTAAAGTTTATTTGTGTCTTGTCTTGTCAATGTAAGAGCATTTAATGTTTTGTAAAGTTAGGAGAGTCAACTTGAGTGCTAGGATTTGATGTCTTGGCCGAGAAGATGAGGCCACGTATAAAGTGATCCAAATGTCACCATTTGAGTTGTAACACTATAAATACCCCCACCATGTAACACAATGAGGCTAATGCCAAATACTAATGCAAAATTGAAGAGCAAACTGAATATTTTGGAGCAATATTTCTCTCGCTTTAACAGTGATTTTTACAACATATTTCAACTACAAAATCGTCCTTTATCGATTGGTTTCTTATACAATCGTATTACATTTTCTTGCCGGTAGCCTGAACGGAAACGTCTCGTGCCTTTTAGCCACTCCCACGCCCCTTTCCTGGAGCCTTCTTGACCGTTGATCGGCATTAGCGTGTTGGATCAAGCTTGCGTGTGCACGAGTGGGCCTGGCATCTGTTGGCAACATTTTCTGGGGTTAACAATTGGAATCCAAGACCTCTGGCTACTAAGAGAATTAAGTTAAATTCTTGTACCAATTGGACAACTTGCACAATTAATTGTACAAAATTTGAATTAGATTGTCACTCGGCCCGTTTGCAATCTTTATCGAATCCTAGGTGGCGGGAGGTAATTTAATTGAAAAGATAACTGTATTTTAAATAGTCTAATGATAAAATGTCATGTGATATTATATGAATGTCAATTATTCTGCTAATGTAACATCATTCTTGTAGACACCAAATTGGTCATCTCCACATGGTTGGTTGTTTCCTGCTGGCATAATGCCGCATCATAATGGGTGCCAATAAAAGAGCTCATCGCCCTCTAAATGAAGGCAATTCAATTAACAACCTATTTTCTAAAAAAATACCCGACCTACCTCATAACAAACTTTAAACCCGGATCATTCTCTCTACCTAAAACCATAACTCACCACATGTCGAAATTGTTTATATTAATTGAGAACCAACATCTACATCACCATCACCCTAAACTAATATAAATCGTTTAATTAACATCTATAATGTAAATGATCATTCTTGAAATAAAAATAGTTATATTAAAAGATTAAAAGGTATTTTGTTTAAAACGTTTTTATATAGTTGTAAATTGTCAGACTACACAATGATTACGTGAAAGATCTATTACATGTTAAATAAGTAATTTTCATCCATTTAAAATATGACTAATGATGAAATTGGAACTAAATTAAAGTTCAGTTATCCAATTTTTATTTTTTTAAAATTATAGTTTAATGACCAATTAAGAGGCTGTTAAAGAAACTCACAGGATCCAAAGTCATACCAGCTGCCGCGCATTCAATTGAATTTAATCAACTTTTCCACCGTCCCTAATGCCCAGAAACTTTACTCAAGTGATATAGAGAATTCTGATACAATCTCGCACTATCTTCTACCAAAAAAACACTTTTCATTCAATCGCCCATCTTCCGCAACTTGCGCATAAGTGAAGATGTACCATTTTTTGTACAAATGATTTTACCCTTTGATCGAGGACGCTAACTTTTTGTAAGACCACTTACAGCTGCATTTGCTGTTAGTATTTGTCGTGAATCTCCTTAATTTATATTATATTATTCTCAATTTTAATTCGAATCCCTTTTTCTCGAACATTATCTGTCCAATTTTATTATTCAACATCATCACCAATGTTCCGTCATTATAATTATAACAATCATGCTACATGTACACTTCATTTTACATCAAGTTTGACATTGTGCCACGTGTTGTGGCATGTGTGGACAGTTTAAAAATAAAATACAATTTTCCATCCATTTGCATTTAAAAATACATGAAGTGTCAAACTTCATGTCAATCAATCAATGTACAAGAGGCTTTATTCTAAGGGTCCGTTTGATTGCAAAGTTGGAAAATGGGTGGAAAGAAAATGTTTTACAGGGAATTGATTTTCTTATAAAATGGTTTACTGGGAATTGTAATTAATTGTGTTTGATTGGTAAAATTTTCTATGGAAAATGTAGAAAGTTTTGTGTCCATTTGACTTCATTTTTTATGGAATTTGTCCATTAAAGTGATAATTTTTTCTACAATTGGGTCTAAAATTTGTTCCAATTGTAAAAAAAAAATTTTGAAAAAAAAAATTGAAAAAAAAAAAAATTTACCATGCCGAATATCATTCGTTTGACTTTGTTTTGCATGGAAATTGTCAATAAAAGTGAAAAAAATTTTTACCATTGTATTTAGAATTTGTTCACATTGCAAAAAAAAAAAAAAAAAAAGCAAAAAAAAAAATGGTGGAAAATGTTTTCCCACCAAATACGTGAGAAAACAAAATCAAGTTTTTGTGCATCAAAGGATTGTACCTAGAAAAAAGTGGAAAATCAATTCCAAGGAAAATAAATGCAATCAAACACGACAAAAGTAGGAAACAGAATTTCAATTCCAACTTCCATGGAAAATAAAAGGCTATCAAACAAGCCCTAAATGTAATGCTACTTTGTCCAAGTAGCCTTACAAAAAGGGGAGTGCCCAAGTGAGGTGGCACTCCCCCATTTGTCATCCAACTTGAGCAATGTATCATTGCTCTTATTCTAAGGGTTTGTTTGGGTAGGATTAAAATCCAATTAAAATTGAAAATATAGCCGTTATTAAATCTCATTCATCTAATAAAAGTCAACTCCAACAACTATATTTTCAATTTTAATCTGATTTTAATCCCTCCCAAACAAGCTCTAAATATAATTATTCTTTTGCTTAAAACTATGGAAGACTCGTTTTTATTTGCCAATAAAGGACACAACCTTCAATAAAAAAATATATACTATACATGTACAAATATTATTATAAACAAAAAACTCTAAAAATAAGTGAAATTTGTTTTCTTCCCCTCATCGTCAAGTTCAACAACTCCGCCTCCAGTCGCTCACTGAGAATTTGTGTTTGTATATATATATTACTCCGTCACTAGTCTAAAGCATTTGGACCAGCACAGGCCTTGATAACTGGACTCCATATCCACTGCACCAAAAACTTTCTACCTCTTCTCCCGTTCAAATTGTAAGTCCGTCCTTGTTTATCCCTCATGACCTGCCCAATGTACCCTCCTCCGCCGCCAGTCCCATACAATCCTTCGCACAGATCTCCTATTTCCGTCGGTGCCATTGGGTCTTCGCCGGCGTACCAAGCATTCACCAGTGGGTTAGACGACAATTCAGCCAGCTCGTGACCTATCACACTTATCATCCCATCAACTCCGATGTCGCTATTGGGTGGGTTCAGAGCCCCTGGACCACCACCGCCCATGTAACCTGGTACTGCAAACGGGTAGGCACAAACTTCAGGGCACTGTTTGCCGGAGTTTCCCACCCAAGCGTAGGGCAATGTGTAACCCACCATTGATGGGAAGGTGAAGTAGTGAAACCCACAAACTGCCCGGCAGAAATCTTGCATAGTTACATCAACCGAGGTTAAGATTAGGTAGATGCCGTTCTTGTGGTCGACAGTGAAGGGCTTTGATCGGACTGCGGTGGCAATGACTTCCTGGATTGAGAGGCGAGTGAGGTGGTTGCCGTGAGAGTAGAGATGGTCAGAGTACTCACCAGCAAGGAGTACAGAGCGTGAGATGTTAGCTCCCGTCTGATCTGTATAGAGGGATACAGTGCGCCACCACTCCGCCACCGAAGGAGAGGGAGCAGCACGGTGGTTGAAGGTGGAGATAGAGAGTAAAAAGTCCTTGATTAACAGCTTCTGAGATGCGGCCCACTTCCCGTACCATATGAGGTATATGTTGATCGGAGATGACAACACCGGACCCATGTGATAGCGTAGACTAACGAGGTCCGATGAACCCTCAAACTTATCGGAAGCAGAGAGTGATTTGGGTGGCAACTTTGGGTTGAAGTACTGAGGCTGTACTTGAAGAGTCTGCAGTGTAGATTTAGCACCATAGCTAGACTGAGCTATAAGAGATAATAAGAACAAAAGATGAACCAACATAATGGGCAGGGCTGTGAGAAAACGGAGGTGGGGCGAAGTGAAATGTGAATCTGAGTCTGTTGGGGGTTGGTTATAAAGGAGAGGAGAGGAGAGCTGGGAGAAAAAAATTAGGGTTGGGCAGAGAGGGGAATGGGCTGGTGACAGCTGCCTGCCATATTTCATACTATTCCTTATCATCATACTGTCTGTCCGAACCCCCACCCCCACTTGCATCTACCTAATCAAAAAAATTTTTTACCTCGAATGGATACATTAGTTATCGTAAGAATTGCACTGCTTTACCAGGGCAGATCTGCTACAGGAACAGGGCATACAGATACATACTTGCACCCCGTTTGATTCTCATTATTCTAGCGTGAGAATAAAAAATATAGTCATTATTGAATCCCACACAAGAGATAAAAATTTAAAATTGATAGTTTGATTTGATGCATAACGGTCATATTTTTCATTTTTATAGATGAAAAATAAGAATCAAACGGGCTATTGATAAAATTTAAGAGAAATTATAAAAAAAATCAGGTGTTTAAATAGTGGTTTTTAAAAAATCAGGTTTGTATGTTTTTTATTCACTTTTCAGGTATTTTATTTTAAATATCAAACCATAAATATATCCAAAACCTAATTCATTTTCAACCCTAATTTCTCTCTCTCTCTCGACTGCCCCGCTCTCTCTCCCTCCCACCACCCTCTTCCTCACTGCCGCCGCCGCCGCGCCTCCGCCTCCCTCCCCCCTCCTCTCCCCTTCCCTTCCCTCCCCCCCTCCTCAGCAGAGCAGCGATTTCGCTGCTGAAATCGCAGCAGAAATCGCTGCTGCGATTTCAAGAAAATCGCTCCATCACAAGCGATTTCTGCTGAAATCGGCTGCTTTGATTTCATTTCTTCTTTGGCGACGATTATCAGCAGCAGCGAAATCAGCGATTTCGGCAATAAATCGGCTGCAGGAAAAGGAGCAACGATTTCGGCTAGCTTCTTCTTCTTGCTTTCCCGATTAGTTTTTTTGCTTTTTCTTTTTTTTTTTTTTTGCTATTGAGTGGTGTGATGTACGTTGGTTGTTATTGTTGGTGGATCTATGGTGGTGGTGGCGATTTTGTGGCGGGGGCGGCCACGTTGGTGGTTATTGTTGGTGGTGTGTGACCAGATATTCTGTGACCAAATATTTGATCTGTGACAAGCGGTGTTGGTGACGGGTGGTGTGGTGTGGTGTGGTGTGTGACCTCTATTTGGTGTATGTGACCAATTACTTGGTTATGTAACCAAGTATTTGAGGGTATTACTTAACTGTGACTTAAAAATTTAGTAATATGTGACTCAAAAATAATCTGTGACCAAACAGTTTTTGAAATATGTGACCGTGTGACCTATAAATTTTGATATGTGACCAACTAAATTTGAAATATGTGACCAAAGAAATAATTGTGACCTACAAAATTTTTGAACTGTGACCGTAAAATAATATGTGACGTATAAGAATTATTATCCGTGACTGAAAAATAATATGTGACTAACTAAATTGTAAATATGTGACCAAAATGTGACCGGTGACTATAATAATACGTGATTCTTTAAAAATCTGTGACCTCGCCAGAATGGTCGTCGGAATCGGAGCAGTCGTCGGAATCGGAGCCGGAGAAAAGTGGTGGTCGAAATTGTCGTCGGAATAGTCACCGGAGCAGGGGGGTGGTGCATGTGGGGTGTTTTATATTAGAATTAAAAAAAAACCTGATTTTTGAAGTTTCAAACTATAAACCTTATTTTTGAATTGGTGTAAAGAATACACCTTATTTATGAATTTTTCCCAAAATTTAATTGACAGTTAAACAAAATAAAAGAAAAAGCTGCAAATCAAAAAATGCCATCTAAAAATAGTCCGTCCCATGTGCAACCAATCTAATCCTTATCAGCCCATATGGCCCCCATAGAGGGCTAAGCCCCATGGCATTACCAAGGCACCCTAGTAATGTAGCAAAGTCCCATTAATAAATGTCGATTTCCCTTGCAACGATGCAAGTGTTAGGAAGAGACGTCTGTTTTATCTATTCTTGTTCAAAAATGCTGGCTGGACGTCCAGCAAAGCCCTTGTTAAAGTTAGGATTGTAAGCAGAAATCGTCAAATCGAAAAATCGAATCGAAATCGTAATTTCAAAATCGTCTGTTTGGTGCCACGTGGACCCGTCAACAAAATGGTTTTGAACCAAACCAAACCGGTCAAAAACGGTTTGGTTTAGGTTTGAGAATTTTAATTACGGTTTAAAATCAAACCGGACCGCCGAAAAAATATATAAAATAAAAAATAAAAAATTGATTTTTTTTGAAAATTTATCCAAAATTCCAATTTTGTAAATTCAATAATTTTTGTCATTTTGTTGGTATTTTTGTCAATTTCTAATTTCCTATTAGTTATTACGATTTACGACCCTCTCAAATCCCAACCTGGCCCGCTATCCTAATTTTAAAAAAGAAAAACGAACTCAAACTCTCGCAAACACAACCCTAATCTCTAACCTTCCATTTCTCCCTCTCTCTCACTCACTCGTTGTTCTCTCTCTCTCTCACTCCTGAATTTTTCTCAAATAGTCGGTAGTCTATGGTCAGAATTTTCAGTTGCCAGCGACGGTCGCCGGTAGTCTACAGTCAGTCACAACTGATAACTTTCAATTTCGTTGCAAAACTGTGTGATTTTTTGTGACATGTGGGTTAGTTCTGTGATTTTTTTTTTTTTTTTTTTTTGTGATTTTAGTTACATAGCTGCGTGTTCTTAATTTTTGAACATGGAAGCCGTCTAACTTATTACTAAACATAGTTTGTCATCTCGATTCTTGAAAATCTCAAATTCGTGATTTTTTGTGACCTGGATTATTTCTATTTTCGAAATTCTGTTATTTTAGTTACATAGCTGCGTGTTCTTGATTCTTGAACATGGAAACCATCTAAATTATTACTAAACATAGTTTGCCATCTCGATTCTTGAAAATCCCAAATTCGTGATTTTTGTGACCTGTGGATTATTTTTATTTTCGAAATTCTATGATTTTAGTTACATAACTGCGTGTTCTTGATTCTTGAACATGGAAATCGTCTAAGTTGTCTCTGAAATTATATGACTATGATTTTAGTTCATTGTGATTTTACTTTGATTTTGTTGATATTTAAATTTTTAGTAGATATATTTAGTTTATTTTAGATTTATTGTCAATAAAATATAAATATATATTGAATTAATTGCATAAAAGTAGGTACTAGACGGCAAAAAAATATATGCAAACCGACGGTTTAAAACCGGACCAAACCGTTAGGTTTAGGTTTGAGTTTTTTTAAAACCGGTCAAAACAATTTGGTTTAGGTTTGAGTTTTTCTCAAACCGGACCACTTACACCCCTAGTTAAAATTTGCAAAGAATGACGGCAATATGTCTATTTGTTTGCTTTCTCGATTTTGTAAGAATTGTCTAAAATTTATTTTCTCAAATCTCATTTTTAACTATACATTTTTCTAATAAAATAATTTTACACATGAGTTTATAACATCTTCATGCATCTTAACCATAAATTTTCCAAAAATATCATTCTTCTTAGAGTGCAAATAAAATAACAAACAAATAGTATTACTATTTAATAATTGTAGGATAATTGTTTCAATATCGAATACCAGATTTACAGATTGGATACCGTATAATAAACTGTACATATAACAAATCCAACGATTTGTTGATTGCAGCAAAAATAACAAGTAATTTAAATAATTACAAAAAATCAATATGCAAATCCAGTAAGAACAATTAAAACATTATAACACTTTTAACCCGAGACCTGTGTCAAACACAGTTTCCTTAAAACAAATTCGCCCCCTCACCGTACGTACTTGAGGATAGTACGAGTGTCTGCTTCCTCGGATACAACTGAGAAACCAGTAAAATTCGAGCACAACAAACTCTACTCCGGCGAACTGACTTTGTGTCTGAAATATATCACCACCAGACTCGAACAGGAACGAAAAATATAGAGAAACAGGAACTGTGTGCAGATGAATATGCGATGAATTTTTCGTGTATTGGACAGTGGAAAAACGAGACATATATAAAGGCTGACTCTTATAACCTGCCCATTAACAAATGGCAATTAACACAGGAGTTTCGGGAGTTTTGGAAAACCAAAAGTCTGTTGAAAATTAACAAAAATGTAGCAAAACGTGGACACTCCTAAGGGGCCAATTTTGCTCCTTTCGGTCCAACATTCGTGTACGCAGATCACGCCCGCACACAAGTTCAAGGTCCGAAGCCTATTTCGGTCCAAGATTTGCACCCCCTGCGCGCGCACGTGAAGAAAGCCTCTATGCTACACATGATTATACCACTCTAAAGTGTAATCCTTTATAAAGTTGTTTTAGTTTTCGTCCACTTCCTATGTGGGACAAACCTTAACTTTTTTAATTTTCCCACCAACAAACTTCTTTCACATGGTATATTTTGAGTTTCAATTTCTCATTCACCCGAGCATCATTTTTGACAAGTAAGCATATGATTTCGATGTACTCACAGAGAAGAACACAAATCAACTTCCATATTTCAAAATAGTCAATCGGGTCCCGCTCAAAATTAGTGCCAAAACCAGCCTACCAACTCAGTTTTTTTTAACAATCCCCCACATGAATGAAAATTGGGAGCGACACATGAATGTGACACATGACAACTTGGTGATATAGTTCAACAGTTGAAACCTACATAGGATAGGTAGGTGTTACCCTTTGAACCTTCCCTTGTGAAAGCATATTTACTTTACTGGCTGACCAATAGACGGGATGTTTTTGAACTGTTCTGCCATTTATGTAAACGATGATATACTCCACACATAATTCTTCTTAACACATTTCAGTTCTCATTATTATGTTCGTTTTGGCCATGAACATACGCCTGGTTCTGTGAGAGTTCATTAAAATTTGCCCCCACACAATTCTCTTAGAAGCGGCCCCACTTCTCTCTCACATAGGTGATTTCTTACTACAAGTAGCTCGCATTACTTGGCTAGATTTCTGACACATAAGAATCATTAAAAGCCTATTGCTTATCCTTCATCTTTACGGGCATCACTGTTATATCACAGGAATGGATATGAGGTAATATCCCCCACAGTGGTTCTATCAAGTTTTTACAAATAGGTTATCCCTTTGAACCTAAATCTTGGGATCTCCAGTCAATTGGGTTGGGTTTTCCTTTGTATTAACTTATCCATTCAAGGGCTTAAATCCCATTGCCCTCGATGATTTTTCAACTAACTCTCTATTTAACCATTTGGTTAGTGGATCCGCAATGTTATCCTTTGATTTTACATAATCAACAGTAATAACTCCAGTTGAGAGTAGTTGTCTTATGGTATTGTGTCTACGACATATATGTCTAGACTTACCATTATACATGTTACTCTGTGCCCTCCCAATTGTCGATTGACTATCACAATATATGCAAATTGCTGGCACAGGTTTTGACCATCTTGGAATATCCTCTAAGAAGTTGCGCAACCACTCAACCTCTTCACCACTTTTATCTAGAGCTATAAACTCAAATTCCACAGTGGATCGGCTATCACTGTTTGTTTAGAGGATTTCCAGGATATAGCTGCACCTACCAATGTGAACACAAATCCACTCGTGGACTTTGAGTCTTTTATATCAGATATCCAATTAGCATCAGTATATCCTTCAATGACCGTTGGATATCTAGTATAGTGCAGTCCAAAATTACGAGTATATCTCAAGTACTTTAGTACTCTTACTGTTCCTTTCCAGTGATCAGCTCCTGGATTACTCGTATATCTACTCAGTTTACTCACTGTGTAGGCTATGTCTGGTCTTGTACAGCTCATCAAGTACATTAGACTCCCAATAACTCTCGAGTATTCTACTTGAGATACACTTTCACCTTTGTTTTTCGATATATGTTGACTTGTATCTATCGGTGTTCTAACTATTTCAGTATCATCCTTACTGAGCTTTTCTAGAATTTTATCCACATAATGTGATTGACTTAGAGAAAGCCCATCTGATGTTCTTGAAATTTTGATTCCAAGTATAACATCAGCTAAACCCATATCCTTCATTACAAATCTCGAATTTAACATATCTTTAGTGGATTTAATCATCTTATTGTCACTGCCAACAATAAGTATGTCGTCAACGTAACGACATAAAATGACATAACCATTTCCAGTGTCTTTAACGTAAACACATTTATCACACTCGTTGATTTTAAATCCACTCTCCATCATGACACTGTCAAATTTTTCGTGCCATTGTTTCGGTGCTTGTTTTAGGCCATATAATGACTTCACCAATTTACAAACCTTCTTTTCTTGCCCTGGAGATGCAAACCCATCGGGTTGTTCCATATAGATTTCTTCATCTAAATCTCCATTCAAGAAGGCAGTCTTAACATACATTTGATGTACTTCAAGATTTCGTAGAGCAGCAATCGCAAGTATCATCCTAATAGATGTTATTCTCGTTACGGGAAAATATGTATCAAAGTAATCAAGGCCTTCTCGTTATCTATAATCTTTTATTACTAATCTGGCCTTATATTTTTCAATAGATCCATCTGCTTTCATTTTTCGTTTGAAAATCCATCTGTAGCCTAGTGGTTTACTTCCTGGAGGAAGATCCACCAGCTCCCATGTATGATTTTGCAAAATGGAATCTATTTCACTTTTAATGGCCTCTTTCCATTGAGGTCTTTTTGAGGAGTTCACAGCTTCTTGATAGCTTTGAGGTTCACTTCCTAGAATATAAGTCAAAAAATCTGGACCATAAGATTTTTCTATCATTTCCCTCTTGCTACGTCTTGGTTTAACCTCAACCTCAACCTCCTCTTCTAGTTCTTGGTTTTGACTATTTTCAGTCATAGTCTCATATGTCCGTTTAGAAGAGTTTGCTTCGTTTTTGGACCTGTATGGAAATACATGTTCAAAGAACGAAGCATTTCTCGATTCCATTATCGTGTTTTTGTGTATATCTGAAATTTTAGATTCATATACAAGAAACCGATAAGCACTACTGTTTTGAGCATATCCAATGAAGATACAATCTACAGTTTTCGGGCCTATCTTCACCTTCTTTGGTGTTGGGACAACCACTTTAGCAAGACACCTCCACACTCGTAAGTATTTATAGGAAGACTTTTTTCCTTTCCTAACTCATAAGGGGTCTTTTCCATTTTCTTTCGGGGTACCTTATTTAAAGGTAATTTGCTGATAACACAGCCTCTCCCCACATGTTCTGGGGTAACCCAAAACTTACCAACATGGCATTCATCGTTTCTTTTAAGGTGCGATTTTTCCTTTCAGCAACACCATTTTGTTGCGGTGAATAAGGTGCGGTGGTTTCATGTATGATTTCGTGTTGTGCACAAATTCAGGGAAAAGTGCTTCATACTCACCCCCTCGATCGCTTCATCCTTTCTTTTTAGCAAGTACACATAGCAATATTTTGTACTATCGTCGATAAAAGTAATAAAATACTTGTTGCCACCTCTTATTTGTACAAATTTTAAATCACATATATCACTGTGAATTAAATCAAGTGGTTCTGTATTCCGTTCAATTGATTTAAATGATGATCTTGTCAACTTTGCCTCAACACAAGTTTCACACTTATGTTTTGAATTAATATAGAACGCGGGTATGCAATTCAAGTTAACTAGTCTACGTAAAGAATCATAGTTAACATGTCCTAATCTACCATGCCACATATTGGAAGACTCAAGCAAGTAAGCGGAAGAATTCACTTTATTCATTTTTGGTTTAACAACCATTACATTGAGTTTAAACATACCATCGGAAACATAGCCTTTTTCCGACAAACATTCCACTTTTTGACAAAACGACTTTGTTCGACTCAAATACAATACGAAAACCATGCTTATTCAAAAGTGACCCAGACACAAGGTTCTTGCGAATTTCTAGCACATACAACACATTGTTAAGAATCAGCTCTTTCCCCGAAGTCATCTTCAGAACCACATTCCTTGTCCCTTGATTTCAGAAGTTGCTAAATTTCCCACGATCAACTTCTCTCCATTTTCAATTGCTTCGAAAGCAGCGAAAAGTTCTTTATCAGAACACACATGCCTTGTAGCTCCGGAGTCAATCCACCATTCTTTTGGGTTAGAGCCCACCATGTTCACTTCAGAAATGACGGCTGCTAGATTCATCTCCCCCACATCATGCGCCATGTAGTTAACCACATTTGCTTCTTTCTTCTTCTTTGGCAATCTGCACTCTGAAAACTTGTGACCCACTTTGTCACAATTCAAGCATTTTCCTTAAAAATTCCTTTTAGAAATTCCACATTTAGGTCCTAGTTTGGTCTCTTTACCACTGGATGACCCAACCTTATTTTTGTAGACCTTACTGTTTTGACCATGCTCCACAACGTTGGCTTTAGCAACACTATGATTGAACAACTTCTTCTCGGAACTCTTGTTGTCTTCTTCAATTCGAAGTCTAACAATTAGTTCTTCGACATTCATTTCCTTTTGTTTGTGCTTTAGGTAATTCTTGAAATCTTTCCATGCGGGGGACAATTTTTCAATAATTGCAGCCACTTGAAAAGTTTCACTCAACACCATCCCTTCGGCATGAATTTCGCGAAGAATTACTTGGAGTTCTTGCACTTGACTGATAATAGTTTTGGAGTCCACCATGTTATAATCTAAGAATTTGCTGACAATGAACTTTTTAGCCCCGACATCTTCAGTTTTATATTTTCGGTCCAAAAACTCCCACAACTCCTTAGCAGTTTTCATAGTGCTATACACGTTGTATAGCAAATCTGCTAAGCTATTCATAATGTAATTTCGGCACAGAAAATCCGAATGGTTCCAAGCATCAAGTGTACTGATCGCTTGAACATCTCCCTCACCCTCATTGAGTTTTGAAGCAGTTTCAGTCAAGAACCTCACAAAATTCAAGGTGGTTAGATAAAATAGCATTTTCTGCTACCACCTCTTGAAATTCAAGCCATTGAATTTCTCCGATTTTTCATTTTGATTAATCGGAACAGTAGCCACATGTTGACTCACAACATGACTTGGCAATCTAGCCACAATCTGAGCCCCAACAGAACTAGAGCCCACGGCCTGATTTCCAGTAGCCACAGCTTGGGTTACATCCATGTTAGTTTGTTCGGTTACCATTTCGGAAAATGAAACAAAAATATTAGTTTCCAATAAACTAATATTAATTTAAGAAAAAAAACAACTTATCCAAAGAATCCGTTTTAAATTTGTAGGATAATTGTTTCAATATCGAATACCAGATTTACAGACTGGATACCGTATAATAAACTGTACATATAACAAATCCAACGATTTGTTGAATGCAGCAAAAATAATAAGTAATTTAAATAATTACAAAAAATCAATATGCAAATCGAATAAGAACAAGTAAAATAGTATAACACTTTTAACCCGATGTTTGTGTCAAACACAGTTTTCTTTAAACAGATTCGCCCCCTCACCGTACGTGATTGAGGATAGTACGAGCGTCTGCTTCCCAGGATACAACGGAGGAACTAGTAAAATCCGAGCACAACAGACTCTACTCCGGCGAACTGACTTTGTGTCTGAAATATATCACCACCAGACTCGAACAGGAACGAAAAATGTAGAGAAACAGGAACTGTGTGCAGATGAATTTTTCGTGTATTGGACAGTGGAAAGGCTGACTCTTGTAACCTGCCCATTAACAAATAACAATTAACACAGGAGTTTTGGAAAACCTTTTCGAAAAGTCTGTTGAAAATTAACAAAACGTGGACACTCCTAAGGGGCCAATTTTGCTCCTTTCGGTCCGACATTCGTGTACGCAGGTCGCACCCGCACACAAGTTCAAAGTATGAAGCCTATTTCGGTTCAAGATTTGCACCCCCCCTGCGCGCGCACGTGGAGAGAGCCTTGATGTTACACATGATTACACCACTCTAAAGTGTAATCCTTTATAAAGTGATTTTAGTTTTCGTCAACTTCCTATGTAGGACAAATCTTAACTTTTTTAGTTTTCCCACCAACAAACTCCTTTCACATGGCATACTTTGAGTTTCAATTTCTCATTCACACGATCATCATTTTTGACAAGTAAGCATATGATTTCGATGTACTCACGGAAGAGAATACAAATCAACTTCTATCTTTCAAAATAGTCAACCGGGTCCCGCTCAAAATTAGTGCCAAAACCAGCCTACCAATTCAATTTTTTCCAACAATAAGTTTAGGATAGTTTAGGTATTTGTGTTGAGAGCGAGGAAATATGCATTTCTAACTCAAAAATCAAACAATACTGAGTCATATAGAAGATAAAAGATATATTACCCTATGCTTAGTGCAATCTTGAATTGGTATACTAATTTGTCATGTGTTTTTATCAATTCATATTGTTTATAATATATGGTATGGTCATAGGTAAAAATTGGATTAATATATCTCGAAAGAGAAAATTAGCACATGAGGAATATCGATTTTTAACATAAAATAAGAACTGACTATTAATTGATAATTGAGGATTATAATAGGTTAACAATGGTAAATTTAGGATCCCAGTGCCTTTTGTCTTGATTTAACTTTAAGAATTATTTACTTTTAAATTGTTTATTATAGTTAATAGTTAGAACTAAACGAACCCAAACTCAATATCATTTAATCTGTGTATTTCCAATTAAGACTAGTTTGGTTTAAATTCTATAAATAAATAATCAGTTCTTGTGGTAGCAATACTCTCTCGTACATTTACGGAATTATATAGCAACAAATTGCTTTCTCAAACTTAAGGTTATTATTGTAAGAAGGCACGTAAAGAAGTCTCAAATCAATAAGAGTTGGTGTCGTCTAACACTATTTTGTAAGAAGGCATAGAAAGAAGTCTCAATTAAATAAGAATTATTGTCGCTACTACCTAACACTACCTTCTTGTATATGGTATCTATAGAATAAGCTTGAAAAATAAAAGGTGACTAGCCCCGAACTCGACATTCAAAGGTTTAAATTAAGGTTTAATTTTTAATTTAAATGATAATAAGATTATAATAAGATCTAACCAAGCATACAAGGTATTAGTAAAAGTTGTAAAAATATCTAGAGAAAGTTTGAAAAGTTGTGGCTCACGTACCAAGATTAGGACATTAGTAAGTTCAGAGAGAAGGACAATGATGAGCTGTCACGCAAGGTTTTGACAAAATATCTCATTTTCATTTTCTTGGTGTAATAAACTTAAGGAAAAATTACAACAGAGGTTCATAACCTTTTCATTTTTTGTAAATTTTACTCTCATCTTCAAATTGTACTAATGAAGGTCTTTAACAAATATGCAGCAGATGTTCAAATGAATGGAAACAATTCACTTGACCATTAATTGATCAAAAAAAGTCAAAATTTAATTAATTTTGACCAAATAAAAAAGGACAAAATAGTAACTTTACATATTATCCATAAAACAAGTTAAAAAGAAAATTATAAAAAAGAAGAAGAAGAAAATAAAAATCCCCACCCCAAACCAGAGAAAACACCAGCCACCGTCGACTGCCCAATCTGAAATCAGAAAAAAAACCAACCACCGGCGGCCACCCAATCCGCCAGAACTTCATCCCCTAGCCGACAGCCTCATTTCACAAACACATCTCACACAATTAATTAGACAAAACAACATCATATGGAGATCAAAATCAGCATTTAAAACCATGGGAGTCATGCGGTCCAACAACAAAATTCGACAACTCAGGTAACACCCACAGTCGTGCACCACTGCCAGCCAATTCGCCTCACCTAGATGCTCCAATTCATGGTGAGACATCATCCAAAACACTCCATTTGATACAGTTTCTTCAATATGCAAATGAGGTTCCAATTTCTATTAGGTTTGATTTGATTTTTTATTTTGATGTTTGGGTGGTGGCGACTGCTTTGGGTGGCAGTGTCGACATTGTGGGTGGTGGTAAGCTCCAGTTGATACAGTTTCTTTAACACACTACGAGGTTCTAGTTTCTTCAATTGTTAGGTTAGGTTTGATTTGATTTTTTATTTTGATGTTTGGGTGGTGGCAACTGCCTTTGGGAGGCAGTGTCGACGTTGTGGGTGGTGGCGGCGGCGGCGGTGATAGGCGTTTGAGCCCACCAGTGTGGGTGAGAATTGGAAAAGAAGGTGCCGACCACCGAACTTTCAAATTTTCACGAGGTTAGAGTGAGGTGGGGGTGGTTAGGATAAATTTCTTTTATTTTTTTGGGTTTTTTTATTTAATTTTATGTTTAAAAAAAAAATACAAAATTACCATTTTTGTCAATTTAAAATTAGTCAGAATTTTGGTCAAGGTCAATTTTTGGTCAATTAATGGTCAATTCGATTGTTTCCATCCATTTGGATGTTATAATTAAGTCTGCAAAAACTAAAAAGATTAAGGACCGTTGCTGCAATTTTTCCTAAATTTAAAGCTAGTAAATAATAATGCATTAGCTGTGGACTTTAATGTGTTCCTTTCATAAGCTTATTCGAATCTACATACAGCCTATGCACATGGCCATGCAATATTCTTCAATTTTCGCAAGGTGGATTTTTATTGTCATATTTTACCGCGTAGAATATTTCAAAATTAATTGCTATATGGGCCTGTTTGATTGAAATGGTGGAAAATGAGTGGAAAGAAAATGAATTTCGGGAAAAGTAATTGTCTAGAAATTGTTTTGCAGAGAATTGTTAATTAAGAGTATTTGATTGTTATAATTTTCCACCCTGAAAATTTTTAAATTTTGTATTCGTTTGGATTTGTTTTACATGAAAATTATCCATTAAAGTGATAATTTTTTTCACAATTGGTTATAAAATTTGTTTCCATTGCCAAAAAGTTAAAAAAAAATGTTCCTAAAAAATCATTTTTTTAATTAAAGTTTAGTATTCGTTCGGCTTTGTTTTATGTGGAAATTATCCATTAATTTGAATTTTTTTTTGTAATTGGTTATGAAATTTGTTTCCATTACCAAAAAAATAATAAAAAAAATATAAAAAATAACGTTAGACCTAGAAAAGGCATTTCCCACCAAAATGGTGGGAAAGTCTTTTCCCAAAATCCAAGTAAAATGGGCGTGTGGGTTGGGGGTGGGAAAAATGTTCTTGGCCAAATTTTTCCAATCAAATACTACATTTTGGCAAAGTTGGAAATTGATTTCCTTTTTCCTATGAAAAAATGGTCCATCAGACAGGGCCTATATGCTATTGATGTTGGGAAAAGATAATGGGAAAAATTCATAAATACGAGGTTAAATTTCACCAATTTTAAATTTAAGAGATTAAAGTTTAAAATTTCAAATCTCAAATTGTTTTAAAATTTATTTATAAATTAATTAATTAAACATATATTTTCTTAATTAAATATATTAAGGTTACAATTCCATATAATTTGGTCACATATTATTAATTGGTCACAAATCACAAATTTTATATGTCACAAATTATTTTATGGTCACAATTCCAAAATTTTATAGGTCACAATTTGTTCATCGGTCACAAATGAAAAATATTATAAGTCACAAATTATTTTCACAATTCAAAAATTTTATAAGTCGCAATTTGTTCATCGATCACAAATAAAAAATTTATACGTCGCAATTTATTTATCGATCAAAAATTACAAATATTATAAGTTACAACTTAGTAAATAGTCACAAATTATCAAATTATCGATCACAAATTAACAATTTTTCAGGTCACAAAATATTTTTTGTCACAATTATCTTTTTGATTGGTTGAATATTGTTTATCGATCACAGATTAATGAATTTAATGGTCACATACAACCAAATAATATGTGACCATCAACAACACTTGTGACCACCACCTCACCACTGTCACCAACAGCATGGCAACCAAAATACCATGGTCGAAACCACCAACACCACCTCCGACAGCAAACCATCATTTAAAAATACCGACATCACCACGACCACCACTACCCACCCACAACCATCATTTCACCACCACCACCACCACTAAAACCACATGACTTCCACCACCCCATCCTACAACCTAAAAACAATCCTCAACCCTACCATCGTTTAGGGATGGTAACGGTTCGATTCGGGGTCGATTCGGTCAAAACCATAAACGCACGACCAAATTTTTGGACATACCATAACCGCACCTAACCATGTAAGTCGGTTTCGTTCGGTTCGTATCTCGGTTCTGTTCGGTTCGGTTCGGTTCAGTTAATAACCACGAAAATAAATTATTTTTATAAGTCCAAATTCAACCGTCAAATTAAAAAAAAAAATATTATGAAGAAAAGTCAATAAAAATAAAAATACAATACTAAGCCAATTTAGTAAACAATATCTCAAATGAAAATGCAAATAATATCCTAACTTCCAAATGCAAAATTCGAATTTAAAAAACAATATTATCAACATAGGTCAAGACTCTTACTAGCATTGGTCAATCTTCATTCTTCCTCACAACTCTTACTAGCATAGGTCAAGAGTCAAGACTCAAAGTTGATTCATATATAGTAAATAAGAAATGTAATTAGAGTAATAATACAACCTTACTATCTAATCAAGAATGATCTTAATTGAAAATTTAAACAAAAAAATGTATCTCTTCGTCAATGTCCTCCTCACTAAACCTTGCACAAACTCCGGAGTATGATGAAGGAGCATAATTTTCTAAATACCATACCCGTCCGGCCGTCCCATTGTTATACTAGTGGACATGTCCAATTCATCACATAAAAAGCACAATAAGTCAAGCCTTAAAATAAACTTCAGTATGAAAATGTTTTTTCATTAATCCTCTTGACCCAACTCTACATCTACTAAAAACCATATTCAAGTCAATTTCTTTTTATAATCAACTTTGGCCAAGCTAATTATATTTTGAATAATGCTATCTAGAACCAATGGCGTTAAACATTAATATAGATGTAGTAAGCATGTCATAACAAAGTTTTTTTTTAACGGGCAATTGGTTCGGGGCGGGGCACCGTCGCTAAATACCATACCCGACCCATCCCGAACCGGGTTATTAAAATCAAAACCATAACCACCCAATTGCACCATCGGTTCCGTTCTTTTCGCTCCATTCGGTTCGGTTAACCGCAATTTTCGATTTTAACAATTCGAATTGTCATCCCTACCATCGTTGCAGTTTCCGTCATCGACCACCACGCCAAACCAAAGATCTACCACCACCCCCACAACATACCACCATCGCTCACCACAGATCCACCACTACGCTTTACAATGGCGCCAACAGCAGTACGCCCACCATCGGCGCCTGTACCACACCACCAACAAAAATCACAGCCGCCGCCACAAAAACAACGCGGTGTCTGCACCATACCACCAACAAAAACCACCACCACCAACAACAAGAAAAAAACCCTAAAGATCGAAAGCCACCACACCTAACCCAAACCACCGCACCCAAACCACAGCACAGATCATCACAAAAAAAGACGAAGACAAATTGCGACGCTGCCATTCACAGCAGCGTCGGTCGACGATCACGGGGAGCTCCGTTCGCTACTCACAGCGTCGGCTCCGCTGTCATCTTCGACGACGACAGCCTTGCGAGGGGAAGAAGAGATAAAGGTGAGACAGAAAGGGGAGGGGAGGGGAAAAAGAGATAGAGGTGGGTACAAATACGCTAACATCATCGCTGCACCTTCACAAGCAGTGAACTCCGTTCGTCGCTGTGTCATGCCGGTGCTCGTTCGTCGTGCTGATGCTTGGAGGTGAGAGAGAAGGTGAGGATAGAGAGAGAATGAAGATGTAATAAATGATTTGAGATTTTTAGAGTTTGGATAATTATAATTTAGATAGAGATGAATTAATATCTGATTTTTGTATAAATAAAGTTTATATCTGGAATTTGAAATTGAATCTTTAAAGTTCTGATTTTGTGTAATTTCACAAAAATAATTTTTTATATGGGCCTACATATACAATTAAATGTGTATCGAAGTCTATTTTAATGTTAAGTCCAAAATTAAAGTGATCTACTAAAAATTAAAGTTATTGGGCTTTGAACATCTAAATAGAGTATAAGCCTAATTATGTGTAGATACTATATTCTTTTGAATTTTATTTTATCATATATATATATATATATATATATATATATATATATATATATATATATATATATATATATATATAAGAAGCAATAATCAAGATTAAAGCAAGAAAATAAAAATCAAGAACTTTCAGTTAATCTTCAAGATTCAAAATAATGGATCAAAGTATCTTTCGCACTTATAATTATCTTGGTGATTTGATATGGAAATCTTGTTGACAATAAAGATAAAAGATTCATATAGTTTTAAGTTTTAAAAGATCCTACACTCCAGAGCTGTTAATTTTCGAAACAATGAATGCCCAATTGTTTGATAATGTAGAGCTTGCAAGGTAGATAAGGTGAGAATATTTGTCTTTGAAAATGAATATGTAACTATCCCTTCAGTTAAAATTGACAATGATTAGAATTATGGACAAAGTCTTACTCCAAATCTTATTCTAGAAGTAATTTCAGATCAAAACAATATTCTAGAACCCCTTATATACAATAAAGAGATTTTTTTCAGAAGACTAAACTCAATAACCTCAAGAACAAGTTCCATTAATGAGATTCACTAGAGATGAAAAATGCAACTCTGGATGACTTCATAGTATTTCTCAAAGATTATGATAATGGCATTGGATTGATGAAAAAATATCCAATTAACTTTTAGAGGCAGGAGAACAATGCCTACTCTAACATCTATAATTAAAGTTGGAGGAATCATCCAATATTTTTATGGGAAAATAATCGAGGACAATGGATTTTCAGACATTAAGGACAATATTTGATAGAGGTTTGGGGGTAGGGGGAAATATCGTTATTTTTTACTTGTTTATATAATTTTATATGTTTTGTGTGATAGTAATGTGTTTATTGATTTTATATAATTGAAAAAAAAAATGAGAAAAAAAAATTATGTTTGTGTGAATTGGATAACCTTGTCGACTTATGATATTATAATTATAATTACGTATTGACTTAAAAATTGTGAATTGTTGAGTACTATAATTGATTGTATGCCTATTCTTGTGAGACTTGATACGTTTTGAGCACTTTATTGAGTTATTAATTGTGAAATTGTGATTCATTATTTGGGATAGGTTGAATTAGTTTGAACTTAGAATGCTAAATCCAAAATTTTATCATATTATACAACCTCAAAACCATTTGAAAAGATAGTTTAAGGGTGATTGAGGCAATGTACGAAGCTATTGACGTGAGTGTTGATTCCATACGTGAACATTAATTGTTAAATTGTCTTTGGCTAATATGATGAAACTAGGTATGATTATCATGTTAAGAGTTTGATCTCGAGAATGTGTGTTATAATAAAAGACATTACACTAATCGTTGCATAAAAGGGAAAAAAGTTGACATGTTTCATGAGTAAAATCTCTCTATAAAAGATTTCAATGAAGACCACCTATTGAAAATCTTGAAAAGAAAATTTATAAAAGGATCAAAGCTAGTACATGAAATGGAATAAGTACATCAACTTTGAAAAAAGCAAGCGCATAAAATAGAAGACGCAATATACATGATTAAGCCTCAAAAACTTATTTTAGGGAGAACTTTTAGTGGGAATAATTAGCCTATTTAAATCTTAGAGGCTGAAATCTAATAAACTCATCATTTGTTAAAATAGTCACTTGCATTGATGAAATTCATCCAAACTAGAGTGAAATGAGTTAATATTGAGATTTCTACCTTATAATACACCTCGAGATAGTTTAAAGAACGAATTTGGGGGGTGCATCTTAAGAGTGGAGAAAGGTCTTCGAGGATCAAGAATTGAATAAATATGAGTTTATGATGATTGGCTTTATTATTAACACACTTACCATCAATTAAACATTGGATAAGTGAAAATTTCAAAACTTTTGAAAGGATATGTTCATGTTTATTTGTTGAGTTAAGTATATGATTTTGTTTGAGGATGGACAAATATTCAAGTTTTGGGATATTTAAATAGTGTATTTTCTACACTTATTTATGTCATCAAAAGTGAATGTTTGGACTCACTTTTAAACAGTTATTGATTAATCTCGTATATATATTATTTCTTTAGGTAAACGCGATGTTGGACAAGTTTTGGAGAAAAAGAGCGAAAATCGGGAAAATGGATGTTGTACATTTTTCAAAGATTGGGGACCAAATTGAAATAGTTAGAAAGGTCAAGGACTTGGATTGCAATTATAAGAAACTTGAATTGATTAAGGAATTGAAAATGAGGATCACTTGCACTTGGGCATAAAATTGTACCTTCGATCGCAAGCCAATTGCCCATTCAATCGCAAAGTCTTAAAGATGATGTGCGGATAGTAACGTAGCGATACCATGTGAATGCAACTAAATGTACCATGCAATTGAGAAAAGATTTTGTTTCTTTCTTAGTTTTGTCCATCTTTAAGAAAGCAAAGTGGCCAAGATTTTAACCTAATATGGGATGCAAAATTCGGCATTCTTCATTCAAGAATATGGAGAAGAAAGTAAAAAGAGTGTCAATGCATAAAACATCAAGAAATTGAAGATTTAAGGGTTGGAATTGAAAATCAAAAGCAAGGAAAAATTTGAATTGAATTGAAGACTCGTTTGAAGGACTTCAAGGAGGCGAAATTGATTATCTTTCTTCTTGCAAATATACTTTTCAGGTAATTAATATTCAAATCTTTTATTATAATTGCATCATTAGCATGCTAAGCTAAACTTATTTTAAGTAAACCTTTGATTATTGTTTTAATTCAAAGACTATTTCTTTTAGTATGATTTATGTAAATTGATTGTTATCATATTCTTAATGGTTTATTGATATACTTGATCATCATTTAGATAATATGTGACTTATTTTATTTTCGGGATTTTGAAATCGGTTTATCACATTACATTTAATATTCAACATAAGGATCAATTAGCATTATAAATAATTATTTATGACGTATGCAATCATAATAGGTAATTTTGTGACTGGGTGCATTCCTAAGTATTTAGATTCGGAATATTAATATTTTGAGTGTGTTAAGAAATATGTTTAACTTACCTCGGAAAATATTGTTGAATAAAATAGAATTAGTGGTTATCAATTTATACATAAATTTGTCTAAATAATATAAATCGAGAATTAAAATGAGAGATCAATTGGTGAAATCAGATTTCTAACACGCTCTTCTCATATAAAGTTTTCGTAAAAATATTTTTCACATGCAATTAGATGAAAATTTGTATAATTATTAGTATTAAACATACAAATAACACTTCATAAATTGATTTTGTTACATTCGCATTCAATTGCAAATAAAATACAATTTAAATTAAAGTTTATTACTCGTGGGAACGATACTTTCAACTTATTAAATCTATTCCCGTAGCCTATAACACAAAACTTCAAATTTAATTTATCCCCATTTATTTTGGTAATATTAAAGAACATCTTACTTTTCTTTCTCTCCTCTTCTTGTTTGAATCAATATAAAGAAAACCGTATCAAATTGGGATCCGAGAAGACTCGACTTGAGCTCCAATAGAAATTGGAATTTTTATTGTATATGACTTATTCCTCACATAGATTAAGTGTAAAACTGGGTTCAATTTCTATTGCTATTAGTGCTAGATACTGAGCAATTTAATAATAAAATATAACTAAACAACGGCTGGCTGGCATTGGCCGGATAAATATTATCGTAGCACTGATGATCCAAGCATGGGATGCATCTAATCTAGTCCGCTGTTTTAAGAACTGAAGAAGTAGTTGTAGTAGTAGTAGTCGTCGTCTTCATAGTTAGATAGCCTTGCTCCGTTAAAGATGCAACACAATCCTCAAACATTTCTTCAATTGACCTCAACTTTAATCCCAATTCCTTCAATTTTGAGGTATCCAATTCATAGTATAGCCTATCAACTTTCTCAAACCTGACAATTGAACCCCAACATATGTACAGATCATTCTCAGTAGTGATGAAAAATGTATAGAATCTCAGAATTTTTGTTTATTTACTAAATGCAAATTCATCTGTATATAATAGTAATTTAACTAACCTCTTGGGAATAGGCAGTGATGGAAATTGTGCTGCCAGAATAGACGCTAGTTCATTAATGTCAACAACAGTTGAGGAACAAAGGTAACGTCCCTTGGCAGTTTCACGTTCATATGCAAGAATGTGGCACAGCGCAACGTCGTCAATATGAACATATCCCATTCTTCCATGCCACTTAAATTTTTCCGTCTCCCCTTTTCATATTGTCGTGGTTTAGAAACATCAGCATACATACAAAAGAAGCGATATGCGTATACTACGGCCAGTAGAGAAACTGGTATGTACCTTTGAGCAAGCCGAGGACATCGGCTGCAGTAGAGCATAAATCAGGAGGCAAACTTGGTCCAATGACAAATGAGGGAAGAACAGTAACTAGATCAATCTTGTTTTCTTCACAGAATT
The DNA here is from genome assembly GCA_035079005.1 of Fraxinus americana. Classification (NCBI taxonomy): domain Eukaryota; kingdom Viridiplantae; phylum Streptophyta; class Magnoliopsida; order Lamiales; family Oleaceae; genus Fraxinus; species Fraxinus americana. Next base: position 10,685,057 of record CM068727.1, on the reverse strand, counting down.
CCCATGCAGCCTTCTCTGCTAGTGTTTTTGACAATGCATACCAAATCTAGTACGATAGCTAAAACAATTAAGGGCTATCTAATCCAATATAATTAGGCAATTAATCAATTATAGTAGGTACCTGAAGTCTCTCACAGAGTTCGACAGAGCTCCAAGACGACTCGTCCAGTGGTACACTGGGATCAAAATCATCTCTTGCCCTTACTGTCGAAGAAGATGAGGTGAGAACCACACGCTTTAGAGATGGATTCTTTCGGCACGAGCGCAGAACATTCAGTGTGCCATCAATTGCTGGTTGCAATATTTCACCCTGTATGTTCCAATTAACACTAGCCACTTGAGCAGCGAATTAAAGAGCCGGTTATACTAAACGTCAAAATAAACGATTGGTTTGCCTTTTAGTTCCAAGAATTAGATGGATTCACACCTTTGGATCAGAAGTAGGGCGTCCTAAGACAGGTGAAGCAGTGTGAAAGACACCACCACATCCCATAACTGCCTCGTCAAAGCTTCCCTCTACCATTAGGTCAGCCCTCACCAGAAACAGTCTCTCTTTCGCTCCTTCCAGCTTCCATAGATGACCCACTTTCTTCACATTTTCTGCTTATATATTGTGTGTTAACTCAGATAATTTATACAGATGTAATCAGGCAAACTAGACTATAACCATACAATATCTGTCTCTATTAAATTTGAGCGGCCGCATACATACCTATGTCCCTAACTGTCCCAGTGACATGATAACCAGATAAAAGAAGTCGCTTGATCAGCCATGAAGCCAGAAACCCAGCTGCACCAGTCACACAAACTTTACCCCTTGATTCTAGCGTTCGATCCATATATATTTTCTGCCGAAACACTGAAATCTAGTCTCAAGATGAGCCACATATAACCCTCCCATTGCGTGTAGATTTATATGCCAAAAGCTTCGAGCACATCATCAGCATGATAATAAGATGAAGGCTAGAATAAGGTAAGTCATCTAATGCTTGTGGGTCATTTATAGTTTGCAAACAACAAATAAACTAAAGTCGTAGCAAGTGAACAACTTAACATCGTTAACAGCCAAAGGTGTCATATATTTCCAGTTTGTATATCATAAACAACGGGTTAATTGGGCATAAAAGAGAAACTGCTGATTCTTTTTCATTTCACAAATGAACCATAATCTTGAAGCAATTTGACAGAATTGAATTCATAAACATATTAATCGTGTTGTAGACTAGAAGTAAATGACACGTAGTCTTCATTTTATATTTCCGAAAGTTGAGTTTCAGGTTCTATAATAGGACCAGCATTGGGACATCACCATTCTATAATTGAAAACAGTCATAGGACAAACCAGACGGGTGATTTCTCCCCATCAGACGTTTTCTTCCCTAATCAATAAAAGAAAAAGGTACTTGATTCTCCTTTTCCATAATATCACAAACCTTTAGGCGAAATTCTGAACAAAAAACTGAATAATTGTCTGCCACACTATTCATCTCATCGCGCTAGATTAACGAAAAGAGTTAAAACAACTACACTGAACAGACCAATGGACTACAATATGTTGTTTGTAATTAAATTATTAGTAAACTATTATCAGGAAATCATTTGCTGCTTTCAGCAGCATTGACAACCTCCTCTCTTTCCCAAAAAAGAAAAAAATGATTGGTCTCTTGGGAATCAACCCATTACATTAAAATACTAAAGAGAGTAATTGGGCACAAAGGCAGAATAACTTCTTCCAGAAACAGCAGCTCGAAAGAACAAGGATTGCCAGAATTTTCTTTTACAGTCAGCCTTCACTTGCTTCATGTGCTCTCTATGCGCTGATGCAGTTTATAAAATTCTTGTCCCCAGATGTACTTACTACTGTACTCTATTGATTAAAGCTAATTAGTTCCTCATCCTTCAATTCGAATGTCCAACCAGGAAAGTCAGACTCCGAGAACAAACACGATGGAGTTGCTTTATAGAATGCCAATGGGACTTGCTTCACCCTTCGTCTCATCTGTGAGAACAATTTATATTTTCAGAGGATGAATTGCAGAAAATAAAAAGTGCGTGCTGCATCAGCAACTATAATCCACCAGAAATGGGTTGAAACGTAAAACTAAATCGGGCCGCGAAGTTGCATGAAAAACCAAGGTAAACAGATTAATGTGGGTTAAAGATCAGCTGTGTATCATCATCCTTCTTGAATCATCAAACAAGAAACAGACCACAGATTTGCAATAACAAAAAATACCCATAATATAGTTCCCGAAACCTAATGCAGAAATGAAGTCACATAATTTCAACGTGTTAAGGAAAACCCCTCAACCAAACAAATGATGTTAATCATATATGACAATCAATGACATATAAATGTCTGTAATATAGCAAAAGTACCTCGCTATTGAAAATTGTTGCATATGAACCAGAACTGAAATCCATAACTGCAATTTCAGCAGTTTTTCCTCTTACAGCCAAATCATTCTCAAAGGACAAAAAAAACCTGATCCCACAATGAAGAGGATAAATTATTAACAGAAGATAAATCGAGAAATATATTGTAAAAGGCATTAAGTGTGGACATACACACAGATCATGTTATAAAACATGTACCTTGAAACAGGAGGGCAGTAGTGATGTCGCAGAGTATCCAACTCCCAGAGAGAGCTCCCTGCCAAATAATGCCATCGATATAAAATTATACTTTCAACCATAAAAAATACAGCAGATCTTGTGAGTTTATTGGACGGGCAGTCGAGGGATATGCTACGATATCAATAAAAAACAGCTAGTATACAAAATTAAAATTACTAGGCATGTGTGTTTAAGAAGCTCTCACTACCAAATTTCTGCACCACTGAGCACTTTGACATCCATAGTTAACCAATAGATGAAAGCATGAAAGAGGACTTTCAACCAAAAGAAGAAAACCAATATCCCAGAAAGTGGGCACAACTGTAGCTATATCTCCTCTTATCAATATATACTTCAGCCATACCAAGTACTCTAGCAAGTTAACTCCCAGTGTAATGATTATAGCCAAGTTTGCAGTTCAGTATACAAACCGGTGGGGCAAAGCCATTAAGAAGTGGAAAGGCTAGTCATCAATGACAATTATTCAAGAGGTGGAGAGGTAGCATGCAGGAGAAACTTCAGGACCAAAGGAGCTTTGGCTATTGAAGAAAGACCCAGAGACATTTTTCCCTTTTTAGACAGGTTTCAAATGCCTAGCCACTAGCTATTTATCTTAGCAATTGACCATTGCAACATGGATTTGGTGGCAAAGAGAAGGATTAGCAGCCTCAATTTTTATTTAAAGGAAAATGAACACAGAGAGTTTCTTGGGAAACCTTGTTTTCCATTTCATTCTATCCCTCCCCCACCCCCAACTTTTTTTAGCTCATGTTTAGTAGACATTAAAATCAGATTTTTAGTAGATTTTGATAAAAGTTGATGAAATGTATCGTTGAAAAGTTGTTGATCCAATGAAACGTGTGGTTAAAATTAATTGTTGACTTTAACTTGAAATTTTAATATTTTAATTGTTGACTTTAACTTGAAATTTTAATTGGATTTCAATCCAAACCAAACCAAACAGGGGCTTAGTTCTTTTTGAATGATTTATAATCACGATTAACAATCTAATTAATATAAGAAGAATATCTGCATATAAATAAGGAAACAACGGCATGCGGTTGCACCTGGCACTTATTGCATCCATGTAATTTTGTTATTTTAACTTTAATCATTCCTCAAAGATGTTTTTCTTATACTGCCACAATCTGTTGTTCATGTTGCATCTTTGACGCTCACATACATATAAAAATCATAAAAGAAAAAATTGGAACTTACTTATGGCATTAGTTTCTTTGGGATTACTTTCCTCCTCGTTAAAATGATCAATGCCTGGTTTTTTGTCAGACAAATCCCTGTTAGCACTGGAGTTCTCTTCATCGTCAACATTGAGTTTTTCTTCTCCAGAAGCCTCTTCTGTAGTTTCACGACTACGTTCCTGCACAGCATTAGTAATATTATATCAAACACACTAGTCAACCCTTAAAAGGAATGAAAAAAGCAAGCGAGCATTTAAAACATCCTCTACCATTCTTTCAAGGCACAGACATCTTAAGCATAACTGAGCATGTATTCACTGTGTTCAAACTTCAAAGTCACTCATGAAAGTTGTTACTGGTTTTTCTTTTTCCCTTTTTGTGAATTTCAAGATTCTCATTCTAACAACATTTGAGATAGTAAAGTACTCATTGTGTTGAAAATGATTATTAGATATAAGTCATTATCATCTTCAGGGTCGAAGCCAGGATAATAAAGCAAATATTTATTTCACACCCCCATATCCATTGTCTCAAACTACTATTATAACCATGACACAGAGATTATTCAAAAGTTTACAAATCATATTTCTCAATTAAATGTGCTGACTAATGACTATTGAAGAAAAAATATGGAAGGCTAAAGCCTATGGTAAAAGATAGATGATTTAACTACATGGAATATAAAAGATCATAAATCTTATCACTAATCCCTCAAGAAAGAGCATGAACTTGAAACATCTATCAATTAAAATATCCCAAAAACAAAAGCAAGTGTAAGTTGACAAAGAACACTACTTGAACACTACTGAGGCATTCTAGAGGGAAAAGAGTTCATATAAAGACAGATGCAATGAACTTAGCAAAATATATTATGAACCAAACCGCCCATAATGATATATGATTGTGTGAGTGCGTTATACTCTATAAGTGGTTGCTCCAGCTCATAGGAGAAACGATATAACACACATATACGGAAATATTATTTTCTCTGCGGTTGCCCCAGCTTATAGGAAAAATATTATAACACAAATACAAGTAGATTATTTTCTCTAAGTGGACAAACAACAAAAGGGAAATCACTTCTAGCATCATCTGGCTTACTATAATTTTTTGGACCTTCTTTTGGGCCATTCATCTTACCTTCTAATAAAATGGACATTTCAGGACAGTTTACATGCCAACAGATGATTTACTTGGGCAAGATGTATTGATCAAAAATTATTATAGTAGATTCTTGTGAGAACTCCTCGGTCACATGAGGTTTGTTGATCACCTAGACACGCAGGCTTCTGTAATTTGTACCCATTTTATTGATGTGGTATTCCATTCTACACTACCACCCACAAAATATCTCGCCAACATTCAGCCATAAAAGCCAATAGATGTCATCAAGAACTTTTTGGACTTCCAAAAAAAAAAAAATCAATCACCCTTGATGGGCAGAAAAAACAGCATTGTCAATCCGAATATCATCTTTACATCGTCTTCCCAATGGTTTTTTTCTTTTGGGGTGGGGGGGCGGGGGGAGTAGAAGATTAATTCCCGCATATATTATGGGCAGAAAGGGAATAATGAAGGAGTCGAGTAAAATGAGGTTTCTGCTCACAGCTTGCATAAATTTGATGAAATGATTTGTCACAATATGAAAATGAACGAAATCTTCATGGCAAACCACTAATATAAAAACAATATAGAATATAAATGGAAAAAATAAAATAAAAGATGGTTTTCTTCTCACTTGGTGCACCAAACAGTTGATTGAAGGATGTCTCTGCAGAAGGTTGTGAACTAAAGCAACAATGAGTAATGCACCCGAAGGAGGAACACAAAGTGCAAGTCTACTCAATTTCTTACAAAAAGCAGCTGCCAAGTACGCTGGAAGAAGTGGTGATTTCAAGCATGAATCCAGAAGCTGTAAATCACATAATGCAGTTCGAGAGATTATTTCACTTCTCTGAAGGACTAACAAATTAAGCCTTATTTGCAAAATAGAAAGGATGTTATGAATAAAATTAGTCCTCTTTTTGCTAATGGTATATGATAGTTACACCTGATCAATGTGGAAAAACATTGGTGCATTTGAGTTAGCACAACAATAGCCATGAAAAAAGCAATAATAGAGACTAGATGCCTTGCATTATATGTTTAAATTTGGCAAAAGGATCCATTTTACTTTCTTCGAAGATAAAGCTAACAAAGATATCAACTCAATCATGGAGACATGGACCATAAAATCTTCTCAATTACACAATACCTAGTATAAAGAAAAATGCACGAGCAATAGTAGTCATAGACCTCATTTGAATCAATATTTTGAAGCAAGGATTACATTTCAAAAAATGGTTCATGTGGCACGAGTATAGGATGACACAGGAAGGAGATTGCCCCATTCACAAGCATGGTCACATGACCACTGTTGACGATAAAAATCAGATCAACAAATTCCTTTCACCTAACCAGAATTTTCACCCCCCAAACTCAATGGTTTTGATGCTCAAATCGGAGCAAGAGGAGAAATGGCTATTTGGAAGGGAATTTTTTTAATTGTGCATGCTTTCTTTCTCTTGGGCAAGAGTATTTATAGATTCTCTTCGGTCATTTAGGAAAAATGGCATATGGCAGCCTTTTATTGGTTAAACTTATAACTGATTCTATTATAGTATCACATTTTATTCATTAGCTTACATGTCTTTCATTCATTGGCTTTAAAGTCACGCTTTGAATACTTGCCCACGTGCACTTTAATAACGATTTTTAGCCAACTGAGATGGGGAAATGTCTCGTCTATACTTGGTGCGAGCCTTTTCTTTATTTTTCTCTCGCATATTGCTTATGCTTCGCAAGCGAAGGGCATGGCTCTAGGAGTGTATTTATTTATTCAACAAATAGTCCCCGAAGTTTGATTTTATTATTCATATTAAATTTAGGACTTGTCGCCTTGTTAGACTGCGAACCTATATATATTATTGGCGTATGTCTTTTAATTTGTTGCAGATGACGTGAGTTGTATTGAGTGGACATGATATGATTGTTGCGCGTCAATCACGTATCAACGTCCATTCCTTTAAATTCTTGATCAGGCACCTCTAAGGACCCGTTTGATACCTATTTTTCACAAAATACATTTTTTTCTCTCTTCTTTTCAATCACACATTCTGATGCGGACATCAATCATCAAGATTTAGTTTTTATTGTTATTTAAGGGTTTTTTCATTGTAGTTGGATGAGACGATGAATGAATAAAAATGAATTGAGTTTTTGGCTTGCACATTTCCTCTCTTCCCATCTTCTCACCTGATGTCTCCTCCGGCTTCTTCCCTCATTCTCTCCAGTTTCTCCCCCTTTTCTTGATGCCTTCTATTCTATCCTGCATCAAATTTAGTATCAGGGCTAAACCCAGATTTTGTCATCAATCTGTATCGCAGGACATTCAGCAATTCCACACAAAACACTACAAATTCCCCGTATAGAGTGAGTTCAGTTACAATCAAGCGGCTATCGCCTTGTATCTGCTGTAAGTTTTCCTGCAACTCCACATAGGGGAAATCACAGTATTTCGGGATTTCCAACAACTACCATATACACAACCCATCCGCTGAAAATTAAACAGAGAGCAATTACCATTTACAACCTTTGCAGCTCCCCAGCAGTTTCCCCAAAAGGCTCCTTTTCTCGTCTCCTATGCAACTCAAAACACTTCTGCCCAGTACATATAAAACCCATACATAACACAAGGCTCGATTATACCCCTAACCCGGCCCAACGTCATCACCGCCGCCGGTCACCACCTCGCGGCACCACAACGCCCTCACCTAAATACCAACTGCACCTCTGTGTCACTGATTCACCATCAACCCACAACTTAGTCACCAAAGCCAGAACCTCAATCACCAAACTAAAAACAAAAAAAGCCGACATAGCCATCACGCCACCCGAATCGCAACACACCACTAGAGCCCCAAACTCGTAACTCCAAGAGCCGGCGCACGCCACTCACCTTTTGGTTGAAACGCCACCTCCACTTCACAACTGGGATCGCCAACGGTAGAAGCACCGGCCAACTTGGAACCGCCGCAGCTTTACAGCAGCACATCGCTTGTCTATAGGGAATGGCTTACACCTTAATAATGGTTTTTAGCCAGTTTAGATAGGGAATGGCTTGTCTATACTTAGTGCTTCTTTTCTATATTCTTATCCCTCGCATATCGCTTATGATTCGCAACCGGAGGGCAAGACTCGCTGAGTGTATTTATTGATTCAACAACCACGATGGTTTACATATCTTGGCCAAAAAAATACTAAACGTCAACTTAAAGTTAAAAGAAGCATATAAACAATAAACTGACGGAGCAGGATAGATTCCCTAATGATTTTCTTTTGGCAGGTATATAACCATGTCCAATCCTTAAGTTTACACATATCCATTCAACTTGGTTAAGACCAGCAATTAGTAGTTGTGAAATTTAAGATCTGAGCTCATTAATAAGATTCAAAGATGACGTAGAGCAATAATTTGCAACAAAAAATGAAACAAGAATATTCACAATTACCTGAAAGAATTTTGCCCTATGTTTTGCCATGAAAATAGAGGGCTCCAATAGAGCGTAAAGCTTATCGTAGAAGTTTGGATATTCAAGACCGTGTTTTGTCATGAGAACATATAGGCTGCTTAGAGCCATAACACTCACAACACCACCAATATTATATGATCGGGTCAAGAAATCGCTGCATATCATAGATTAAGAACACTTAAAATAGTTGTCAAATGTGAAGGATCGAATAATCAAGAAAATATAAGTAAATGACAAATCAATACATATTTTACCATAACATGATTGGCTTAGAGAGGCGAGGAATGACATTCTGGTGAAGTGTAACAAGAACCTGATCATCAGATGGCAGGTATGTGAAGAAAGCGGAAAATCATGATAGAAGTATCAATTAGAACTCAAATACAACAACAAAGAGCATGCTTGGGTATGCTTCGAATTAATATTTAAGTGATTATACGTTCCTTCGGAATCTGAGAATAATAAGTGGGTAGTAGTTGAGGTCCTATGAAAATTGTTGATAAAAAGTATATTTCACCATCTTAAATTATAATTTGAGCTATGGGAAACATGCAGAAAATCAAGCCTTGTTCCAATATTGGGGTCAGCGTTGTAATATTATTTTTCACCACACTTAGAGCTCAAAACATGCAGAAAATCCAGCCTTGTTCCTATATTGGGGTCAGCGTCATAATATTACTTTTCACGAGCCCAAATATTATTTTTTGAAAGGACAGCAAGAATTGAAAGTCAGCTTGTTACTTTCAGATCAAACTATTTGCATTTCATGATCATATTCACCCAGTATATTGAGAATTCTATGGTGTAGCCTTTACTGAATATGAAGATTCAATGAAAACAATTTCATCATTCCACAACAATAAAAAGTTAACCCAAGAGTTTACAGTCATAATATATCGAATTATTTATCACTAACCAAATTCAGATCAATAAACGTAAAGGCTGATTCATTCTTGCAAAAGCTATTTTTTTTCAAGAATAAAGGTCTATAAACAGTAGCTAGACCACTACAGAACAAAGATTAAGCCACACAGCTAGAGTGTCGGAATATGTACAGATGAAGTGCAGAATATATTTGAAAACCAATCCCCTTAATAAAAATACATAATCAGATACCTTTTTTTAATAATATGGAATTAACTCAATGATAAATTTTTTTGTTTTTACCTCCTTGTATACATCAAGAGGAAGTGGCAATTGGAGAAATGATATCCAGGCTTTAGTAAACTTCAGTTTCATCTTCTTTGTAATATTGTTCTCTGATAAAACCTGAAAAATACCAAAAAAATTACTGCCTAGAATAAAATAAGTGGCAGTCTCTGATAGAAGTTCGTTGCTTTATTAAAATGACAGTGTTTCAGCGCATTATCATTTTTATTGAATTTCTTACTAGAATGTACCTTATCACTAGACTTCTTAGATTTTATCCGTTTATCTTCCACGTCAATAAGTTCTTTGTGATTGCTCTTTTCAATGAAAATGCCTGATTTACAAAGATAAGAACAAACTCAAGCTGTAGTCAGTAAATAAAGAAATTGCAGGTTTACTGAGATAAGATGGAAGACAACCAGGAAGCTATAAGAAAATTATTTAACATAATTGGTAAAACCTACGGCATTTAGCAAATTCTTGAGAAAATGATGTACAAAACCTGAGTTGAAACCATGACAAGTCAAATACAAAATATTGAGATACTCATATGATCTCCCAGAGAGTAATATTTCCAAACAAATTATCTGTACGATCTTATTCAAGTGACTTGTGAATATCCTCTATCAAGTGAGCCAATTCTCTTCAATGCGATACAGCTTAATTATTTGAAACTGGCAGATTCTCCTCAATTTAGATTCCACCATAAATCGCCAAAACTAAACCTTCCTGGAAAAACATTAGCCCTTGTTTGAGCCTCTTTTTTAAAAATAGATTTTCTAATAATATGTTTTTCGAGGATGTGTGATTAAAATGTAGAAAAATGTTTTGAGTTTACGTGTAAAATTAATTTTTGGGAAGAATGAGTTTGAAAATAAGTTTGCAAAAAATGAGTATTTAAAAAATGGGGCTCGGATAAGGGCTTTGTTTTATTTTTCCCTGAAAGTTTGATGACTACAAAAATACTCAGGATACCAGAGTATGGAAGCTCCCGAAGCTTTCTCTCAAAAACTTCCAAAACACTAGTTAACTATTGTTCAAAGTACTATCACTGCATAAATCAAAAGGAAACCATCCATTGTCTTCTATTGCTATTAGCAATGTGCAATTATCATTCTTCACTGCTAAAGATATCACGATATAGTTAATTCTTGCAAACTAAATTTTTCAAGCAACCAAACACTAACAATGATAATCATGCAAGTCTTTTGGTTACAACTTAGGTGAACCGTGCATGAAGAGATTGCATTCACCATAATATTTTCTTCCTTGATTTAGATACAAGAAATATAGTGTGGTACACACGATTAGTACTAAAAAGTGATGATGAAAAATAAACTTAGTACAAAGAAATGTTAGATTTAGTATCAAGGAGAAAGTCAAAAGCTATTTACCTAAACCATTCCACATTTCATATTCCGAATTTTCATCCGAAGCTTCTAGAGCTGGGATATGAGATAGCAAATTATGTATCTTGTGAATAGAAAGCTCCATGCTACAAACACAATGTTGTAAGTATCATACTCCATGATTGACAAAAACTTTAATAAAAAACAATTCAAAACTATGGAAGGAAAGTCAACTATAAAAAGTTACATTTTTTTACAGTATCAGCATGTGGTAACTTCAAGATTTTCACAGGAAATAGAATATTTTGCGAGGATGGCTGGTGAGGATGGCTGGTTCAGATTTCATGAAGTTCCAGAAGTAAATAATCATAAAGTGCGATAGTAATCAGCTTCCATGATTTTATCATTTTATCCTTTTTCCATCTTCAAGCCAAAATATATGTGCAAACAAATCCGCTAGTATTTAATTTAATATTTTATGTGGGCACCGTCAAACGCCCAACAATAGATGTTTAACATTTACAAATCCTTGAGGCAGATTGACAAACTTCATTGCTTGAATCTAGAAGTAGAATCACCTTGATATTATGAAAGCCGAGTATTCTCAACAACCCGGCCAGTTTAAAAAGCACAAACAATTTAAACACACACATACGCTTATCAAAATCTTCAAAACTCCCTCAAACCCACCGCAACCCCAGGAAAAACAAAACAAAAAAATAAGCCCGTATTTGACATCCTTTATTTCAAAACTCTTTCTACATACTCATTTTTAACCACACATTCTCCAAAAATTCAATATTCAAAACATTGAAAATCCCAAATAACGGCCATCAGACGGGCTTAAGAGAGAAATGCCTAGAGCAAGTGTAAGTCACTTCTATACTAAAAATAAAAATTTAAAACAACAGCATTTATAATGGACAAGAAGAAAGTTGAACCCCAAAAATACTACAGAAAATCCCTTCTATGCTAAAAGGATGGCTAATTATTCCAAGTAAATATAATGAGTTTTCAAAATAGCCACTTTAAGAACATGGGCAGTAAATTTTTCAGCCTTGAGGGCCAAGGCAGAATGTTTGAGATCTGGAGTCATTTATGGGTGGGTATTTCATCTCAGGTGTTTGAGTGTGTCCACGTTGCAAGACCGTGTGAAACAACTAGAAATATCATTTTGGGCAGCAACTTCGATTCTCTAAATAGAAATGGTGCACCACGGCGTAAAAAAGAATAGGTCGACTTTGGGTCTCCCAATTGACTTAGGAGCTATTGTAATGACATCATTGTATTTTTCCAAAAAATAAAAAATATATCAACAATATAATATCAAATTAAAAAGTATACTGTGTCCATGACCCAAACTATACTAACCTCGTCATTGACTGGCTCGCATCGTAAACGCCTGAAATTCCCTTCTTGTCATCTGTGGGAAAATAAATCATTATGTTTAAAAGATATAGAACTATAGGTACTTCCAAGAAGATGACGTCTATGCGAATTTCATTTTATATTCTTAGGTGAAACATCACCACCATGGTCAAAAGTATGACTAGGAGAGAATCAGAGATACCTTTTGCCTCCAAAGTTCGGGCCAGCTTTTCCAAGATAATGAAAGTGAAATACCTGGACAAGACAGCATTAACTGCACAAGTAAGTTGAATCGACCTATTTTTTCTCCAAGATTAAAGTGTTTCTAAGAATATTTATGCTACTGCAGCACAAATTTCTAATGGAAGGGGAACAATAAAAGGAAACATTTCTTTTTTTTTTGATAAGTAATCGAAGAATATATTAAAAAAAAGTAGATAATACATGGGAAATGTATTATCAGTTCAAACAGTACAGAAACGACATGAAATTAGGCAACCCTTCAATATGATTGTTAGCCACAGTACTAAACCAACTATACAAAGTCAGATAGAACAATTCTCTGAATTGCTCTGTAGTTCTTGCTTGGTCTTCAAAACAGCGGCCGTTCCTTTCTCTCCAAACGCACCATACTATGCATCTCGGAATAAGATCCCATACAATCCTGCTATCCTTATCACGAAATTTCCTCCTCCATGCCCGCACCACATCCTCAATTCGCCTAGGCATCACCCAGTCCAAATGTTGAGAAACAAGAATGCTATTCCAAAGCCACCGAACACCCTCACAATGAATGAACAGGTGATCAATCGTCTCCCCATCCTTCTTACACATATAACACCACTCGGTAACACAAAAACCCCGTCTTCGAAGATTATCCACAGTTAACGCTTGCCCCCGCACAACCGTCCACAATAAAAAGGCCACCCGTGGAGGCAATTTACATTGCCACACCATCTTCCATGGGAATGAGCTCTGCACAGGTTCTACTAAAGATCTGAAATAAGAGCGGACTGAAAATATACCATTCTGTGCCAAAATCCACCTGCTACAATCGCCTACTCCAACCTGAATGTGCGCCTCATGCAAACAGGTCAGAAACAACGCATAATCATCTAATTCCCAATCCTGTAGACCCCTCTCAAAAGCAGGATTCCAACTGTGACTACCATTGTGAATGGTGAGTATATCATTCACCATAGCAAACGGCTCCAAGGCAATGCGATGCAACGAAGGAAAGCGCACCTTAAGCGGTTGATCTCCACACCAACGATCATCCCAAAACCTGATATTATTGCCATTTCCCACCTCATAGCTCAAATTATCTCGAAAGTCACTCCATCCTCGTCGGATATACCTCCACAAACTCACCCCATAAGGACCACGGCCGTCAACGGAGCACCAACCCCCCTCCATCACACCATACTTTGCTCCAATGATCTCTCTCCAAAAACTCGCCCTCTCCACTCCAAATCGCCACAGCCACTTGCCCAACAGGGCCTTATTAAACAGAGACAGACTCCTTAATCCAAGCCCCCCCACCCTTACAGGAGAACATACCACACTCCACTTGACCAAATGGAGTTTCCTCTCTTCTCCCATCCCTGCCCAAAGAAACTCCCTTTGAATCCTCTCTAATCTACGTGCCACTGTGACAGGAATAGGAAACAACGACAAAAAATAAGTAGGGAGGTTGGAGAGAGTGGACTTGATGAGAGTAAGGCGACCACCCTTTGAAAGGTACATACGCTTCCACCCCGCTAACCTCTTCTCCATCCTTTCAATAATCCCGTTCCAAATATGCTTACTTTTAAACCTTGCCCCTAACGGGAGCCCAAGATACGAAATAGGCATACGTGCAACCCTACATCCCAAAATACCAGCCAACTCATCCACGTTAGCAACCTCTCCCACTGGGATCGCCTCAGATTTCCCCAGATTAATCTTCAAGCCTGACACCGCTTCAAAGCATAGAAGTAACCGACGCAAATTCCTCAATTGCTCATCATTAGCATCGCATAAAATCAGTGTATCATCCGCAAATAGCAAATGCGAGATCTGTGCATGTCCAATCGTAAAGCCCCTTATCAGACCTTCATCCACAGCTTTCTCAAGCATCCTACTGAATGCCTCCATAACAATAACAAACAACAAAGGAGACAAGGGATCTCCTTGCCTCAATCCTCTGCTACTTCGAAAATAGCCCTCTGGAGTGCCATTAACCATAACTGAGAAAGAAACAGTTGAGATGCAAAACTGAATCCACTTACACCACTTTTCCCCAAATCCACATCGCCGGAGCATATACAAAAGAAACTCCCAATTTACATGATCGTAGGCCTTCTGAATATCGAGCTTGCATAGCATCCCTGGCACCCCCAAACGCAATCTTGAGTCAACGCATTCATTTGCAATAAGCACAGAATCCAAAATCTGCCTTCCTTTCACAAAGGCATTCTGGGACTTAGAGACCACTTTCTCCAGCACCTCCTTCAATCGATTCGCCAATAACTTCGCAATAATCTTATACACCCCACTCACAAGGCTAATAGGGCGAAAATCCTTAATGTCCAACGCCCCAGGTTTCTTAGGAATCAGCACAATAAATGTAGCATTAGAGCTTCTCAGGAACCTGCCATACTCATAAAAATAATTGAGAACATCCGTAATATCCGCTCGCACCACCTCCCAACAAACCTTATAAAATGCGAACGAAAAGCCGTCTGGTCCTGGTGCCTTATCATCATTCATGCTAAAAACCACCTCCCTGATTTCCTCTTCCCCGAACGGTCTCTCTAACCATCTAGCATCCTCCTCTGTGATAGTAGAAAATTCCAGCCCCTCCAACTCTGGCCTCCACTCAAACTGTTCCCGATAGAGATTTTGATAGAAACTCACCATTCTGTTACCAATAGCCTGTGGGTCCTCATAAGTAATCCCATCCACCTCTAGCAACGTGATAGAGTTATTGCGCCTATTTGAATTCGCAATCCTATGGAAGAACTTGGTGCATTTGTCCCCCTCTTTCAACCATGTAATCCTAGATTTTTGACGCCACGCAATCTCCTCCATCTCCACCAACCTCTCCAACTCTCCCCTTAATACTCCACGTCTCTCCCTCTCCTCCCCAACCAACCCACGACTCTCCTCCCGCTTATCTAACTCCTCTATGTCTGAAAGACACTGACTTTTACGCCAATTGACATCGCCTACCACCTCCTCATTCCACCTCTTTAAATCCCCTTTCAAAGCCTTTAATTTCTGGTCCAACACAAAGCTGGGGGACCCCCTAAAGTGATAAGAGGCCCACCAGGTCCTAACACGCTCCCCAAAGCCTTCGACTTTTAACCACATCTTTTCAAACCTAAAAGGCTTTCTTCCCCTACCCCTCATATCCCCAGATAATGAAATAGGGAAATGATCGGAATACACCCTCTCTAATCTCCTCTGCGTCACATCTGAGTATTTAACCTCCCACTCCCCACTAACCAAAAACCGATCTATACGGGAATGAACCGGTTGGTCCCGATTAGAAGACCAAGTAAAATCTCCCCCAATCAGAGGTAGATCCACCAACATAGTCTCCCTAATGAAATCTGAGAACTCCTCCATAGCCCTTGTAAGTCTCCCACCATTCGACCTCTCAGAAGGAAATCGAACCACATTGAAGTCACCCCCAATGCACGTTGGGAGACTCCACCAAGCCATCATACTGGCCAACTCATCCCACAAGCCCCCTCTACTACCATCAGCATTCGGACCATAAACTCCTATAAACATCCACCGGAATCCATCCCCTATATTCCTAAATGAAAGCGATATGGTGAAAAACCCTACGCTAACCTCCTCCATATCAAACACTCTAGTATCCCACATGACAAGCACACCTCCCGAAGCCCCCGAAGACTCCAGAAATTGATATCCTACATGTTGTCCCCCCCACAAACTACTAACCACAGCCCTCGAAACGAGCTCCATCTTAGTTTCCTGTAAGCATACCAGGTCCGCCCTCCAACCCCTAATCAAATTTCGAATACCCCACCTTTTCCCCTCATCATTAAGCCCCCTTACATTCCAGCTTATGATTTTTGGAATCATTTCAACACTCCATCAACCCTCCCCACCATACTTCTCTTAGAATCTCCACCCTTGATGTCATAATTAACTGACCATTCAAGCCGCTTAAGTTCACGATCGCCTTTTCTTCTTGATTTCCCTCCTTGTGTGCTCTTCTCCAGTTCTCTGTTAGACTCCAGAGCCTCAAATAGTTCCATGAGTTCGCGCTCATGTCCGTTACAGGACACACCAACCATCCTGCTGAACTCCTGAATTTTTTGAAGAACCCAATTCGAAGGTGAAAGCCCATCAGCAAACATGTGTCCCTCCACTTCCACTGGAACTGCACCACCGTCTATCTCTCCCTTCCTACCGTCGTCAACCCACACAACCAAAGCTTTTTCAGACCCTTGTTCCCTTCCTTGTAAAGGCTTTGAATACCTCCGATTGTAAGTATTCACCACTCTATTAGCCAAAACCGTCTCCTCGTGTTCTTCCACACCCTTACAAGCTAAACCCTCTGCCAATACACATCCCTTCTGAGTCACATCCGGCACTAGTCCCTCTTCTGATTCAAAAGCATCCAACGCATCCATACTTGCTGCCTCCCGATTAGCCGTTATCGGCTCCCCTTCCTTAGACCAACGTTCTTCCTCGTGAACTGCTTCAAAACCCGAATCATCATCCTTAACCAACCCCGTTACCTCCACTCCATCTTCCTTAACTGAATACGCCAGTTCCGTCCGAGTCTGAGACTCACGGCTTGGCTCACTCAAAACCTGCTTATCCTTAGTATGGGCAGCCTTCGATGATAATAGGTGACCATCGCCTAGAGATTCCTCCTCGCTCCTCCCACACCTATGACAACAAAATAACCCACAACCCGCATCAGACTCGCTTCCTACAAGCTTAATTAATTCATCAAGTTCCCCTTTCAATGCCTGGATGCGTGCCCTTATTTCAGCAGACCTCCAAAGCCCTCCATGGGTTCCTCCAACACTTGCCTCCACCCCCGAGTGCCTCATTAAATTAGGGTTACTCCCACCAACCGCCCCTTCCTTCCGCAGCAACACCCGTTGATCGACATTGTGTGAAGCCTGTGAGTTTGCCACAACTCCTGCATACGTCCTTCCCTGTCGCATTCTGTCGTCTACAATTCGACGTTTGGCCTTATCACCAGCTACAAATGAATCAACAACGGCCTGAAACACCCGCGAGATCAATGCCCATCCTTCTCCATTCACGCCCTCCGGTACCATCACAACTCCCTTCCGGCGCCTCTCCCCATACTGTGCTATCATCAAGTACCTGCCACGACTGTTCGCACATCGTTGTGCCAAAAAGGCTCTATGGGATTCGTTAAACTTAGAGGCGAAACCCGTCAATCTGCTAGTCGCCCTCAACTTATCCACCATGTTCACCATCCAAAGTGCGCCAAACCTCCCCATGCAAATTGAGTTCGATAGCTTTGAGCCCCACTCTGTCATCCTAACAGTGCCGAAATTGTTAATAGAAATTGCAAACTCCTTCGCCTCAACTCGAAAACGACGATCATACACCAAACCATAAACATTCCCCAACTTTTTACCCAAATTCTGTGTAACCGGCACTTCTAATGGCAGAATAGGTGCCGTGGCTGGACCGGGGACCTTCTGCTGCAGTTTCTGTTTTCCAACCGCCGGCGCGTGGGGGTCACGCGCCGGCACACGCGCCGCCGGACCGGCGCGTGGTCCTCCCAGACCACCCCCCCAAGTCGGAATCCCCACCCCAATCCACCTGTCAGGCGCGTGTACTGAGGAGGGGCCGGGAGCCTGCAGATCTGGGGCGGCGGCGCTAGGGTTATCTTCATCCATCGAAAAACCTTGAAATAAAACTTTGGATTCTTGGGAGAGGAGTTACAGTCGATTTTCTACATGTTGAAGGGCCGGCTGTTATTCCTCTTTGACGACAGAGCAGCTTTGAAATCAGAAAGCGATGGACAACCAAGAGACTGAAATCGGTATTGCCGATAACAGTGTTAAAAGGAAACATTTCTTGAACTATATGTAGCTTCAGTGAGATATCTCGGTCTAGCAATCTGTTTTTGGTAATAGCTTAGCAACACAGAGCCAAAAAGATGCTTGAAGTGAAATATGAATTCTCATTATAACTAGAATTTATAGCAAACAAAATGACAATACAGGGTAAACAAACTTTATTAACATGTGCTTAAGAATATCATACCGGACATCAATGTAGTTGAAATACTTCGATGCAAGCAAATCTAATAAGGAATCACCAACGGTCAATGTAGAGTGGACCTGCAAGCATAAATAGTTTATAAAAAATATGAAATAAAGCACAAAATGTCTTATTTTTAGTGCTTGTTTGTTCCCTGAAATTATAACTGATTTATAATGAAAAGGAGCAGCGGATCACACATTAGTGGATAATAAGTGAGTAGTAGTTGAGATCCTACATAATGTGTGGTTAAAATTAATATTCTACTTTCAAATATAACGGGATTGTAATTTCTCTTAAACAAGCTTCTACTTTGATAACCAATTTATTAGTACATGATAAGCCTTATTCATGATACACATGATCCAACTGGTCCATTTAATCGTCCAATAAATTAAGAACTCTACCAATTGCACCAGATAAAATTAATTTCTACACATCTCCCTCTCATAATGTCTATCGGTATCCAATTGCTCTTGTAATTGGAGCATCTTTAAGTCTGCATAAGATGTACCACGACCAAACAATAACTTAGCATTAACTTCAATATCAATTCTAGTCTGATTAAACGTCTATCTTAAGCATCCTAACTTCACTCATCTAACGGACATATCATGTAGCTCCCTTCTTTTTGTTTTGGGTGTGATGTAATGTCAAACCAAAATATCCTAAGAGCATTAACCCTTCCTGAAAAGGAGGTGAGCCACAACCTTGTCCGTAAACTTCACTCTATGACCAACACTCAATACCACAATGCATAATTAGTCTAGGTATAAAACTTGCCTATAATAACCCATTTAATAACATAGACAAAAACTATCACATTACATTAATCATGTGCATAAAGAGAATTAATTTTATCTCCCGGTGTTTGGTTTTCAGAATAGAGAAAGGGAGAAATGTTGGAATTTTCCAATATTAGATTCTTCTTCTAGATCTTTCTCTTATTTGTTATTAGATGCTTCTTCTAGATTCTTCTCTTGTTTGTTATGTAGTTAGTTTGTTAGAAATTTACTCTATAAATAGAGCAATATATTCACAATATCACTTGAGCTTGATGATTAATAAAGTGTTCTTCTCAAATTCCTTCAATATGTTTTTATATTGAATCTATCCTTTAATTTCTTTACATGGTATCAGAAATTGGGTCTATGTTTACTTCTGCAGCTAAACGGAATTGCACTCCATAGCTCAACTTCGCCGCAGTAAAATGGTGAAGTACTCCAGAGAGCCGGATAACCCAACCAAATCGTGCAAAGCCAACGGTTCCAATCTCAGAGTTCATTTCAAGAACACAAGGGAGACTGCCCATGCCATCAGAACGCTGCCTCTTACCAAGGCTAAGAGGTATTTGGAGGATATACTGATCCACAAACAAGCCATACCCTTCACTCGTTTCTGTCGAGGTGTTGGGCGAACTGCTCAAGCGACAGGCATTTGAACGGTCAAAGGGCGCTAGCCCGTAAAATATTCTAATTTCATTCTTGATTTATTGAAGAATGCTGAAAGTAATGCTGAGGTGAAAGGTTTGGATGTGGATGCCCTCTACATTTCTCACATTCAGGTGAACCAGGCCCAGAAGCAAAGGCGTCGGACGTACGGTGCTCATGGAATAATAAACCCCTATATGGCATCACCATGCCACATTGAGTTGATTCTATCTGAGAAAGAAGAGCCCGTCAAAATGACAGCTAGCAAATCAAGGAAGGCTTGACCTCGATGCTTGTTTTTAACTGCAGATATAGCGTTTTAGGAACTTTTGAATACCTTATTAAGTTGTGAACTTTTTATTTGGAGAAGATTTTTACTACTTTTCACATTATCCTGGAGGTTATTGGGTCCCATCTATCTTGTGTTAAATGCTCTAATTTGGTTTAGCTGCTGCTAGTTGGATCTTCATTTATATATGGCTTTTGGGCTTTGAGAAAAAAAAATAAAATAAAATCAGAGAGCATAGAAGGATACATTTCCTTGCTGGAGTTTGTTTAGCATTTCCAATTTTCCTTCTACTCATCAATGTTGATGATGTTTGTCTTCAACAAATGCCCGGTTTTAGAGCCATGGATGCTCACTTATTCCGGTTGAATTATGTTACTGTTTTTCTCTGGATTGCTTGTCCGCTGGACGTTATTGTCGACCACGGTTTCTCTTGCATCTCTACTTTTCTCTCTACAATTCAAGATGTTCCATCTTGAAGGTGGAGTGTTGGAATATTCCAACATTAGATCCTTCTTCTAGATCATTATCTTATTTGTTATTAGATGCTTCTTCTAGATTTTTCTCTTGTTTGTTATGTAGTTAGTTTGTTAGAAATTTACTCTATAAATAGAGCAATATATTCACAATATCACTTGAGCTTGATAATTAATAAAGTGTTCTTCTTCTCAAATTCCTTCAATATGTTTTTATATTGAATCTATCTTTTAATTTCTTTACAAGAAATGAAGAAATCCAATTAGAAAAGCTACTACAAAATAAATTGGAATAAATAAAATCAAACTAAAAGAAAGATTGTGAACAAACATAAATTGTATGCCATCAGCACCCAAAGAGCAAGAAGAAGTATAGATCTGCTGGGAAAAATTACCAACACAGGGTATGCACTCCTGGAAACTATTTCTAATAGGATATAGATCTGCTGGGACAAATTACCAACATATGGGTATGCACTCCTGGAAACCATTTCTAATAGGTTTTATACTCAACATAATTCATCAATGCCTTATCCCATATTTACCTAGGATCAAGTACAAGTATGAAGATTTCAACATTGAAATAATAAAGGCTCGAATCATGGTAATGTTCAACTCTGACTCAATATTCACTATACAATGTCATTATAGTCCCTACAAAGAGTCGTCCTTTTGCAGAACAACTTGGAACTAAGCAGGCTTCACTGTCACCAATATTGACACTACATAAAATTAGCTATAGGCAGATTAAATCTAAAATTTATTACTCACAATGGAATGAAGAAGCTTGTGATAAATAGCAGAATGAAACTTTCCCCCATTACCCACTTTGACAAACTCCATTATTGTCTCCAGAACAACTTCCTGTTAAAAATATCATCATGGTTACAATTTTAGAAGTGAGAGCTCATAGGTTGAACACATTGAAGCCATTTAGAAATAACAAGGAAACGGTAGAAAATTTGAAGAAAGCAAATACATATATTAGTTCCATACACGAAGAGTATCCTCAGATTGGGAGGAAATAGCAACTTCAATGAGGAGCTTCACGAGATCGTCGAACTTGGAGCGAAGCCACGTGCGGTAGATGAATTCAGGGTCCGGATTTGAGTCATTGGACGTCTTGGAGAAAGCAGACGAAGGGAGTTCAGGGAGTAGAGGGGTGAAAAAAGACTGCAAGGAGAGGAGAGATTCGAGAGCGTAGTGTGGAGGAGAAGACGGGCTGATGAAAGAGAGGAGAATCGGTAGATTGTTAACGTGAGCTCTCGAGGAGAGGAGCTGTTGGCCTAGAGTTTTCAGGTCGGAGAGACTGTATCTGCCGCCTCTCTTCTGCTTCTTACGCGATAATCCATCGGAAGCAGCCATGGCAAGCAGTACTATGCGCTGCTTTGTTGATGAAGACGATGCGGGGTTTAATGTAATTAGGGTTTAACGTCAGAAGGGACCGGAAGAAAATTTAGGGATAATTGCAGTAAAAGCTCCAAAACTTTGAAATATTAGCAGACTTTTTCCAAATGTTTGATTTATTGCAACCGTCACCCCTAACATTTTCAAATATTGCAGGTCAGACCCTCTTGGATGGTTTCCGTCAATAATTCCTTCAGTTAACCAAAAATTTAATTTTGACCACATTTTTAATATTTTAAAAAGGTGCAAAAGAGTAAATTTACATATATCACATTAAATAATTAAATTAAAAAAAAACTCACCCAGTGTCTTCATCATCTACCTCCAACCACTGGTGGAAGTACAATGACCGTCGGTCAAATTAACCCTAATGTATATATTCGTTCCCGCCCAAACGGACCTCTACTCCATCTTTCGAAAATTGCATTCAGTATCTTTCAGCTGACCAATTTCATAATTTCGGTCAACCAAACATGATCTGCCGAAACAAACTGAGGGGCTCAAAATAAAGTTTCCCATATTTTCTGTCAGCACTACGAATTTCGATCGACCAAAAGAAATAAGCTGAAATTTCTCAAAGACCAAAATTTCTTGACCGAAATTCCAAGAGTCGATCATTTTTTTCCTTCTTTTTTGTTGTTTTGTCTTCACACCAAAATTCTTCTTTTAACTTCATCCTCAAATTTTTCAGTCCTAATGTGCGATTTTTCTTGTCTCTCTCTTCAAATCTCACAATTTTCATCTTCCACACCAAAATCTCTTCAAATTTTCACCAAGTCTATCACTTTTTCTCATCCAATCTCTAGTTTTTCTTCTATTTTTTATCAAGAAAATTCCGAATTTGGGTTTTTTAGTTCATCACTCAAAAATCTTGATTTCTTTTCAAAAACTTCATTTCAAGTTGTTTTTAAGCATTAATCCACTTCAAAAGCTTGTTACCCACTCTTTTCCCATCATTTCTCACTAGTTTTCTCAACAAATTTTGAATAATCAAAATTTTCTCTCACTAAAAATCAAAAAGTTCTGAAAATAGCCATGCCCCCAAGGAAGAAATCAAAGAAATGGGAAGCAAGCTCGTCAAATGTTGAAGATGACACACGCATGCCCAACTGTTTCACCTATTGTCTCATTCTAATCGGTAAGTCAATTGATTTCTTTAAATTTTCTACCAAAGCTCCTTCACTTAGGATAGATGATTATTTTGAGAATATTTGGTAGACAAATGTGGACATTATCTCGAAAAATATCTATTCTAATTTAATTCGTGAATTTTATCGAGATCTCTCATATTACTCACTCCATGTCACTTGCACTGTTAAAGAGAAACGGATTACACTCGATAGTTATATCATTAGAGAAATACATGGGTTAGGGGAATGTGAAAACCTTACTTATATTCATCAGTATCCCGCTAGGTTTGAGGGTTATAACGAACTCGAAGCTTGTTGTCGAGTCACCGATCGACCACTATCCACCACAATGACCTTAAACTTACATCACCTTACTATACCATGCAAAATTCTTCATCGTGCTATTGCTCATATTATAGTCCTTCGGAGTGGACATTTTGAAGAGGTTCATCACCTCAACTTGTTCATTCTTGACTTCTTTCTTGTTGGTCGTCAATTGGACTTTCCCTACCAAGCACATTCGACATATCCACAAGTCTCCTAGAGCCATAGGCTTACCTTATGGCATGCTTCTTACAAGAATCTTTCAATATTTCAATGTGTCATTAGACGGTGAGCCTTTTCTTAAGCTCAAACACACTAATGTCATTAATCTCAACACCCCGCATGAAAATCGTTAAAGGCAATGGGCAATGAATGTGTTATACTCAAGGTTTCGACAATAACTTGGAGCATACTACTTGGCCATTCACTTTAGAAGAGGCGGAAGAAGAAATTGGTGGTGATGGTGATGAAGGTGATGATTTTCCTCGAGCACAACCTAGGGGTCCTATTCCACAAGTAGCACCAACCCCCGGCCAATATATGACTGAAGATAATTTCAACATCCTATAAGGCCGGATTGATTCTCTTACTACTACCGTCAATGTGCTTGATCAACGAATGGAGCAAATGAGTTTATCTCAAAAGGCCTTCTTTGCACACATGTATTCCATTTATCCTCGCGGACCTCCTCCATCGGCGGAAGATTAAAATATTATCTCTAAGTTCTATTTTCGTTTTTTGAACTCATGCTTTATTTTTCATGTGACCTATAATTACTTTCACCTGTTTTTCCTAACTTGCACCTATGCCTTAATTAAGGGATGAATTTTACTAGCTTCATTGTCTCCATTCCTTTTTGATGATGCCAAAAAAATGAAGGAAAATGAGATTGTAATTGTGACTTGTTATTTCTATGAACTATGTATTGTAACTTGCAATTATAATTTGTGACCTCAACTATCATTATGGAATTTGTGAGTTCGATTATTTCTATTAAGTATGATGACCTCTAAATGTGATTTACTATGTCAATGAATTGTGGAAATGCATGTTTTTAGAAAATCATACTATATATGATACAAACTTGGTTCCCATTGATGTGTAAAAGATAGGGGGAATATATTATATATTTCTACAAATCACATTTTGTTTGTCATAATCAAAAAGGGAGAAATTGTTGACCTATGATTCAATACAGTTCCACTTGTTTTGATTATAACAAACAATACACTTATATTTATAACAAGTTTTGTTTCTTGAGTTTTTTCATGAATATATCTTCTTAAACATTCAACGACTTAAATCATCATCCGTTAAAGAACAAGCAATCAAATGAGACTCGAAGAGAACGAGAACAAGAACAAGAACTTTGAAAATTAAAGTTTAGAAGTAGTTTATCAGAACTTAAATGTAAATGTATTAACTCATCGATTCTTAGTAAATATATAAAACTCAAATTATTTTCATAATCCATCACTTGCATAAAAAATGTTTTTCATTCATAATATGAAATAGATTTTGAAAATGCAATTTAAAAAAAAGTCAACTTTCGGTCAATCGAAACTGCAGAATTGGTCAACCGAAATTCCAACGATTTGATTTCTCAACGGTTATACACTTTCGGTCAACTAGAATTGGTCAACCAAAAGTGACCGAGAGTGTCCCTTTTGCTCTGTAACTATCCACCCCTTTTACATTCAATTTTCAACCACTTACAAGATATATTTAGAGAGCTTATTTTGTTGAAAATCATTGAGTTTACTTGATTCTACATTCTACTTCATTTATTACAAAGAGTTTCTTATTCAATCAAACATATTTCATCTTATTTATCAAGAACTCTATTTTGTAAAGAACTTTTCACACTCATCTATTCTTCATCATTGGTAGAAGTTTTCTTTGCCAACACTTTAATTTAAGTGTAAATCTCTCTTCATACTTAACTTGCATTATTTGTTAAGAGAGATCATTGGTTTGAAAACTTTGATACAAAAATATAAACTATTTCATTATCAATTATTCATCAAAGTTTTCATCATAAACACTTGAACTTTATTATTTTCTATCTATCGAAGTATTATCCTAACTCTCTAAATACTTGACTTGATTATATCATTTGTTATGAGAGTTACTTCTTTTGTAAAACTATCATTTATACTTTAGTGGTTTCGAGATACTTGTGAAAACTCGATTGTTGTTAAGGATAAGTGCTCCTTGTTGAAAGTCACTTAAGGATGGGTGCTTCTTATTGTAAGTCACCTAAGGATAAGTGATCCTTGTTGTAAGCCACTTAAGAGTCAATACTCCTTGTTTGTAAGTTACCATTATAGTGCATGTGGCCTTACTCATGACGGAGAGCTTGATAACGGGAACGTAGAACACTTTGTGTATCGAACTCCATTAAATTGGTTTGTTATCTTTACATTATTGTACTTTAATTTACATTACCATTTATATTGTGCTATATCCAAACTTGAATTAAGCTATCGAACTTGCATATTTAATTCTACTATTATACTTTGCATTCACGATTTGTGTATTGTATTGTTTTAAGACTAAATGTCAAAAAAGTTTCAAAAACCAATTCACCCTCCTCTTGGTTACTTATTCTTGGGTTATCACAAAGTTCACCATGTTTTGGCGTATGGCTGACCTCTCTACTGCATCTCCAGTATGTGCTCTTAATTTTGTTTACAGAATATGTTATGTTTTTTTTTATATGCTAATTTGGATCCAAGTAATGGATGTTGTTTGTGGGCACCGATATTATGCCCAGTGATTTGCATTTCTGGAGTACTGTTTAATTTACCAAGTATATAAGTACTGCAATGCAGTAGGTCTTGGAGTGCGGAGAAGATACTGGACTTTATATAACTGCATTTTGTGTTGACTCGTATACTTTACCTTAAGGATTATATATTGGTTTGTTACTCTATCATTACAAAAAAATTGGTAAGAATATTTTCTTAAATTCCAATTTACATGCAGGTTAACTAACCCTAATCTTTTGCATTTGATGTCATCACAACTTCTGTTAGGTGAAGTGTATTTACTACACAATTTTACTCATATCACAAGTTAAGTTATGACTTTTTTGAAATGAAGGGGTTTTGGTTTTTTGAGTAGGATGATTTGGAATTTTTGAAGCCATAGTGGTTTTTTGTGAATTTTGTGAATTTGAATAAGAGGATCCCTGCTGAGACGTTGGTCAGCCCGAGTGTGCCGAGGTAGGCGTTTAGGGTGGTCCCGTTTGTAGGCTTTGGTCAAGCATTGGTGTAGCATGTAGCACTGTGTCTACAGTGGTAAGATTATTGTTTTTCTTTGCATCATATAATTATGTCTTTTTTATCAAATTGGTTTAGTACAGGTGGTAGTTCAAAAGAAGGTACTAATAGTATGTCAAATTATTTTTAAGAAAAGAAAGTGACAGACAAAAAGAATACTTCAATTCATTCAAAAGGACAAAGTGGCAGACAAAGACTTCAAAGTTTTCAAAAGAAAGACAAAGCGGAAGACAACTTTTTCAAAGACTACTATTCAAGATTCTTATTTTTCAATTCAATGTTGTGAAATGGAAACTTCTTGGATTCATAGATATTCATGCCTTGATGAATGTCTTGAAGATGTCTTTCCTCAAAATTTCCATTTCCTACCTAAAAAATCCAAAAACCTGGTGAGTATTTTGAAACGGTCCTTGTCAAATCTGGATCAGCAATTATTACTCACACTCCAAATTCTCAAAGAAAAGATTATATTGATTTCTCAAAAATTTCTATTTAAAGGGTATGGTCGTACGAAGACTGGGGGACCAACCCATGGAATGAGAAGAAAATGAATTTATCTAAAGATATTTCATTTGAATCTCATTTCAATTATTTTGATTACATTAATGCATGATCTAATGTCTTTTTCTTTAGGCCAGTAACGTATTCCTGGTTCATTCTTTTTAACCAGGCTTGTTCAAATAATTTTTCAAAATGGTTTCAAACATGGTTCGAATATTTTGGACTTGAAGAAACTATTTTACCTAGTCTTACTTTTCAAAAATTCCAACATTTCAAAAAAGAGGCAAAAACTTTTTTGAAACCTCAAGAAAACCTTTAGATTCAATTTGCTCATAATCTCAAAGTCTTATGGATCTTTTGTTGGGACTATCAAATTATTCAAAATCCTGGTGAATTTAATGTCAAAAAGATTGCTAGAAGATTCAAAGTCAAATGGTGGACAAAATTTCATGAAACAATTTTTTGTCCAAAAGCAGTCAATTCATGGATTCAAGAACAAAAGAATATAAGCCTTCCTTCCAAAAAGGAACAAGAAAAAACTGCTAATTTTTTCACTGAAAAATCAAGATTGTTAGTAATGCTAAGCCAGTGTAAAACTCCAGAAAAACTTTCAATTATTTCTGGAAAAATTGCCAATTTAGCAGAAGCTACCTCAAAGAAATCAAAATTTGAAGATGATGATAAATCTGAACTATTTTCAAAATCAGAATCTTCTTGATTTTGATAAACTTGTTCAATTTCAGAATTTGAAGAGTCAGAATCAGAATTGATAAGATAGAGGAGTTCAAGTTTAGTATCTTCATCACATTGAAAATTACTAATCTTTTCCTTAAGATGAAATTTATTTGAATAATGACCAGATTTGTTACATTTTCAGCATGTAACATTGGAAGTCCTTTCCTTTGAAAACTTTCTTTTAGAAAAGTTTTTTGGAGGAGAATTTTAAAAATTCTTTTTCTTGTAAAAATAATTTTGAGAAAATTTTCTCTTGAAATGAGAAGGAAAATTTTATCTTTTTGATCTTGAAGGAGGAAATTTTTTCTCAAATCCATATTGTTCACAGAATTATCCTAGTTCTTTATGACCATCAGATCTTTTTTATTTCAATTTGGCTTTGAGTTTGAGATCATTACAGAGAGCTAATCCTTCATAATTAACAGCACAAATTAATTCTCCGCAAGTAATAGTATTGTAAGGAATAGTGTTATTGTATTCTTTTTTGAGAAAATTTCGCACTCTTTCTGCAAAGAGCTTTGGAAGTCCAGAAAGAAATCGTTCTTTCCAATAGGCTTGTTCACAATCATTTTGAAGAAAGACACGAGTTATAAATATGTCTATGTACCATCGAAAATCTTGTAAAGTAGGACAAGTGAGATTCATAAGAAGTTGATAATGTTTATCTTGAACATTGGTAGGAACTCCAATAAAATGTTTGATAATACAATAAACCAATGTTTGAAAACTAATATTTGTTCCATCGGGTTTAGTAGCTTCAATAACCGTATCTCGATCACCTTGAGAAAGGTAATTAAACCACCAATTTTTGAGTTGACCAGAAAATCCAAGAATGATATTATTTGTAGCTTCTTGATTGGAGATTTCACCAGCAATTTATGCATTAAGGCATATACCCATTTTTTCAAGAACTTGAATAATTTGATATTCAGATAACCCATCGATATTCCGCTCGACGATATATTCTGCATCATATTTTGGTTGAATTCTACTATTTTCTTCAAAAAGTAGATCCGGAGGGGTTTGACGAGGATAATAAGCAAGAATTTTTGAAAATTGAGTATTTTTTCCATGAATCTTATTTATTTGAAGATCGGATTCTTCAATAAATTGAGATTCAATTTCATCAATAGTATTAATATTTTTTTGAAGAAGATGAGACAGATAATTTTAACAAGAACACTTTTTTTTGAATTTAATTTGGGAGCGGCTTTTTGAAAATGACAAAATGAAGGAGTTTGAAAATCAACCTTCTTTTTATCAGAACTTGAAAAATTTGAATCAACTTTCTTTTCCTTATCAGAATCAGATTTCAATTCAGATTTTGATTTGAAATACTCAGTTTCATAATTATTCTCAATTCTATTTAATTGAGTACAAAGAGAATTAAGAGTAATATTTGAATAATTATTTTGCAAAACAATCCTTTTGATATCCTTCGCGTTAACGGGGGTATCATTAGATCTTTCAATTCTTTTGAATGGAGATGCAACAACTTCAGTACTCCCATGTGAAAAGACAATTTCCTATAAAGGGGGAAAACGAGACCCCGAAGTGTTTTACTAGAAGGAGTTTTCCAATTTTTTTTTATAGAAACGGTATTATGAATACTTTTTGTTTTCTTTGGAATTTTTTTGAAAACTTTAAAATAAATCCATTCATAAAAACTATTTTCTGAAGAATTATCAAATTCTTCCCAATAAGATTCAATTTGTTCTTTTGAAAAATATTTTTTGATGATATGTCTAATTTTTTTTTACTTCAGGAGTTTGGTCAGTTTTAAACTCATTTCTTCTGTTAATTTTAGATTGAGGAGGAGGAAGAATCATATCTGATAGAGTAGAAGAAGTATGAGGTTTAACTTCTTCTTCTTTATCAGATTCTTCGTTTTAATAAAGTGGTTTTGGGATTTTGGTTGAAAATTAACACTTTCTATAGAGGAAGTAGAAAATCTAGCTGCTTGGAATGAGTTCATCTTAGATCTGTCTTCAGATCTAGACGATTTAGATCTTTGAAATGTACTTGATGAAGATGATGGTTTATCAAAACAACTCTGACATTACCATCAGGAAAATGAATAATTTGTTCAGGATTTCTTGGAACAAGAGTTGGAATTAAATTTTGAGCATTTTCAAAGTCCCACGCGAGACGTCTTTCTTGAAGACTTCATGGAATTCTCTTTGAAATCATAACATTTGAATGAAGTGGATTGACTTCTACAATAAGACTTTCATTTCTTGGAGAAGATCCAAGAGCACGAATATTGAGTTGAGTGTTCAAAAGTTTATAACATACTCTGTATATTAAAGCAAAGGCTTTTGAACTATCATCAATATCGAAGTTTTTTGTTTGAATTCATAAATTTAGAGCGTTAAGAATAGCTCTATCTTGAAGGCTAATTGAAAAATTTGGATAGCAATTTGAAAATATTGGACCACTCTCGAGATTAGACTCAAACATGGACAGTAAAGAATGATCAAATCTTAAGAGTCTTTTGTCTCTTAAGGTTATTAGAACAGGAATGTCTAGACCAAGTCTAAACAAATGTTTAACAGCAATTTGAACCAATCCAATTTGAATATACTAAAATTTCTTCCTATGAGCAATGATAGAATCTTTTGAAAGTAAATTAATGGAAACAATTTGATTTTTGATAAGAATAGTTTGTTCAAGAGTTTTGATAACATAACTTTGAGTAAAATCAAAATTTCCTATTTCATAGATAAAACTTTTATCTACCTTTGGAATAGTCCAATTTTGAAGAGTTTGTTCAATTTTTGCAATTTGAAGCTCTTTTGAATTAATTTCATTAGAAATATTGCTTGATGCAGATGCAGATGCAAATGCATGATTTTGATCATCAATTTCATTTTCATTTTCTTGAAAATAATTTGACATGCTATTAGTACCTTCTTTTGAACTATCACCTGTACTAAACCAATTTGATAAAAAAGACAATTATATGATGCAAAGAAAAACAATAATCTTACCACTGTAGACATAGTGCTACAGGCTACACCAATGCTTGACCAAAGCTTACAAACGGGACCACCCTAAACGCCTACCCCAACACACACGGGCTGACTAACATCTATTCAGCAGACATCCATGGCTACACACAAGTTTAACCTTTGACACAGTAACAACAGTAGTTTGACACAGTTTTCTCACAACACACACTTATGGCTCTGATACCAGAAACGCCCAGGGCAAGGGTTAAGGGTTCGTGTGGAAAGACAGTACATAAAGTATGTCAAAACAACTTTCTTGAGATAAAAGAAATAATTTATTTGATAAAAAATTTTGAGTACAAAAGGATAAGATTACAAGAATTTCTTGAACTTTCTTGAGATGTAGAAAAATAGACTCTATTTTTTTGCTCTTCTAATATCTTAGAATGAATTGCAATAAATAGCTGAGATTTCGGACTTGAAATTATATTCAATTGAAAAATAAGAATCTTGAATAGTGGTCTTTGAAAAATATGTCTTCCACTTTGTCTTTCTTTTGAAAACTTTGAAGTCTTTGTCTGGCACTTTGTCTTTTTGAATGAATTGAAGTCTTCTTTTTGTTTGTCACTTTCTTCCATCCTTCCTGGCTTTTGAAAAGAATCTTTATTAAAGATGCTTTAATAAAGATGATTGTCCTTTGAATGTCGGCAAGGGATGTAGAAACAATTTATTTGCTGGCATGCACAATTTGAACATGAAATCTTTGGCCTTTTGAGAATGAAATCTTTGAAATTCATCTAAATAACTATGACCATGTAGTCATTTAGTATTTTTCATGTTTTCTTGTTCAATGAGTCATCAATATCAAACCCATAACAGTCATCTTCATTGAGGCATGATCTGATTTTTCGTTTGAGTCATCCGTGTGTGTGTGTGTATCCCTATTAAAATTCTAAAATTTAAAAAAAAAATATTATTTCTATCCACAACACATTTCAATATTGTCTTTAATAAATTCATTCATTTAAACACTATTTATCTACACAATTATTTACATATCTCGTACATACATAAGAAATTGCGTGGATATATAATGTCTAAATGAATGAATACATAAGAATTTATTAATTCATTTACTTTAATCTTAAGAAAATATAAAATCAGTATTAATGTCAAATCAATCCACTTTAAAAAATTAAAACAGAGTATATTTAACCTACCTAAAACTTGTCATGTTTTCACTTCTTGTAAAGTCAGTACGCTCACAATACTTATAAGTCATGCCAAAAATTGAAAATTTATTCACTCAAATTTCGATCCGTGAAATAACATCTAAATAAATTTCTCCCTTTTCATGGATACACAAATTCTACTAATTTTTTTCGGTATAAAACTAGAATTACTGATAGTAAATTTGACTATTGTTCTTTCATTACAACCTCAAAATATAGTAAAATGGATTAATATTTTAGTGATCCTAGAACTAATTAGTACCTATTTGAATTAATGATAATGATAATGAATTAGGACTTGGGACGCATTGACTTCGTGGAGGCTAAGAACATCTCCACTCGTTGTTTTAAAAGTAAATTACTATGATTCAAAGTAAGTAAACCTCCCTCATTTCACAAGCATATCATATGGTTAAATGGATAGATGTGTGGTCTTATTTGACCTTATGTTAACATTGATTATTATATTTTATGTCATTAATGTTTCTCATTATATATTTATGCATGTCAATGCATCCATAAGTATACATGAAGTTTCAAGAAATAAAAGTTTTCAAATGTCAACCAGTCAAGTAATATTTTTAAAGATATGTATCTTGAATGTTTTGTTACGAGGTGTGAATGGGAAATAAAGCGTGGGAGACCGGCGCATCCAACCAATGTTCAATGATAATGATAATGATAACGCTTTGCAGTACTACCAGTGGGACTCGATCAGGTTCCAAATAATAATTGCAAACTGCATTTTGATTGGTTAGTCGATACACCAAAGTGAGCTCACAATGTTAATATCAATGCTAATGTCAAAGTTTTTTTTTAAAGAAATGAAAGAAAATGGGATACATATTGAAGGAAGTCATTTATTTTAAAGTAATTAAGATGGATATCAATTCAACATATGCATAAGGCTTTGCTTACTGGACATTAACTCATTCTACATTATCATTTTCCATTTTTTAGATGATGAGAGCTAGATGACGCGACGTGATGCTACTATTTGGGGCGAGATGAAATCAGTACTATTCAAATCAAATATTTTATTTCTATTCTAAACTAATAATTTGAAACTTTAGATTGTTCTTAATAAGTCATTACGAACCACGTAGTTTTTCTTAACAAAATTTTTGGGAATTTTATTTAATTCGAAATCTATGTTGTCAATTAAATTCAACCATGTTAATCAATTTTTTTTTCGCATTTATCATTTAAGAGACAATGAATGCCAACACTTATGAGTTTAGGATTTGTACACTCATGGTGGTTATAGTTTTGGTATCAGAGCTCAGAGTTATAAAATCGATTCTGTAAACTATAAAACACACACACACACACACACACACATTCAAATTCCATTTCATTTATTTTGATTATAAGGATGCTTGGTTTCATGTTTTCTATTTTAGACAAGTAACTCGTTCCAAGTTTATACTTTTTAATCAAGCATGTCCTTCAAATTTTTCAAGATGGTTTCAAACATGGATAGAATAGTTTGGGCTTGACGAGACGATTTTACCCAGTATTACTCATCAAGAGTTCAAACATTTCAAAACTAGGGAAAAACAGTTTTTAAAGCCTCAAAAAAAACATTTTATTCGAGTTCGCTTTCAACCTCAAGGTCTCATGGATATTCTATTGGGAATTCAAATAATTCAAAGACCAGACTCCGAATTCAATATAAAAAGAATTATTTGGAGATTCAAAATTAAATGATAGTCCAAATTCCACGAAACAAATTGTTGTCCAAAGGAAGTCAATTCATGAATTCAAGAACACAAGAATATCGATGTTCCGAAAATTTCAAAGAAAGATCAAGAAAACACGCTGATTTTCTTGCAGAAAAATCAAGACTTTTAGCCATATTCAATCAATGCAAGACACCAAAGAAACTAGCAATTATTTCACAAAAAAATGTTTCTTTGACTGAGGCATTTTCAAAGAAATCAAGATCAATTCAAAATAGTTCATCTCAAACCAACTACGCCCAGAGCAAAGAAAATGACTTGTATGGGCTAGATATTGAAGAATTTATTGTTCAAGAAACTCAAAGAGATTCAAAATGACTATATGGACCCGGTTATTTGAATGAATATTGAGGAATGCAAGAGATGTTCTCTTTCAAGACTAATAGACAAACTTGAATAAAGAATCATTTCGCTTTATTAAAAAACTTTAGAAAAGGTGATTCCATTATTTCAAAAATCAGGAAGACAAAAATAAGTGTTAGACACGACATGATTGCCCTTCAAAACTATTCAAGATTCCCTCAAAATAATCAAAAGAAGATTTCAAGTCCAGAATTCAAGTATATAAGGAGATCAAGACTCAAGATTTCCTCAATAGTTTTTTGCGGGAGAAAAACTTATTAAAAAAAAGTTTAAATTTCCTTGTAATCTAAAAATTTCTTCAAAAATATTGTATTCAAAATTGTTTATCAATAAAATAATTCTTCAAATCAAGTTTTTGTGTTTGTTTATTATCTGTTCTAGTACCCCATCCCCTATGCCACTTTGGTATAGTGATTATACTATTTTAGAAACAGTGTCCAGGTATAAGCTGGTTATCCTGAGGCTTACTAAATAGCGTTGGTCAGCCTGTAAAGCCAAGTGAGCGTAGGGTGGTCCCATTGTAGAATTGGGTTGGATTCATTCTATCATGTAGCATTGCATCTATAGTGGTATGTCATTATGGTTTCATTTTAATCAATTGTCTTAAATATCTCATTGGTTTAATAGATCAAATAGTAAAGCTAATAATTTTTCAAACACTTTTCATGAAGAAGAATTAGATCAAGAACATCATTTACATTGATACATTCAATTCTCATGAATTTCAAATTGCTCAAATTGAACAAAATTTCAAAACAGGATTATAGTAGGTAGACAAGAGTTCTATCTATGAAATAGGAAATTTTGATTTCTGTCAAAATTATGTTATCAAAACTTTAGAACAAACTCTTGCGATAAAAAATCAAATATCTCAAATAAATCTGCTTTCAAAAGATATTATTTAAAACTAGAAAAAGATTTAAATATTTTCATGTGTGACTTATTCGAATTGTTGTCAAACCTTTGTTTAGACTTGGTCTAGTGATTCGTATTCTCTTAAATCTTAGAGATAAGTGACTCCTCAAATTTGAAAATTCATTATTATCTATTTTAGAGCCAAATCTTGTAAGCGGTCCAATTTTTTCAAATTGTTGCCTAAATTTTACTATCAATCTTAATGATAGAACTATTCTTAATGCTCTTACTCTTCAAATTCAAACAAAAAAAGTCAATTTCGATGATCGTTCAAAAGCATTCGTTGTAATATACCTGAAATATTACAAGTTTATGGATACTCAACGCAAATATTAGCGTTCTTCCCTCATCTCCCAAGGAAGAAAGCCTTCTAGTGGATGTCAACCATCTTCATTCAAATACCATGATTCCTAGGAGGATACCATGGAATCTACAATCTAAAGGTCTTGAATGGTATTTTGAGAATGCTCAAACATCAATTCCTGGTCCTGTTTGTACTACTTCTAATCAAATTATTTCATTTCTTAATGGACATGTTAAGGTGATTTTCAACAAAGCTTCTACATCGAATAATATCCGAAGGTATTATTCTTCCAGATCTGAAATTAAATCAGAAAATCTCTTTCAATCTGCAAGATTTTCAACTTCTTCAGATAAGTTGAAAGGAGTTGGTTTTACTCCAACGATTCCAAAGACTCAATGTATTTATGATAAATATAATGAATCAAAACAACCTGATTCTCATACCTTATCAGATATGCTGCCTAATCAATCACAATGATTGGATAGTCACTGTACTGTCTTTCCTTCTATAAAATAAAAAAAAAAATGAATTCAAAACTGATCATACTTCTTTTGTCAAAAAATTTCATCATACTCTCAAAAAGATATTTTCAAAAGAAGAAATTGAATCTTTGTGAGAAGAATTTTATGTTTCTTCTAAAAATTTCAGTTTTTATAAATGGGCACATTTCAAAGTTTTTGGCAAGAAAATTGCTAAAAAAATCCATTCAAAATGCCCATGTTAATAAGAAAAACATGGAAGACTCCATTTAGTCAAAGTCTTCAATCCGAACATCCTCTGATATAAAAAATCATTGTTCTCACGAAAATACTGAAATTATTGCATCACCTCTCAAAAAATTCCTACTCTTGTTGATAGGCCAGAAGATTCAAGCCCTATAGCCAAGGATATCAAAAATATTCTATCACAGAACAATTATACTAATATTTCTTTCAGTCAATGTATTATTAGTTATCCAGAATTGAAGTTAATTTTGAATATGAGATATCCCCTTCTAAAAAAGATGGGAAGAAACCTCTTTATACATTTTTCAAATCTATTGATTTAAAACTTACTCCAAAGTTGAAAAAAACGATTCTTTGTTTGCTGAGTCTAGCATTTTGCAAGAATTCACAAATCAAATTTCCAAACTAGGAACTTCTAAGAATATCAATACAATTGATAATCTAGAAGAACTTGAAGCTCAATTTATTGAGAAGAACTTGAAACTCAATTTATTGAAAATGAGCCATCTCAAATCAATAAATTGAGAGGACAAAATTCAAAACTTCCAAATTATTACTCTCATCGTTCTTATCATAAAATGCTTTATGAGGAAAAGAAGATACCCCAAGTTTCTTATTCAGGTGATGAAATCGTCGAATGGAATATCTATTGTTTAACATAGTATCAAATTCTTCAATTACTCGAGAACATGGTTGTTTGTTATACAACTTATACATGTCGAGAAATTACTCCTCTTACACCTTCAGTAATTTAGTATGTGGTTTCACAGAAGAGTTTAAAAGCTGGTGGAACAACTATCTCACAGTCGAAGATCGTAACAAAGTTATTCAAGCCACCAATGATCAACGTTAAAATGATAGCTTGAATACTCTTGTATTTTCAATTCTCAAACATTTTATTGGAACCTCCGCTCTTCTTCAAGACAGAATATCTAAGATTTTGTTAAATCTTAGTTGTTCAAAACTTTATGATTTTTGCTGGTTTATAGGACATGTTCCTTACCAGAGTCTTATTTCGAGAAGATTGTAATAAATCTTTTTGAAAAGAAAGATTTATTTCTAGACTTCCTATACTCTTTGCAGAAAGAGTAAGGAATTCAATCAAACTTCAACATCACCGTATGATTCCAAATGCTCTTCTTACTTAGGACAAAATTATTAATTTTGTCAATAAAGAAGGATTAACATTGTGTAATGATCTCAAACTCAAAGCAAAATTGAAATCGGAAATATCTGATAGTCGTAAGGAACTTAGATCATTATGTGATCAATATGGATATAAAAAAGTCATTCTTCCATCTCCAAGAATGAAAAAGAAAAAAATTCCTTCACTTATAAGGAAATGAACTTTTCAAAAATATTTTCAGAAGCAAAAATCTTTTCAGAATTATCTTCCAAAAAAATTCAAAAAGAAAATCATTTAGAAAATGAATTCCTTAAACTTCAAATATCATATGTTGGAAATGCAATCGGACTAGTCATTACTCCAACAAATGTCCAATGAAGGGAAAGATTAACAATTTTCAAATTGATGAAGATATTAAACTTGAACTTCTCAATTTACTTCATTACAGTTTAGGTGAAGAATATGATTTTGAACTTGAACTAGTTTATCAATATCATAAAGACTCTGATGCTCATACAAGCTCAAAATCCTCCACTTCTACATTAAGTCAAGGCAAAGAAGTTTGTGGTTGTAAACCATAAATGTTCTTATTAAAGAAGAACTTATTCAAGAAATATTTGAGAAGATCGAAGATCCTCAATTAAAGAATAGATTTTCTCTTCTTTTGCCTAATACCTCCAAATCCCCAGTAACACCATTTAATATGAACGACATATTAAAAATGTTTGATACTATACATTCATCCTCAAAATCCTTAAATTTTGAATTAAGATAAAAAATCAATGAGATGAAAACTCAAGTTGCTTTTCTTGAATGTCAAATGAATGATGTTCGCATGGAAGTTGTTTTCTTGAAAACCAAAATAATGGAACAAGAAAACAGTTCCAGTCATGATTCTTGTTTTGAAGAAGAAACTTCTCAAACGGAAGAGGAAAAAATCAATGTTATCAATCATATTCAACTTAAAAAATGGTACTGCAATATGACCATTGTAGTCAACAAAGATTTCAAATTCACTTCTAGAGTCTTAATAGATTGTGGAGCCAATCAAAATTATATTAGAGAAGAATTAATCCCTACAAAATATTTTGAGAAAACTACTTATCTCCTTTATGGTGTTAGTGGTAAAAAGTTCAATATTCAATACAAACTTTCAAAAGCTCATATTTGTAATTCAAATATTTATTTCAAAAATATATTTTATTTAGTCAAAGATTTGGACCAAGAAGTCATACTTGTTACCCCTTTTATTGTTCAAATTTATCTATTTCAAACTAATTCAAAATGATTTAGTACAAATATTTTTGGTCAAGAAATACTTTTTCTAATTTAGAAATTCCCCTTCTTACAAAAATGTTAATTCTTTGAAAGAAGCATATATTTAAAAAATTATTAATAATATTAATCTCAAGAAAACCATATTCAATTTCTCAAAGAAGAAGTTAGATTTCAAAAAATTGAGGAAAAATTACAAAATCTCTCAATTATTGAGAATATTTCTTCATTTCAAAAGAAAATTGAAAATAAAATATGTTCTACTATTCCAAATTCTTTATGGGATAGAAAGAAATATATTGTTTCACTTTCTTACAATTCTGATTTTCATGAATCAAATATTTCTACAAAATTTCATCAAATTCAAATGAATAGAGAATTACTTGATCACTGTATCAATAAAATCAATGATTTACTTGAAAATGGACTTATTCGTTCAAGCAAATCATCAATAATTTAGCCGAAATTGAATGAGGTTCTTCAAGACTCGTTATCAATCACAAGCCTCTCAATAAAACTCTTCAATGGATTAATTATCCATTACCTCAACAGAAATATATTTTAAATAGATTTTTCAGATTTGCTATCTTTTCCAAATTTGATATAAAGTCAAGTTTTTGGCAGATTCAAATTAAAGAAGAAGATAAATACAAAACTACCTTCAATGTTCCTTTTAACCCATATGAATGGAATGTTATGCCTTTCGGTCTCAAAGATATTCCCTTTGAATTTTAAAATATTATGAATGATATTTTCAATCATTATCAAAATTTCATTATTGTTTAAATCGATGATGTTCTAATCTATTCTGAAAGCTCAGAACAACATTTTCAATACATTTATGCATGTCATTAAGATTAATGTTTAACTGTTTCAGCTAAGAAGGTCATTCTTTGTCAAACACGCATAAGGTTCTTAGGACATTACATGCATCTAGGAACATTTACTTCAATTCAAAAGGAGTCTTGAATTTGCAAATAAATTTCTTGATCAAATTCAAGATAAAACAAGCTTGCAATGCTTTTTAGGCTGTGTCAGTTATGTTGTTGATTTTGTAAAAAATATAAGACTATTATGTGCTCTTCTTTTTCAAAGGTTGCAAAAGCATCCACTACCGTGGAATCACGAGCACACTTTAACTGTTCGAAAAATTTAAA
The DNA here is from genome assembly GCA_035079005.1 of Fraxinus americana. Lineage (NCBI taxonomy): Eukaryota > Viridiplantae > Streptophyta > Magnoliopsida > Lamiales > Oleaceae > Fraxinus > Fraxinus americana. The sequence goes on along the minus strand of CM068727.1, from coordinate 10,645,166 downwards.
ATTGCAATCAAAAGCATTCCATGCTTTTCAATAATAGACCCTTTAGTATCCATTATTGTTGAGACAGACGCGCCTGACATAGGTTATGGTGAGGTGTTAGCAAATTCCAAAAGAGTCTAGTCAAGAACAGTTGGTTAGATTCCATTCAGGTGTCTAGACTGACCCTTAATAGAATTATTCAATACTAATGAAAGAAATTTTATCAATAGTTCTAGGCATTTCAAAATTTCAAAAGATGTTTTACAAAGAGATGTTAAAAACCTTGTTTCAAAGCAAATATTTGCAAGATGGCGGGTTATCTTGTCTTGTTTTGATTTTGAAATATTATATATACTAGGAAAATTAATTCTGCAGACTTCTTAACTAGAGAGTTCATACAAAAGAAAACTCTTATTGAGTAAACAGTGAGAATATCAATGGCTTCTTCTTTCCACAAGAAGAACAAGAAAAAGACTTCAATTTCTCTTTTATCAATTGATGATTATCTTCAAGGATCAATGTAGCTTTGTTTAAGATTTATTTGGCCATTGGCATGTTTCTTAAAATATCTTATTTCTTAGCTACAGAGAGGAGATGTAGGCACAATGGATGACAACTGTTGTTCTTATGACATTGTTTGTATGTGTTAATTATCTCAATATCATATTTCTTTTTCATATCAACATTAAGGGAGTTATGATTATTGCAATGCTCTATGTCGTATGAGCTCAAACTAATAAGAAAGTATTAAAATAAAGCTTAATGGCATGTATTATAATCCTAGCAATTATTACCAAAGCAACTATGTACCTTAGTTCATTTCTTATCAAAGCAATTCTTAGCAACTTCGATGAGCTCTAATCGAAAAAGGCAGAGAACATAAACACCATCCCTTATTTTTCAACATTAATCAAGAATAGGTAAATCCCACTAAAATACTACTAGAGACACAATGGCTCAAGATAGCAAGAGAAAATCATAGACGTTGCATTGGAACTATAACAGTAAACCAAAAACACAATATGCTCTAAAATTAAAACTTAAATTCCATAGTTAAGATTCTTTTACACATCTATTTATGAGCATAAGTAAGATTAACCCAAAAAAGTATTGGAATTTGGTTTTGAAAGATTGAAACTTGGTTAAGTGATAAAACCAAAACTTTAAAAAAATGAATTTCGTGTCAACTTCGACCAAATATTCGAATTTGATCCGATGGTCAAATTACAAAAGTAAATAAACCAACTTGCTTTACTCATCGAGTAGATCGTCGTGGTATATTTGAAATCTCAAATCCAATTCCGGATGAATGAGAAATTACGGTCCAAAGTTGAGAAGAAAATAGAGGAAGTTGTCTAGAAAATTTGAAGTTTAAGGAATTCACTTTCGTGTCAGCTTATGGCTGGGCTGTCGCTTGAGCGACAGGCTAGTGACATCCTAGTGAAAGGGTCATTATTTTTATCGTTCAAGCAAGGTAATGGCGATAGGCTAGTGATAGTGAATGGTGCAACCTTTGGCAAGAGTTGTTGAGCTAGGGGCGTGACATTTCATTCACAACCCTTCATCCTCTATATATAGGACCCCTTAGATGTCTTCTTTGCATCCCATATCATATTTGCATTGAGCATTGCATAAAAACTCTTGCAAATCACTTCCAAATTCATTCAAACCATTTTCTTCTTTGTAGAGAGAAACTCCGTCAAAAGTTCGCCATAACTTGTGGTTTGAAGTGCTTCTACCACAAGTTGAATTCATTGTATCTTGGGAGACAAGTACCGTGAACCGTGAGCACCGTTGTGGGGCAATTTTGTCTTAAAGAAAGAGTAAAAATCACTTGCTTCGGATTGTTGTTGTTCTTCTTCACTTCTTGTTTTTTGGTTTTTCATTTGTAGTTTACATACTACATTTTCAATCCTTATTATATAGTTTAGTCATGCTCCTGGGGATTAAACTTTACTTTTTGTTTGTTCAATATACAACAACCCTTTCACCCGTACTTATTCTTAGCCCGCATCGCCAACAATCTTAAGACAAAATTTTGCGTCTATGGTTTTTGTTATCTTTTCCCTTCATCTTTTGGAATACACATTGGTGTGATATTCCATTCTTTTGATTTATTTGCTTTAAACTTCTATTTGTGTAACAGAAATGACCACCATTGAGGCTACTTCGTGTCAAAATGGTTAAAACAATGTGGTTCCGCCATTGGCTATAACACTTCAAAATACTACAATCCCACATGGGGAAAAACCGAAAAAGATTGGAGGTGTGGACTTCAATAGATGGCAATAAAAGATGTTCTATCTAACCACTCTAAACTTAACAAGGTTTCTGAAGGAAGCTGTACCAGCGGTACAAGAAGGAGACAATAATCGTGAATCAATTATTGCTTTAAATGCAAGGAAGCACTCAGACTTTCTATGCAAAAACTATATCTTAAACGGATTGGACAATACACTATATGGAGTATATAGTTCGAAGAACTTGACAAAGGAACTATGAGATTCTTTGGAGAAGAAATATAAGACAGAGGATACAGAAACTAAGAAGTTCATAGTAGGCAAATTTTTGGACTACAAGATGGTGGTTCCAAAATGGTGATTAGTCAAATGCAAGAACTTCAAGTTCTACTACATGACATCCATGCCGAGAAAATGGAATTGAGCGAATCTTCCAAGTTACTGCCATTATTGAAAAGCTCCCTCCTATGTGGAGAGATTTCAAAAACTACCTCAAGCTTAAACGCAAAGAAATGAACTTCGAAGAACTGATTGTCTGCTTGAGGATTGAAGAAGATAATAGGAAATCTGATAGAAGGCCTATTGTCCAACTTGGAGCAAACTTTTTTGAAACCAACTCGAAGGTCATCGACAAGAAGCAAAAGCTCTCCTATGAGGCACCTAGAAAAGACAACTCCAAGAAGGCCAAAAAGTTCTAATGGAATTGCTACAACTGTGGAAAGGCCAAACATCGCTTAAGCTAATGTCAAAAACCAAAGAAGAATGCATGTAACGCCCCAAAATTTCATATATTTTGAGGTGTTACCAAACATAATTTTCATGTATTTAAATGCGGAACTGTAAAATTCATTTCTTTCTAATAAACCAAACATTCATAATTTTAAATACGAATCATAAAATCGTGTCTTTGAAACAATTTAAATATTCTTAACTAACAAATTTGCTAAAAATATTATTGGAACCAAAACAAACTAATAATTTTAAATAAAAGCAGTAAAACCTAATGTTATTCTCATCGGTCGAAATCCTTTGGCAGCCCGCATCACCGTCCCGCCACAGCTCCAATCGACCCGAACTAGTCTGTAAAAATTGTAAGAGTGAGTATTTTGAAAACACTCAGTAAGATACGTGCAGTTTCCATTATACAATTATATGCAATAAAATAACACTTCATACTACTCTTCTCTTATGGAGTATCTCGATGACCAAACGAAACACCCATCTAGGTCATCTTAAATTCCCGAAGGATCTCTTATCTCTTTCTAAGGAACCCGAAGGCCCATTGACAATTCATGCATAAATTTACTGAACATAAAAGCATAAGGAAACAAACAACTTTACACAAAAGTATCTTACCTCAATTGATCAAACGAGCTTTTGAAAATAAAATATACTTAGAATTTACAGCTGTTCTCTATATGAAAACTGCTGTGTAAAATTCTGTGTGGTGAATTGTGAAATATGAGCTCACTATTTATAGGGAAAAAGTACAGTAGTTGAGTCATAATATAACTCTAATATAAATCATATTTATTCTAATAGATAAGAGTTTGTTATAATGGTTGGTTAGAACTAGAATTTTGATAGGTCAATATATATTAAAGATAAACATGGCTAATATAACACAATATTATCTTCCAAAAAAATATACATATGTACACGTGCAATTGAAAAGAATAAGGAATGGTTAATTCATGATTATCTACTTAAATATTATAATATATAGCTAATTATCTTAAAATGACCATTATTAAGTAATAAAATAATACATATAAATACGTTTATTTGAATTGAAATAACTTGGGCTTAACTTATCCAAACTTATATTTTCTCGAGCCCAATAAACATTATTTAATGCGAGCTACAAAATGAGCACAATATTAATATACTTTTGATCACTCTATAGGAAGTTAAATATTTGGCCCATTTAAAACATAAGAATTTAAAAGATACTTTATTTTAGCCCTTCTACTTTCAAAAACCATAGAATAAAATTTATAAAACAAATATTTTTATTCTAAAATTTTCGGGGTGTTACAATGCACATACCAATATGATTGAAAGAGACGCTATTTCTGAAGGGATGCAAGAGATAAATATATTTGCAGTTGTTTCCAAGTGCAACCACGTTGTAAACTCAGGAGAATGGTAGGTTGACACTAGTGCTACCCGTCATGTATGTACAGATAGGACCATGTTCTCCAACAGTCAAGAACTGAACGAGGAACATCTTTATATGGGGAACTCTGCAAGTTCCAAGGTTGAAGCACAAGGTAAAGTGACTTTGAAGATGACATCAGGGAAAAAGTTCGTCCTCAACAATGTCCTACATGTGCCAGACATACGGAAGAATCTAGTGTCCGGGTCTCTACTTAGTAAAAATGGCTTTAAGCTTGTATTTGTATCCGATAAATTTGTACTCACTAAGAATGAAATGTATGTAGGAAAATGATACATGTGTGACAGAATGTTCAAAATGAACGTTTTTACTGTTATACCAAGATAAATCATTACGAATAAAACTTTAAATTTCGTTTATATGCTTGAGTTGTCTTGTTTGTGGCATAGTCAATTAGGACATGTGAATTATAAATCTTTGCACAAACTTATGAATCAAAGTTTTATTCTAACGCTTAAGATCGATCATAATCATAAATGAGAAGTATGTGTTGAATCAAAATTGACTAAGTTTTATTCTAACGCTTAAGATCAATCCTAATCATAAAGGAACACTACACCTTTAGAGCTAATACATAGCGACATTTGTGATTTGAAATATGTTCAAACTAAAGGTGGTAAGAAATACTTTGTTACTTTCATTGATAATTGTACAAAGTATTGTTATGTCTTTCTTTTAAGAAGTAAAGACTCGTTGGATGCCTTTAAGCATTATAAGGCAAAAGTTGAAACTCAACTTAGTAAACGAATAAAGAATATTCGTAGTGAAAGATGAGGTGAATATGGGGCATCGTTTGAAGAATTCTGTTCCGAACATAGAATTATTCATCAAACAAAGGTACATTACTCTCCTCAATTGAATGACATTGATGAACGCGAAAATTGAACTCTCAAAGAGATAATGAATGCAATGTTGCTAAGTTCGGGCTTACCGCAGAACTTATGGGGGAAGTTATTCTAATGGAAAATAGTTTTCTTAATCGAATACCCCTCATGACCATGGAAGAGACTCCATACTAATTATGGAAAGGTCATCCTCCATCCTATAAACACTTGAAAGTGTGAGGGTGTTTGGCTAACGTTGAAGTACCTAAGCCTAAGCAAGTGAAGATTGATTCCAAAACGATTGATTGCATATTTATTGGATACACCAATAATAGTAGTGCATATCGATTCTGTAGCGACCGAGAACTTTTAAATAATATAAAATTAATTCTCGAAAAACGTGTCGCTAAACCCTAACCCTAATTTTAAAGAAATAGCGCGTTCCTCTAGCCGTTATAAATGAATTTAAATTATTTCAAATCGAATCCTATATCGAGTAATCATTTTAATTTCAATTCCGATTTATTTTATTTGGACCCAATTTTAATAAATTCAAGTCCAATATTTAGAGCCCAATATTTATAGTCCAATAATTATAATCCAATTACATAGGCCCAATTAATTATGTCCCAAAATGAAATTTTAAATCTTTTCAGCCCAATCCACCTAGGCCCATTAGGAAAATCCTTGTTACCCAAATTTTTGGCCCAATTGAATTCCTAGGGATTTGTGTCATAATATTCTACTATTGAAATACCATCCTCATTCTCCCTCATCCTCTACTCCTCCAAAATTCACGCACCCAAGAAATCCATTTTGGCAAGAATCCTCTCCCTCATTTTGGAAATTCTAGTTGATGCTAGAAAATCAATTTCTAGCATCAACAACAATCTCAGCTCACTTTGATGCTAGAACAATTTCTAGCATCAGTAAGCTGGAAAATTCACCATCACCAAATCAACCCCAGCACAAGTCACGATTACCAAACCAAGACCAAGCTCACCTCAAACTAGACACTGCACTGAGCTAAAACCCAAACTGCAGCCCTTCCATTGCAACCTCAGCTCAACTTCGAAACCACCATTCCACTGCCAATCGAACCAACCACACCATCACTGCCTAAACTCCCAACATCCAACTCACGAGACCAACATCCCCACCTTCACCAGTAGACTCCACCCACTTCACCAATCACCTTCACCATCCACATTCAGCCGCCCATTTCACCACCACCATGACCGCCACTTGAGTAGCCACGAACAACCGCAGCTGCCCAAACCACCAAGCTCCAAAAAAAAAAAAAAGACCTCTACCATTCACCTCAGCCAACAATCAAAGCCAAACCTACTGCGAACACCAGCCACAACCACAGCCACCTGCAACCCACGAACACGCACTAAAGCCGCCAAATCGACAACCCCAAAATCAACAGCCTCCAAAGCCGAATACAAACCACCACAGGAACACCCAATCAACCAAAAATCAAGAAAATACAATACCTATTAACTCACCTCACAGTCCATCGAAAGAACCCAAGAAAATCGAACTCCCCAGCTTCGGTTTTCCCTCGGATCGCACACCAAACCCGTCGCCTCCACCTTCCCCACTCACCTACAATCACCGGCGCCACCACGTTGGTGGCGCTGCCACCGACCGCCGGTCGGTGGTGGAGATGCGAAGGAAGGGGCGAAGCCCCTTCTCCCCCGTCGCATCTCATTCTCTCTCGATTTATAGAGAGAGAGAAATGGGAGATTAGATTTGATTTTATTTTGATTTTGATTTCTAAAAGTTATGTTTTAGCCCCCAAGTTTTAATTTGTTTTAAGCTAGTCCCTATGATTTATGTTTAGTTTATCGTATCAATTTATTATTTCGAATTTAGAATTTGCCCCTTAAGCCCCCACATTTTAAAAGTGTTATTTAAGTACTATGTTTTAAATATTTTAATTTTAGTCCTTTAAATTTATTTTCAGTTTTTAGAAATGTTCAATTTAGTCCCTAGTTTATTAAAAAGTCAATTTCAGCCCTTTAGTTTTAATTTCAGTTTTAATATATTTACAGTTCAGTCCCTAACTTGTAAAAGTTACTATTTCAGCCCTAAAAATTCTATTTTCAATTTTAACAGCTTTACAGTTTAGTCCATAACTTATAAAAGTTCAATTTCAGCCCTTAAACTTTTATTTTCAGTTTCAATAGTTTTCAATTAAGTCCCTAGAATTCCTATTTTTTACATTTAGCCCCAATACTTTGAAAATAGTATTTTCAGCCCTTAGATTTGTCAAATTCAATTTCAATAACTTCCAATTTAGTCCATAAACTTTATTTCATCACTTTGAAACCTTAAATATTCGAAATACTAATTCAAACTTATTTTCTATTTTGGTTAGACGATACGTACGAACAATTAGGAGATTGAGATTTCATCCCGCTCCATTTTTCATGCAAATCGAGACATTTGAGGTAGACTCGCCACCATTAATTAGTTTAAATTATAATTGCATGTCTTATGTGAATTTACGTGTATTATATGCTTAATTGCATGAGAAGAGAATATGTCATATGAGATATATGATATTATTATGCTTGCCATAACTTATATGCTTAATTGCATGAGAAAGAAGAGAATCTCTTATGAGATAAGATGAGAATGTTATGCATAACTTATGTGCTTTGAATGCACGAGAAAGAAAGACTACCCTCAGCCAATGTTTTTAAAGAGCCTATGATTTTCAAGAAAATGAACCAAAAATGATGATGATATCACGTTGTATATTGCATAAGTATGTGTTCAATTATTCTGTAAATTAATTATCGGCGATGAGTCTACTGAGTATTTCTTTGAAATACTCACCCCGTTGTTTTAACAATATTTGCAGACTTCGGAGGCGATCGTGATTGATGGGCAGTGTGGCAACAATTTAATGAATTCAGTTATTTATATTTGAAAATTTCGTATTTGAACGCTATTAATGTACTTTGTTATTTCAGTATTTCAAAAACTCGAGATTTGAAGTTTAATCAATTTTCTTAAGTTATTAAAATGAGTTTTGTTGTCGACGAGATTTTTACCATTATAAATGCGAAGTTTGAAATTTAGTTATTTTCCGCAAAACCTTTTAGTTAAATCAGTTACAGAAGACGATGACGTGGCAATTCGGGTTAACGGAACTCGGGGCGCTACAGATTCCTTGTACACAAATTGAAAATTCAAGATGTACATGAGGAAACCATAATTGAATCAAGAAATGCGTCATTCTTCGAGAATGTGTTTCCTTGTAAAGAAAATGAAACTACAAGTTCAAACAAAAGAACTTATGATACTACAAATGATACTTCATATGAAGAAGAACCAAAGCGTAGTAAAAGGGCAAAAATATCTACTTCATTTGGTCCAGATTTTCTAACCTACGTGGTAGAAAATGATCTAAAAACTTTCGATGAAGCCATGTCAACACCGGAAGCACTGCATTGGAAAGAAGCTATCAATAGTGTGATATATTCGATAATGCAAAACCATACTTGGGAGTTGGTTGATTTACCTCCCGAAAATAAGCTTTTAGGGTGTAAATGGATTTTTAAGAAGAAACTTAAACCGGATGGATCCATTGACGAATACAAGACTAGGTTGGTTGCCAAAGGATATAGGCAAAAAAAAGGACTTAACTTCTTTAATACCTACTTACCTGTGACTAGAATCACTTCGATAAGGTTGTTAATTATGATTGCAGCAATACACAACATTGAAATTCATCAAATGGATGTGAAAATGGCATTCCTGGATGGTGAGTTAGAATACGAGATATACATGGAACAACCTGAAGGGATCGTCTCTCCTAATCACAAACACAAGGTTTGTAAACTTGTTAAGTCCTTGTATGGATTGAAATAAGCTCCTAAACAATGGCACCAAAAGTTTGACAAAACGATGTTGTCAAACGGATTTAAAATAAACGAGTGTAATAAGTGTGTATATATAAAACATACACCAAACGTCTATGTGATTGTGTGTCTATATGTAAACGACATGTTGATAATGACAAATAGTCACTAACTAATGCTAAAGACCAAGAGAATGCTAATGAAGCATTTTGATATAAAAGATATGGGTGTTGCTAATGTGATACTAGGGATTAAGATCTCTAGAACACCGAAAGAAAACATATTTTCCCAATCTCATTACATTGAGAGTGTACTGAAGAAGTATGATATACTTGAGGAAAGTCCTGCGAAAACCCCTATTGACCCAAGTTTACACTAGTCAAAAATTCGGGTGAATGTGTGTCACAACTAAAGTATTCACAAGTTATAGGCAGTCTGATGTATATTACGAACTGTACTCAACCGGATATAGCATATGTTGTGAATAAACTTAGTACATTCACAAGTAATCCAAGTCATGATCATTGGAAGGCTTTAATAAGGGTTCTTAGGTATTTGAAATATACCTTAACCTATGGATTACATTTCACAAAAATCCTACGGTATTGGAAGGATATTGTGATGCGAATTGGATATCCGACATGAAAGATTCCAAGTCTATTAGTGGTTATATATTTACCATTGGTGAAGCCGCTGTATCATGGAAATCGACACAGCAAACGTGTAAGCTTTATCAACAATGGAATCAGAGTTTATTGTTTTGGACAAAGCTGGAGAAAAATTAGAATGGTTTCATAATTTTCAAGAGATATTCCATGTTTACCCAAGCCGGTACCTGCGATTAATACACATTGTGATAGTTAATCGGCTATTGAAAGAGCCCAAAGCAGCATGTATAATAGTAAGTCTAGACATATACGTCGCAGACATAATACAATTAAGCAACTAATCTCTAATGGTATCATCTCCATAGATTATGTGAAATCAAAGGAGAATATTGCGGATCCATTTACGAAAGGTTTGCCTAGAGATCAAATATGTTGCCTATCGAAAGAAATGAGATTAAAGCCTACTATGTAATGATCTTTGTAATGGTAACCCTGCTTTGTTGACTGGATATCCCAAGATCTTGATTCAAAGGGATGACTAAGTTATGAAGATTCAATGAAATACTTAAGAAATTATTTCCTAACTCATTCCTATGATATTAAAAATGCTTTCTGCAGAATGATTAGAGGTTTAGATACTCTTCGAATCATTCTTATATCTTGATTAAGTTAAGTGAAGTAGGACATAATACTCTTAATAGAAGGTCACCTAAATAAGTGTGAAATGAGGCCGTTTCAATGAGAATTATTCAAGGCTTAAATTCTCTAAACACTTATGAAACCTAAGGGTGGTTCAGGGCCAAAATGAACCAAGTCATGAGAACTATGAACAGATTAGGGAAGACATATGTGTGGGCACTATTGTCTTGGCTTACACTAACGGCTAAATGGTTCAAGACTTCACGTTCACCAATTAGTTAAGTAAGTCCGATAATATTTAACTAAGGGAGGTTTAAAGCCGGAAGCTACCTTACCCGATGCAGTATTTTTTCGCTCTCTCTACAATGAATCATAATTTTGCATTGCATATGCATGTTCGAATTTCCATTTATGTGGAAGATTTTTGAAATTTGGTTTTGAAAGATTGAAATTTGGTTAAGTGATAAAACCAAAACTTGGAAAAGGTAACATTCGTGTCAACTTTGGCCAAATATTCGAACTTGATCCGATAGTCAAATTACAAAAGTAAATAGACCAACGTGTTCTACTCATCGAGTAGATCGTCGTGGTATATTTGGAATTTCAAAATCAATTCCGAATGAATGAGAAATTGCGGTCCAAAATTGGGAGGAAAATAGAAAAAGCTGTTTAGAAAATTGACTAAGGCTGTTGGTAGCTTATGGCTGGGCTATCGCTCGAGTGATAGGCTAGCAAAAAAGTCACTCTTTTTATCGCTCGAGTGAGGCGATGGCGATAGGCTTGCGATAGTGTATGGTGTGACCTTTGACAAGAGTTGTTGAGGTTGGTGTGTGGCATTTCATTCACCCCTCATCCTCTATATATAGGACCCTTTGGATGTCCATTTTGCATCCCATATCATATTTTCATTGAGCATTGCATAAAAACTCTTGCAAATCACTTCTAAATTCATTCAAACCATTTTCTTCTTTGTAGAAAGAAACTCCGTCGAAAGTTCACCATAACTTGTGATTTGAAGTGCTTCTACCACAAGTTGAATCTGTTGTACCTTGGGAGACAAGTGCTGTGAACTGTAAGCACAGTTGCGGGACAATTTTGTTTTAAGAAAAGAGTGAAAATCACTTGCCTTGGATTGTTGTTGTTGTTTTTCTTCACTTTTTGTTTTTTGGTTTTTCGTTTGTAGTTTACATACTACATTTTCAATCCTTATTATATAGTTTAGTTACGTTCCTGCGGATTAAACTTTGCTTTTTGTTTATTCAATATACTACAACGATTTCACCCGCACTTATACTTAGCCCTCATCGCCACAAGATAATAATAATAATAATAATAATAATAATAATAATAATAATAAGGACAACTCTATCATATTCCAAATTTAGAGCACAAATTACTTAGATTTTATGAAAAAATAGAAAACTAGATGAGCTCACGTGTGAAGAGCCCACTAGACAACCCGAATCTTAGCATTTTAGAACAAATATTGCAAGAAAGGTTTAGGGTTGTGTTTATAAAACTGAATAATCAAGAGATAGTTTTGGACTGCTCTTCGAGGCTTTGGTTCCAGTTTCTGTGTTGTCAACTGCTACCATCTATGTACATTCCATTTATCTATCTATTTTGGTAGCTTTACCCTCTACATTAATATATTTGATTCAACAAACTTAGGTCCTGAGGTTCAAGCAATGATTTTTAGATGTTATGTTATCACGTTAGGTAATCTTCTATATTTATTTTATTTATATAATTTTAAAAACAAAAGTAAAATTTAAATCAGTAGTGCCACACCTGACAGATTTTGGGCCTGGATGAATGTGCCAGGTCGAGTAATTTTCAGAGATCCAATCTTGATTACTCCAAATTTTTTGGTGGCTTTATGGATTAAGATGTAGTTGTACCGTAAGAACATTTGTTTACTGGAAGGAAAAGAAGAAAAACTTCTTCTGATAAACCGATGTGAGTTTTTCTTGCTGCACCATCGTTTGCTAAATCTGAATTGACATTTTTTTGTCTTCTAGTTCATCTCGAGTTAGGAGTAAAAATGAAATTCTGCTGAAAATGTGTAATCTTAAGGTTCAGGCTATGGCCGTAGAATTGCACTTTAATAAGGATGGTTCTGCAATTAAGAAGTTACAGGTGAGTGTATACATTAAATTGGCGAGATAGGCTCACATCTAGAAGACATGTCAGTTCATATACAATTTTGTGCTGTTGCAATGCGTCACTTCGCAACTTTTCCATTTCAAGCTGGTATTAACAAGCTTGTAGATTTAGTGGGTAACCCCTTGGTACAAAAAGGAGGAATGTAGTTCTTGAGAACAAGTACGACTCTCCAAAAACTGTTAATGATGGTGTAACTGTAGCTAAAGAGGTATATGGTGCTGGCCATTTGAATCTGCATATAAGAGTGATACAATACTATCATTTTGACGGATTTTGGTTTTTAACTTCAAATTCAATGCAATCTGAATGTTCTTTTTGTTGGAAAAAATTGAGTTTGTGGGTGACCTGGCACGAATTTTGAGCAGGACCCGTTTGACTATTTTGGAAGATAAAAGTTGATTTGTGTTCTCCTCCGTGAATGCATCGAAATCATATACTTGTCAAAAATGATGCACGGGTGAATGACAAATTGAAGCTCAAAGTATGCCATGTGAAATGAGTTTGTGTTGATTGGAAAACTAAAAATAAGTTTGTCCCACATAGGAAGTGGATGAAAACTAAAACCACTTTATAAAGGATTGCACTTTAGAATAATGTAATTATGCGCAGGGGGGTGCAAATCATGGACCGAAATAGACATCGGACATTGAACTTGTATGCGGGCGTGACCTACGTACATGAATGTCAGATTGATTGATCAAAAATTGGCCCCTTAGAAGAGCCTACGTTTTGCTACATTTTATTTTATTTTTCAACTAACTTCATTTTCTGACTCGTGTTGTAATTGCCATGAAGTAAGTGGGCAAGTTACAAAATCCAAAGTCTATATATACCTCGATTTTTCCCAATTTTCAGTACAAGAATTTATCTGAATATTTATCTGCATACAATTCAAGTTTTGTTTTTGTTTTCGTTTCTATTTGAGTCTGGTGGTGATATTGTTCAGGCTTTAATTCAGTTCGTCGGAGTAAAATCCGTGGTGTTCAGATTCTACCGTTCCACCATTACATCTTGGGAAGCAGATGCTCAAATTACACCTCAAGCACGTACGGTGAGGGGGCGAATCTGTTTTAAGGAAACTGTGTGTAGCACAGGCCTCGGGTTAAAAGTTTTTTTTTTTTCGTTCTTGTTATTAGTTTTGCATATTAGTATTTTGCAATTCTCGTTTAATGATTTACTGGAATTTATAAATCATTTATGAATCTATTATATATAATTAAATATGTTACAGTTAAATTTGTATGCAAAATGATATGAGGAAATATGGTGTTTAAGCTTACTGCAAATACGGTATCTATTCTGCATATCCGGTACTCAATCTGATATTCTGTTTCGTGAAGCTTTTGAAACAATTATCCAACAAACTTAAAACATATTTTTTTAGATAAGTTGTTTCATTTGGTTTATTGGAAATTAATATTTGTTTCATTTTCAGAAATGGCAATCGATTCAACCAACATGGATGTAACCCAAGCTGTGGCTAATGAAAATCAGGCTGTGGGCTCTGCTTTGGCTCAAGGGCCAAGTTCTGTTGTGGCTTAGACCATAGCTAGATTGCCAAGTCATGCTGTGAGTCAAACAACTGGTCATACCGTTATTATTCAGGTTAATCATGGTGAAAAATCGGAGAAATTCAGTGGCTTGAATTTCATGAGGTGGCAGCAAAAAATGTTGTTTTATCTGACCATCTTGAATCTTGCGAGATTTTTGACTGAAAGTGCTCCAAAACTCTAAGAGGGTGAGGGAGATATTCGAACTTTAGTGCCCTTGATGCGTGGAAACATTTGCATTTTTTGTGCTGAAACTATATCATGAACAGTTTAGCAGATTTGCTATATAATGTGTATAGTACTATGAAAACTGCTAAGGAGCTGTGGAAGTCATTGGACCGGAAATATAAAACTGAGGATGCTGGGCCTAAAAAGTTCATTGTCGACAGATTCTTAGATTATAAGATGGTGGACTCCAAAACAGTGATCAGTCAAGTGTAAGAACTCCAAGTGATTCTTCACGAAATTCATATTGAAGGGATGATGTTGAGTGAAACTTTCCAAGTGGCTGCAATTATTGAAAAATTGGCCCCCGCGTGGAAAGACTTCAAGAATTATCAGAAGCACAAATGAAAGGAAATGAACGTTGAAGAACTATTTGTTAGACTTCGAATTGAAGAAGACAACAAGAGTTCCGAGAAGAAGTTGTTCAATCCTGGTGTTACTAAAGCTAATGTTGTGGAGTATGGTCAAAGTAGTAAGACCTACAAAACTAAGCCTGGGTCATTCGGTGGCAAATGGACCAAGCTAGGACCTAAATGTGGAATTTCTAAAAAGAAGATTCAAGGAAAATGCTTCAATTGTGATAAAGTGGGTCACAAATATTCGGAGTGCATATTGCCAAAGAAAAGAAAGAAGTAAATGTGGTTGACTACATTGCACATGATGTATTAGAGATGAATCTCACAGCTGTCATTTCTGAGGTAAATATGATGGGTTCAAAGCCAAAATAGTGGTGGATTGACACTGGAGTTATGAGACATGTGTGTGACACTGCAGTTATGAGACATGTGTGTTTCTGATAAAGAGCTATTTACGGCTTTCGAAACAATTGAGAATGGAGAGAAGTTATTCATGGGAAATTCAGCAACTTCTGAAATAAAGGGACAAGACAAGGTGGTTCTGAAGATGACTTCGGGAAAAGAGCCGACTCTTAACAATGTGTTATATGTACCAAAAATTCGTAAGAATCTGGTGTTCGGGTCGCTTTTAAATAAGAATGGTTTCCGTATTGTATTTGAGTCAGACAAAGTCATTTTGTCAAAAAGTGGTATGTTTGTCGGAAAATGATATGTTTCCGATGGTATGTTTAAACTTAATGTAATGGTTGTTAAACCAAAAATGAATAAAGTAAACTCTTCTACTTACTTGCTTGAGTCTTCCAATGTGTAGCATGGTAGACTAGGACATGTTAACTATGATACTTTACGTAGATTAGTTAACTTGAATTGCATACCCGCGTTCCATATTGATTCCAAACATAAGAGTGAAACTTGTATTGAGGTAAAATTGACAAGGTCATCATTTAAATCAATTGAACAAAATACTGAACGTAAATTCAGTATGATACTTTACGTAAATTAGTTAACTTGAATTGTATACCCGCGTTCCATATTGATTCCAAACATAAGAGTGAAACTTGTATTAAGGTAAAATTGACAAGGTCATCATTTAAATCAATTGAACAAAATACTGAACCACTTGATTTAATTCACAATGATATATGTGATTTAAATTTTGTACAAACAAGAGGTGGCAACGAGTACTTTATTACTTTGTCGACAATAGCACAAAATACTATTATGCCCCCGTTTGGTGCATATTTTGAAGAAAAGAATGCATTTTTACAGTTGATGTGATGGGGAATATGTGGTTGAAAAAGAAGGAAAAGTTATTGATGTGATGGAAAATGTTGAAGAATATGTGGTTGAAAATGAGTAGAAGAATGAGAATGGAAAAAATAATGTGGACCAAATAGGGCCTATGTATATTTGCTAAAAAGTAAGGATAAAGCGATACATAAATTTATTCTCTATAAGACTGAAGTTGAAAATCAACTTAACAAAAAAATTATGGTGTTGAGAAGTGATAGAGGTGGTGAGTATGAAGCACCATTTGTTGAATTCTGTGCACAACACGGAATCATACATGAAACCACTACACCTTATTCACCGCAACAAATGGTGTTGTTGAAAAGAAAAATCGCACCTTAAAAAAATGATGAATGCATTGCTAATAAGTTTTGGATTACCTCAGAACATGTGGGGGGGAAGTTGTGTAGTTAGCAAATTATCTTTTAAATAAAGTGCCCCGAAAGAAATTGGAAAATATCCCTTATGAGTTATGGAAATGAAGAAAATCTTCCTATAAATACTTACGAGTGTGGGGGTGTCTTACTAAAGTGGCCATCCCAACACCAAAGAAGGTGAAGATAGGCTCGAAAACTGTAGGTTGCATCTTCATTGGATATGCACATAACAGTAGTGCTTATTAGTTTCTTGTGTGTGAATCTAAAATCTCGAATATATACAAAAACACGATAATGGAATCGAGAAATGCGTCGTTCTTTGAACATGTATTTCCATGCAAATCCAAAGAAGAGGCAAGCTCTTCTAAACGGACATATGAGATTATGACTGAAAAAGTCAGGACTAAGAACAAGAAGAGAAGGTTGAGGTTCAACCAAGACGCAGCAAAAGGAAAATGACAGAAAAATCTTATGGTCCAGATTTTCTGACCTATAAGCTAGAAAGTGAACCTCAAAGCTATCAAGAAGCTATGAACTCTTCAGAAGGACCTCAATGGAAAGAGACCATTAAAAGTGAAATAGATTCCATTTTGTAAAATCATACATGGAAGCTAGTGGATCTTCCTCCAGGAAGTAATCCACTAGGCTACATATGGATTTTTAAGCGAAAAATGAAAGCTGGTGGAACTATCGAAAAACACAAGACCAGATTAGTAATAAAAGGTTACAGACAACGAGAATGACTTGATTACTTTGATACATATTCTCCAGTAACGAGAATAACATCTATTAGGATGATACTTGTGATTGTTGCTCTGCGAAATCTTGAAGTACATCAAATGGATGTTAAGACTGCCTTCTTGAATGGAGATTTAGATGAAGAAATCTATATGGAACAACTCGAGGGATTTTCATCTCCAAGGCAAGAAAAGAAGGTTTGTAAATTGGTGAAATCATTATATGGCCTGAAATAAGCACCAAAACAGTAGCACGAAAAATTTGACAGTGTTATGATGGAGAATGGTTTTAAAATCAACTAGTGTGACAAATGTGTTTACGTTAAAGAGACTGTAAATGGTTATGTCATTTTATATCTTTACGTTGACAACATGCTTATTGTTGGTAGTGACGATAAAGTGATTAAATCCACTAAAGGTATGTTAAATTCGAAATTTGACATGAAGGATATGGGTTTAGCTGATATTATACTTGGAATCAAAATTTTAAGAATATTAGATGGGCTTGTTCTAAGCCAGTCACATTATGTAGATAAAATTTTAGAAAAGTTCAGTAAGGATGATACTGAAATGGCTAGAACTCCGATAGATACAAGTCAACATCTATCCAAAAATAAAGGTGAAAGTGTATCTCAAGTAGAATACTCGAGAATTATTGGGAGTCTGATGTACTTGATGAGTTGTACAAGACCATACATAGCCTATAGAGTGAGTAAATTGAGTAGATATACGAGTAATCAAGGAGTTGATCACTGGAAAAGAATAGTAAGAGTACTAAGATACTTGAGATATACTGGTAATTTTAGACTGCACTATACAAGATATCCAGCGGTCATTGAAGGATATAGTGATGCTAATTGGATATCTGATATAAAAGACTCCAATTCCATGAGTGGATTTGTATTCACATTGGCAGGAACGGCTATATCCTGGAAATCCTCTAAACAAACAGTGATAGCCAGATCCACTATGAAATATGAGTTTATAGCTCTAGATAAAAGTAGTGAAGAGACTGAGTGGTTGCGCAACTTCTTAGAGGATATTCCAAGATGGTCAAAACATGTGCCAATAATTTGCATATATTGTGATAGTCAATCAGCAATAGAATGGCACATAGTAACATGTACAATGGTAAGTCTAGACATAAACGTTGTAGACACAATACCATAAGGCAACTACTCTCAATTGGAGTTATCACTATTGACTATGTAAAGTCAAAGGATAACATTGCGGATCCGCTAACCAAATGGTTAAATAGAGAGTCAGTTGAAAAATCATCGAGAGGAATGGGACTTAAGCCTTTGAATGGATAAGTTAATACAAAGGATAACCCAACCTATTTAATTGGAAATCCCAAAATCTAAGTTCAAAGGGACAACCTAATTTTAATGACTTGATAGAATCACTGTGGGGGGTATTACCTCATGTCCATTCCTATGATGTAATAGTGATGCCCGTAAAGATAAGGATAAGCCATAGGCTTTTAATAATTCTTATGCATCAAAAATCGAGCCAAGTAATGTGGGTTACTTGTAATAATAAATCACTTATGTGAGAGAGAAGTGGGGCCGCTTCTAAGGGAATTGTGTGGGGAAAAATTCTTGTGAACTCTGAAAGAACCAAGCGTATGTTCATGGCCAGAACGAACATAATAATGAGAACTGAAATGTGTTAGGAAGAATCATGTGTAGAGTATATCATCGTTTACATAAACGGCAGAACAGTTCAAAGACATCGAGTCTACGATCAGCCAGTAAAGTAAATATGCTTTCACAAGGGAAGGTTCAAAGGGTAACACCTACCTATCCTACGTAGGTTTCAACCGTCGAACTATATGACTAAGTCGTCATGCGTCACATTCATGTGTCGCTCCCAATTTTCATTTATGCGGGGATTGTTGGAAAAAAATGAGTTTGTGGGTGACTTTGGCACGAATTTTGCGGCGGACCCATTTGGCTATTTTGGAAGATGAAAGTTGATTTGTATTCTCCTCCGTGAGTGCATCGAAATCATACTTGTCAAAAATGATGCAAGGGTGAATGAGAAATTGGAGCTCAAAGTATGCCTTTGAAAGGAGTTTGTGTTGGTGGAAAAACTAAAAATAAGTTTGCCTCAAGTGGATAAAACTAAAACCACTTTATAAAGGATTGCACTTTTGAATTGTGTAATCATGTGTAGCATAGAGGCTCTCTCCACGTGCGCGCGCGCAGGGGGTGCAAATCACGGACTGAAATAGGTATTGGACCTTGAACTTGTGTGCAGACCAAAGAAAAATACGGTTCACTAGCGACCAAGCTGCCGATGATAAAATCATTTGCATCCGGGATTGTTGTCCCACAACAATATATATGGCCTAGTAATAATGGGTATTTGCAGGCTGCGCCAACAAATCTAGTGCTTGTTGCTCACAAACTAGGGCTTGAAGTATATGCTGGTGTTTTTGCAAATGACAACTACTTGAGTTACAATTACAGCTATGATCCAACAAGAGAGTATCTTCAGTATATTGATAATTCTCAGTTTTCGGTCGATGGTGTGATTACTGATTTCCCTATAACTGCTTCAGTAGCTATCGGATGCCTGTATCAGAACAAGAATGCTTCGAGGACAATAAAAACTCTAATAATATCGCACGATGGAGCGAGTGGAGATTTCCCTGGATCCACTGATCTTGCCTATCAGAAAGCCATAGATGATGGTGCTGATATAATCGATTGCTCTGTCCAATTGTCAAAAGATGGAGTCGCCTTCTGTTTACCTTCGCCAGATCTTACGGATTCAACCACTGCAGCTACGCTGTTCATGGATCAAGCTACAACGGTACCAGAAATTCAACCAGACAATGGGATTTTCTCTTTTGATCTCACCTGGACAGAAATTCAATCTCTAAAGCGTACGTGTTTGTTTAGTTTTTTTTATATTGATACATTCATTTTCCATTTGTGACATTTCTATTATGTGGTTGTTTCAGCTCAAATTCAGAATACTTTCCGAGACCTTATTAGAAATCCACAAAACAAGAATAAGGGAAAGTTTATGATGCTTTCTGAGTTCTTGGAACTTGCTAAGACCAAGGCAGTAAGTGGAGTTCTAATCAATATAGAGAATGCCGCGTATTTAGCATCGAATAAGAGTCTGGACATAATTGGAACAGTCTCAACAGCTCTAAGTAATGCCTCGTTCGATAAGCAATCTACTCAGAAAGTTTTGATTCAGTCTGATGACAGTTCAGTGCTTTTAAAGTTCAAGGGTATTCCAACTTATCAGAGAGTGTTAGAAATCAAAAAGGATGTAAGTGGTACACCTTGGACTGCGTACACGAATATCGGACCGGATTGACCAAAAATTGGCCCCTTAGAAGTGCCTACGTTTTGCTACCTTTTTAATTATTTTTCAACTGACTTTTCATTTTCTGAAACAGTTTAAACTCCTAAAACTCCTATTATAATTGCCATAAAGTAAGTGGGCAAGTTACAAGATCCAAAGTCTATATATACCTCGATTTTTCCCAGTTTTCAATACAAGAATTCATCTGAATATTCATTTGCATACAGTTCAAGTTTTGTTTCTGTTTTTGTTTTTGTTTGAGTCTAGTGGTGATATTGTTCGGGCTCTAACTCAGTTCGCTGGAGTAAAATCTGTGATGCTTAGATTCTACTGTTCCACCATTGTATCTTGGGAAGCAGACGCTCAAATTATACCTCAAGCACGTATGGTGAGAATGCGAATCTGTTTTAAGGAAATTGTGTGTAACACAGGCCTCGGGTTAAAAGTTTTTTTTTGTTCGTTCTTATTATTAGTTTTGCATATTAGTATTTTGCAATTCTCGTTTAATTATTTACTAGAATTTATAAATATATTATGAATCTGTTATATATAATTAAATTTGTTACAGTTAAATTCGTATGCAAAATGATATGAGGAAATATGGTGTTTAAGCTTACTACAAATACGGTATCTATTCTGCATATCCGGTACTTAATCCGATATTCTGTTTCGTGAAGCTTTTGAAACAATTATCCAACACTTTCTAGGTTGAAGGGGAAGATCTAATGGAGAATATTGGTGCTAAATTGGTTAGGCAAACTACTTGAAAGACAAATGACTTAGTTGGTGATGGGACAAGTACAACTACATCTGTTGTAGGAATGGCAACGGGACGAGGCAGGGGGGCCTCCCCTCCCTCCGCCCCGCTAAGAAATTCTCCGTCCCACCTTACCCCATCCCATCCCCGCCCCACCCCGTTGACTACTTGTTTAATTTTTTTTAATAGTTTTTGATAATTTAATTTTATTCCCCATATTCATTAGATTTAAACAAATAATTTTAGTTGCGATTTTCTATTAGAACTAATAAAAATTTGTGAAAATTTTCATTTAAAGTATTGAATTCTAAAAAAAAAAATTTAACGGGGTGGGGCGAGGCGCCCGTTCCCCATCCCCGCCCCGAATACCCGATTAAGGGGGTTATCCCGTCAGGTATCAGGTTTGTCGCATTTTTTTGCCATTCATAATCTGTTGTACTTGCAAAGAGTATCATTGCTGAAAGTGTTAAGGTTGTGCATATTAAGGACACTCTATTGTAAATATTTAATACACTATTTTCGAGTTTTGACTTTTTTGGTGTTGATTTGTTTAAATCATGGCAGCGGGTGCCAATCTTATTTAGGGCCTGTTTGAGCCGGATTAAAATCTGATTTAATCCGATTTGACTTTGACTTGGATTATTTTAGTCCAAGTCAAAGTCAAACAATCAATATTAATCACATCTTTCATGGGTCCTACATCTTTTCAACCACACATTTCAAAAACTTCTATCACAATCCACTAAAAATCTAATTTTAATCCCCACCAAACACCCTCTCAAATTACAAGGGGTATTGAGAGGACGTCTTAAACCCTGGTGTTCGAGCTCAAGTCAATGTCAAAAGAGGTAAACTTGAATCTTCTATCTGCTTATCTTACTGTACAAATTAAAAATTCTTGTTTTATCTGTATTTAGCCCCTTGAGCAAGGCAACTATCATTGGGCATTTATTTTTTCTGTCAATGGTATTTTAAGATCATTCCGGTGGGACTCCCCTTAATTTTGCAGGTCAATGCAGTGAGCTAGCCAACGTAGCTGCAATTAGTGTCGAAAATAATTATGAAGTGGGAAATATGATTGCAGAAACTACGAGTAAAGTAGGTTGGAAAGTTGTGGTGACTCTTGAAGAAGGGAGAATTGAGAACAATTTGTATGATGCCGAAGGCATGCAATTCGACCGTCGTTATATTTCTTCGTACTTGGTCACATGTAGTGAGAAGATGGCTGTCGAATATGAACATTACAAGGTATTTACAATATCTTCGAGATTATCTCATTTCTATTATAGATGTTGGATCCAGGATAATGACTTACTTATATTTCAAATGAAAAATGCTCTTTATGCAGCTTCTTCTGGTTGACAAAAAGATATTAAATGCCAGGGATTTAGTTAGTATCTTAGAAGATGCTATCATGGGAGGATATCCAGTATTAATAATTGTAGAAGACATTGAGCAGGAAGCTCTTACAACCCTCGTTGTGAATAAGCTAAGAGGATATTTGAAAATTGCTGTACTGAAAGCCCCTGCATTTGGAGAGCTCAAAAGCCAATACCTTGATGACATTCCTATTCTCACTGAAGGTTGTCTATCATCTATTGATTGTAATTATGATCTATGTGTCAAATATGTAAGTTAACCTTGCTGTAACATATTCTTAGAACTGGATTCAGGTACAGTTATTAAGGAAGGAAGTCAGTTTATCCCTGCATATAGCTAGAAGTGAGGTATTGGGACTTGCTACAAAAGTAGTACTGATCAAGGATACAACAACAATTGTTGGTGATGGAAGCACACAAGAGGCAGCAAACAAAAGAGTTGCCACGTCACGCCTCGTCCCAAACTCCTTACTAGACTATACTTCGATTGTACGACCTCCTTTGACCAATAAAAACCCCTTTCTTAAAAAAAAAAAATTTGACGGAGTCTCTTTTAAAAATGGAACCATACTCAATCCTGTAACCATAAAAATTTCCCAAACACCAATACATAAACACCATAATATCAGTCACACATCCACCCAAAATATCTACATCACTAGCAGCATGACTGCTTCTCAAAAAGATAATAGTGACGCAGTTTAGTTTACAATATTCCCTCGTGACCAATGGTACATTTAAATACAAAAATCTCCCAAATATGATGTAAATGATTTGCTTGATGTTTACATTGTTCTAAGCGACATAACCAATGATTGGTGGTGGTAGTGGCTGTAAAACTATCAGAATAATCTTCACCACTGCTCAATCAACTGCCTCCTATAAGAAAGATATTAAGAAAATATATGAGATGATAATCCCAATGAGTGGAGTGTTACAAAAATGGCTATTACGTCCTTTATATATGTATCTACATTTATATGAAAATGAAACTGATTTATCACTTATCTCGATGTACTCATAAATCTTGAAATCTGTAGCATAACACCATATAATTTCATAATACTGTTGCTAAATCATAAATTATACTAAAGCTGATATCTAAAATGATAGTAATCAAAACATCAAGATGAGTAAGTACACTAGTCGAATTCATTAAGCTAAAATCATGATCTGAAATCAATAAGCTGAAACATAATCTGAGATCAATAAGCTGAACTGTAAGCTAGAAAGTGTAAGCTGCAGGCTAATAATCCATCATATACTGGATAATTACATCATAATATAAATATACCCCATGTAATCTTCCTTTTGTAAAAATATGTTCTCCACTCACAGATATAAGCTATAAAGTCATATGCACATAAATGTCTAATCAACACTTCTATACACAGCCGTAGCCTCTTAGTGCACGAAGTGGGAATAAACATAATCATCTGTATGCAAGGCTGTAGCCCCTCAATGCATAATAGGTACCTTTACACACGACTGTAGCCCCTCAGTGGATAAGAGTCACTTTTATACACGGATGTAGCCCCTCAGTGCATGGAGTAGAAATAACATAATCATCCTTATACACAGTTGTAGCCTTTCAGTACATAATAGGTACTTACATACGGCCGTAGCCCCTCAGTGGATAAGAGTCACCTTTATACAAGACTGTAGCCCCTCAGTTTATAAGAGTCACGTACATGACTCTTGTACACGGCCGTAGCCCCTCAGTGCACTAGAGTAAGATAATTACATCGGGTATTTTCTAATGGTCTCAAGATAATCATATTCATTTTCTATTTTCTCAAAAATAAGACATTTCATGTAACTAATATACTTCTCTAAAAATTGGGAATCACTCAAACATTCATATTAAGTAAATATGATTATAAGCTTATAAATTTAAAAATCTTCCTTTTGTAAAAATATGTTCTCCACTCACAGATATAGGCTAAACTAACGGGGCTGGTATGCTGTTCAAGTCCCCTCCTGAAATGATTACACACAAACCACTTCAAATCCATCCTTATAAAGTTATAAGGGATTTCTCAATAACAACTCATACTTAGCATCAAACTAACATATATAAATCCCTCAATAAGCGATAAGTTGAGACTTAATATTTTCATCTCATTAGGCCAACTTAAACATAAATTCACTACATTACGAGTGACTCAATTTCTCAACTCGCTAATACCGACTTTTCCCAACTGCCCCGGTGAGATTCAACAAGATTTTCATGTCAATAAACATCCACATTCTACATTTCAAATTTCTATTAACTAAATACCTATATTTCATCAAAAACTCATTTTCTTACAATCTTCATATTCATCCAAACTAAGAACTCAACCACAATATAAATTATTTTCAACCAATCTAACTTAGTACCATATAACAATCACAAGGAAAAATAGGAAGAGCATCAATTCCCCTAATTTTCGGATTAAACTCCATAAATAAAAACTCTAATCTCCAATTATCATTCATTCCAATCCACAGGAATAAATAGTTCAAAATGCTCAAATAAACAACTTCCTTATCACATATTGCAAGCATAAGTTATAAATTAAAAACCCTAAATTTTTACCACAAATTCAACCACAATATACTTTAAATTTACATCACAATAGAGGAAGAAATTGAGAACCCCACTTTGGTCTCGGTGGTAGCTTTCTTCCATTTTCTTTCTTTCTTTTTCTTTCTTTTTCCCCCTTTTCTTCTTCCTTTCTCGGTCCCTGTCTTCTCTGGTGTGTGAGTGTGTGTAAAATGGGATGGAAAATTTGTTTAAGTGTTAAATTAGTGGATGTTTGCACAATAGGTCCCTCATCTTCCAAACCAAATAACAATTAAGTCCATTACTTCCCAACCTAATTAAGTAACTCCCTAACTTCTAATTTAATCCCATTGAAGCTCTCAATTAATATCCATTGCAAAGTAAACCCCAACAAAATAATTTTCCTCATAAAAGTCCCATTTTGACTATGACTTTGACAATTCTACATTTGACTTTGAAATAAAATCTGGACTTTTAAATTTGTAGGAAAATGTGGTGTAACAATCTTACCTCCTTAAAATAATTTCGTCCTCAAAATTCGATGGACTTCTAGTTAATCAATGAATAAATGAGGATATTGAGCAAGCATCTGGTCCTCGTTTTCCCAAGTAGCCTCTTCTACCTCTTGATTCCTCCAAAGTACCTTAAGAAGTGAAATTGTTTGGTTACCTTTCTGTCTAGAATCCTCACCGACTCTTCTATATAGGTCAAATTCTCTCTCAACTAAATTAGTTGAGACTCTAGAACATGAGAAGGATCTGCAATGTACTTACGGAGCATGGAAACGTGAAAAACATCATGGATCCTGGATAATTCGTTTGGCAAATCTAATCGATATGCAACTGGGCCAATATCCGCTCAGTAATCTGATAAGGTCCAATATATCGTGGACTCAACTTTCCTCATTTGCCAAATCTCAACACCCCTTTCCAATGAGACAATTTCAAAAATACTTTATCTCCAACTGCAAACTCAAGGTCTTTCCTACGCCTATCTACATAACTTTTCTGTTTGTCCAGTACTATTTTCAAATTTTCTCTAATCAACTTCACATTTTGTGACGTCATTTGAACCAACTCAGGGCCTACTAACTTTCTTTCACCAACTTCTTCCCAACATACTGGTGTTCTGCACTTTCTACCATATAAAGCTTCAAAATGAGTCATTCCTATACTGGAGTGGTAGCTGTTATTATAAGCAAACTCCGTCAAAGACAAATGAGTATCCTAGTTACCTTTGAACTCCAAAACACAAGCCCTCAACATATCCTCAAGAGTTTGTATGGTCCTCTCTGACTAGCCATCTGTCTGAGGATGAAAAGCTGTATTGAAATGTAGCTTAGTATCCATAGCTCCCTGTAAACTAGGCCAAAATTTAGATGCAAACCGATGATCTCTATCCGATACAATAGACACTGGAGAACTATATAAACTAACTATCTCATCCACATAGAACTTTGCCAACTTATTTAAAGAATAAGTGATTTTGATTGGTAAAAATTTGCCAGTCTTGGTCAAACGATCTACAATCACCCAAACACCATCATGACCACTCTGAGTACGAGGAAGACCAAACAAGAAGTCTATGGTAATGTGTTCCCACTTCCATTCTGGAATATGCAAAGATTGTAAAGGTCCAGCTGTTTTCTGATGATCTGGTTTTACCTGCTGACAGACCAGACATTTTGATACAAATTCGGTTATCTCTCTCTCTTCACGCCATTCCACCAGTAATGCTCTTTCAATGTATGATACATTTTAGTACTGCCTGGTTGCATAGCATAAGCAGAACTGTGTGCCTCTTCTAAGATCTCTTTCTTCAATTCTGCAACATCAGGAACACACAACCTGTTTCCCATAACCAACATACTATCATTTCTAATTGCATATTCTATTCTTAACCTCGTGCTGACCTCGGCTTTCAATCTTCTCAGAGTCAGATCTTGACATTGAGCTAATCTAATCTTGTCTACTAGAATAGGCCTCACCTGAAAATGAGCTAGTATTGCCCTTGAAGTAGCAGCTGACACTTGATCATGCAACTTCTTGAATTCACACAACAAAGCTACACATACTGCCATGGATTCAGATGAAGAACTAGTCCTTCTACTAAGAGCATTTGCAACCACATGAGCTTTCCCTGGATGGTAGTCAATCTTGCAATCATAATCTTTTATCAATTCCAACTATCTTCTTTGCCTCAAATTCAATTCATTTTGATCAAATATATACTTCAAACTTTTATGATCAGTAAATATTTGACATTTCTCACCATAAAGATAATATCTCCAAATTTTCAGTGCTAACACCACTGCAGCTAACTCCAAATCATGTGTTAGATAGTTTAACTCATGCTTCTTCAATTGTCTTGAAGCATAAGCTATAACCTTTCCATTTTGCATCAAAACACAACCCAAACCTTGGCAAGAAGTATCACTATAAATCACAAACTCTTTGCCAGGAGATGGAAGAGTAAGTATAGGAGCAGAAACTAATCTCTTCTTCAACTCTTAGAAACTCGCATCACATTCCTCAGTCCATACTAATTTGGATTTCTTACGAGTCAAACTAGTCAGAGGAAGAGCAATTTTAGAAAAATCCTCTACAAACCGATGATAATAACCTGCTAGCCCAAGGAAACTTCGTACTTCTGTAATGTTAGTAGGGCGTTCCCATTTCATCACAGCCTCAATTTTTACAGGATCTACATAGATGCCTTCTGCTGAGATAACATGACCCAGAAATGCAACTTTATCCAGCTAAAATTCACATTTGCTGAACTTAGCATACAACTGCTTATCTCGCAGAATCCACATTCTACATTTCAAATTTCTATTAACTAAATACCTATATTTCATCAAAAACCCATTTTCTTACAATCTTCATATTCATCCAAACTAAGAACTCACCCACAAGATAAATTATTTTCAACCAATCTAACTTAGTACCATATAACAATCACAAGGAAAAATAGGAAGAGCATCAATTCCCCTAATTTTCGGATTAAACCCCATAAATAAAAACCCTAATCTCTAATTATCATTCATTCCAATCCACTAGAATAAATAGTTCAAAATGCTCAAATAAACAACTTCCTTATCACATATTGCAAGCATAAGTTATAAATTAAAAACCCTAAATTTTTACCACAAATTCAACCACAATATACTTTAAATTTACATCACAATAGAGGAAGAAATTGAGAACCCAACTTTGGTCTCGGTGGTAGCTTCCTTCCATTTTCTTTCTTTCTTTTTCTTTCTTTTTTCCCCCTTTTCTTCTTCCTTTCTCGGTCCCTATCTTCTCTAGTGCGTGAGTGTGTGTAAAATGGGATGGAAAATTTGTTTTAAGTGTTAAATTAGTGAATGTTTGCACAATACGTCCCTCATCTTCCAAACCAAATAACATTTAAGTCCATTACTTCCCAACCTAATTAAGTAACTCCCTAACTTCTAATTTAATCCCATTGAAGCTCTCAATTAATATCCATTGCAAAATAAACCCCAACAAAATAATTTGCCTCATAAAAGTCCCATTTTGACTATGACTTTGACAATTCTACATTTGACTTTGAAATAAAATGTTACAGCCCATTTTCTATTAGTCAAAGACAAGGTTGAATTGTCAAAGTCAAGGTCAAATATGGACCTAATTGGAATAATTTTTTTGGGGCTTATGTTATATTTAAGAAATTGAGGGTTAAGATGGATTAAAATTGAAGTGGGGGACTTACTTATACAACATATGATAGTTGAGGGACTTCCTATGCAAATAGCCCATTATTTTACCAAATTTTAAACCCTTTTCCCATTTCATTCTCCCCCCTACGCAGAGAACTGAAACTGCCGAGAAAGAGAGGAAAGAAAGGGGAGAAAAAGAAGAAAAAATGGAGGAAAAAGAAGAAGAAAGGAGGAAGGAAAAAGGGAAAGGAAGGAAAAGGTAAAGTGGGTGTTTTGAAGTTGAATTTTCATTGTTATTCTTGTGATTTTCTTTAGAAATGGAAGATTATTATAATAAATTTCTAAGGTTTAAGTTGTGGTAAAATTTTCAGATTTATGGGATATATGATATAGTGGAGCTCAAGTTTATTAATCCTCTAATTTCCATTTATATCAAGGTAAGAAACTCTATTTTTGGGCAAACCCTAGAATTTGCTAATTTGATTCTTGAGTAAGGATAATTGTGGAAAATGTTTGTGATGATGAAATATTTACTTGGAAGTATATATTTATGGAAGAAGAGGAAAATTTAATGGAATGAATTATGATTACTAGTTGTCATTAGATTGAAGTTGGCATTTGTATATATGCTCGGATTGAAGGTTATGTTGATGAGTTGGTCATTAGTAAATGGACTAGAAAGTGAGATTAGCTCCAATGGATTAAAGGAATAATTTGGGGAATTTATTCAAGTATGGAGGAATTAAGTTATAAGAGCTTGTATGTTAATATTAAGACTACTTTCTATGGTGGTCGCTAAATTGATTGTTCATATCGTATTTCAGGTGGTGACGAGGAGATTGGAAACGTCTATCAACCAGTCTAGCTTGTAGCTCGTATTTTGTGAGTGGAAAATCTTATTTTTCAAAAATAAATATTTATTAAATTTATACTATATCAGAAAGTTAATTATCACATATATTTAAATTGATAGCATGGTTTCCAAAATCAAACGGATTTTATAGTCAATTTCTTTTTTTAAAGTTAGATCAAGTTTATTGAAATTATTTCTCTAGCATGTTATTCATGTTATATATTTCAGCATATTTATAGTTATTTTAAAACCATCGGAAAGTACCCAAGTTATTTTACCCGCTCTGCACTGATGTGAATGTGTTTCCACAGTGTATGACCAGATTATCAAAGGTCTTTGGGACCCACTCTCGTACACATATAGGCTTTGGGCCGTGTATTAGGGTGATTAGCCTTTGGGGCAGCTCTGCGTACGTATGACCAGTTTATCAGATTATCAAATTTGAATGGTTTGGCCTTGTACATCGAGATTACTCTGTACATGAGTAAGGCTATTCATTAGGTACTTCTTGGTGTGATTATTTAGTGTATCATTTATATTCATTCAGTTTTAGATTCACAGATTTTCAAATATCAGATAATAGTTCATTTCAGAATATAGAATTCAGCTATTTCAATTACAGAAATACAATTTTAATTTATAGAAACGACAGCTTTACACATATTTATATTGATACCAGATTGTCTATATTTGGCATATTTTTACAGTTGGTTATTCAGAATAATTAGTATGAATTTTATGATTTTAGCATGTTTCAGTTGTAAAAGAAATTATCAGAATTTCTTAAAAACTGTAAAAATAATAAATCAGATTTTCAGTAAAAATGTATAAATGGAAAAAGTATATGTATTTGCGAACTATCCACTCACTGAGTTACAAACTCACATATTTTGTCATGTTTTTCCTATCAGGAGGCCACTGAATTTGAGATACCTGGAAAGCCTGTTGAAGTTCAGAGCTTGACTACCCATCATTAGGTTGCATGATTTTTAACCATATCTAGCATGTAAATGTTTAATTGGGAACTTATGTCATAAAACACTTGGTTTAATATTTTGTGTAATGTTCACTTTGTCGATGGGTTGCTTCATCGTTGTAATGCATGCATGTAGACATGTTGTTTTGTAGTAGAAGTGTTCACTCAAGTTTAATTTCATATTGATTTAGTTGTGGTGGTATTGATAGTTTTGGTGGTTCCCAAAATATTGATATTGATTATTGTATGGGGTCTTTTGAAAATTTTCAGGTTGGTTTTGTTCTATTTTCAGGGGAAACTCTGCCAAAATTTTTACAAAAATATTGCATTCATCAAATAGTCAAACAGTCGTAGAACAGTCTATGTGGTCTTGGTGGTGGGTCCAGCATCTAGTTGGAACTCATCATCGGCGCACGTCACGTCTGGGTCCACTAGGGTGACTCGAGACGGGGTCGTGTCATAAAATCTTGACTTTTAAATTTGTAGGAAAATGTGGTGTAACATGCCAGATCTGAAACCTTATCGAGGTGAGATTTTATGTTTTTTTTGCTCGTATGACTTATTCTGTTAAATCATCAGTAGCTGGTGCATCAAACATTCTAAAATCTTGACTGGTCATGCGGAGTGCTGAACAAGATTATGGAAAGGAAAAGTTAAATAGAAGAATTACAAAACTCTCAGGTGGTGTTGCTATTTTTCGGGTAATTCCTTCGATGCTTATTTACAATGTCATTGTGATCAATTACTGCATTCCAGAAGGTTTTTTTTCTCTTCTTATCCTGGTACATTAGTTTTCAGGTCGGTGCACAAATTGAAGCTGAGCTTAAAGAAAAGAAACTTTGAGTCGAGGATGCCCTCAATGCAACAAAGGTCAACTTTTATGTCGACTTACTCTTTGCAGTTCATAGAAATAACGTATTACATTTGCATGGAGTCTTTCTTTTCTTGCCTTCTTTTGGATCATATGTAGCTGAGGTGAATGCAATCTCATATTAAAAATCTAGTTAATAAAAAACAACAGCTGGAGGTTAGTTTCCTTTCTTTGCGGTTGCAGCAGTATATTAGTTGTTCCTTATCTATATTCTGCATTCGTTTTTTACTTTCTCTTGCTGTTTATGGTTCTTGCCTATTTGGGTATTTTAATATCCATTTTTCCGCGCCTTTTTTTAATGGGCACAAGTCATATGTTTTCATTTTTTTACTATGAAATCGAAATGTAAATCTCTTCTTTGCCATATTTGTTTCTGAATAGCATATGCAATCCTTTTGAAAAGTTGTTGTCGTACATCAGTTGTCTAAAATACAAAAATCTAACATCTATAGCTACACATTAACCTTTGTTCAATCAACGCACATATATCTCGTCAATCCTTAACATTGAACATACTAACATTCGCTTCAAAATATCCCACGGGCAAAGACTAGTTTTTTTTTTCTACTAAAAGAGGCAATATATGATCACTGTTCATTTGTGAAGCCCTCGTTTTCACACTGAAACTGCCTCTACACTATTTGAGAACTGGCTTCTACTTTTACTGTTCACTAAATATAAAAGTTCCTTCTCTCTTTCACTTCACACTTCCAATTTTGGATGAGCTCCTCTCTCCACAACGATTGTAGGTATAGGTTGTGGCATGTGGTGACGTTTATGGGACTGTTGTTTGGTTATGATTCGACTATGAAGCAATTCTAACACTTCGATCCGCAATCTTGCCACTTCTTTTCTTTTTATCCCTTTTTTACTACTTCAATTATTGTTGCCTTTTCTTGGTTGTTCTGGAACTTTGTTTGACTGCATCATATGTTGGAATTTGGTTTAGAGAATGAAAATTTAGTTAAGTTTACAACTTAAAAATTGACTTTATGTCAACTTTGGCCAAATTTTCGAACTTGATCCGATAGTTAAATTATAAATATAAATAGACTAACTTGTTCTACTTGTTGAGTAGATCGTCATGGTATATTTGAAATCTCAAAACCAATTTCGGATGAATGAAAAATTGTAGCCAGGTTGGAAAGAAAAGAGGAAAAGCTGGCCGGATTTTTGCCCAACTCCATCTCTCGCCTCAAGCGATCAGACGGTCGCTCGAGCGACACACTAGTGACAGATGAGCGAGAGGTGTTCTATTGAATAGATGTTAATGTCTCTCAAGTAAGTGTCCAGTGACATGCTAGCGATAGCAAGGGTTGCATCCTTTCGTGAATATTGCTGAGTTTGGGACGTCACACTTCACTTACAACCTCTTATATTCTATAAATAGGATCAATTTGGATATCCATTATGTATCCCATATCATTTTGCATTGAACATTGTATCAAAAGTCTTGCAAAAACTTACCAAAAAAACATTCCAAAAACATTTTCTTATAGAGAGAATAATTCGTTCAAGTTCGTTGTTGCATTACAGTTTGAAGTGCTTCTACTATAAGGAAGTAATTCGTTGTATCTTGGGTGATAATTGTCGTTACTCTATTAGTATCGTTGCAGATAAGGGTGGGCATAGGTTGGGTTGGGTTGGGTCGATTTTTGCCTCAACCCAAACCTAACCCAACATGATCAATTTGATCATAATTTAACCCAATCCAACCCGTGTAAAGGTTGAAACCCAACCCAATCAAGTATCGGTCGGGTTGGGTTGGTCGGGTTGGGACAACTTGTCAACAAAGACTAAAGTATGCGGGTCGGGTTAGACGGATTTATAATTGACTCATGACTTATATAATATTTGGTCTCCATAGTTGCAATGAACAAAAATATCTAAATTATTTTGGCATTTCATGCCCGAAAATGTTACATGGACATATTGATATTACATTATATGAAGTCAAGAAATGTTTTTGGCAATGTTTTTGTGTTGAATGTGTATTTCCTTATACTATTTTTCATAAGAGCTGTGCTAGGGGTACATAACCCTTAACATAAGGGTTGACATAAGGGGCATGTGGCGTCCCTTCATTGGAGGGGCGCCTCGGCCCCACAGTGGGGCCGAGGCGCCCCTCCAATGAAGGGACGCCACATGCCCCTTATGTCAACCCTTATGTTAAGGGTTATGTACCCCTAGCATAATTCTTTTCGTAAAATGCATTATATCCAAATCTTATAATATTATTCTAAGAGTTTCCAAGCAACATCATAACACTTGTAAAGTTCATAAATATAGTCGAGTCGGGTTGGGTTGGGCAGGTTTATTCGATTTTTATGAGTTAACCCATAACCCGACCCGACCGACCCGTCTACACAACTAACACACTCAACCCGTGTAAAAAAACAAAAAAACCAACCCAAATCGATCGGATTGGTTCTATTTGGGCAGCTTTGGCGGGTTCGGTTGGGTTTTGCCCACCCCTAGTTGCGGGGCAAATTTGTCTTAGGGAAATAGTGTTTTCACTTGCCTCCGATCATTTCATCCCTTTCTTTTTCTTCTTCTTCATTTCTACTTATTGTTACTTTGTTTAATTTCGTTTTTGCATTGTTAAGTTAGCCTTTTTTTCATCCACTTTCAAAACAAACTTTACTATATCACCAACATCATATACTTGAAGCCGCATAGTTAAATCATCACAAAGGTATGTTTTTGTTCATGTAAGTTGTTTGTGAAATTTCACAAGTGTACTGATCGTGATAAGTAATAAAGTGGATTTATTCAGTTCGAATATCGTCTCACAGAGACTGCTATCTATTATAAATCTTTTAAACTAACCTAACTTTAATTTATATTAAAATGGTAACTAACTAATGATCAAATCAAGTTTTATTTTCTAAACCAAATTCTAATAAATAAGCAACAAACTATTAATTAAAATAACAAACTCAAATTAAAATTGTAGAGAAGATTATGTGATTGGATAGTTAGAATTTTCGATTTCACTTAGGTTATTTATCATATATTTAATTTCAATTTATTCAACTATTCTTCATACGCACCAATGATCGAATTAACCTATTGTATTTAGTGATCTCTCTCGAGCAACACTAATCATATTCATATACTCGAACTTACTATATCTCTATGTAAATCCATAGACATATGAATGCATTTATTGTGACACCCTGAACTTGAGCTTCGAGTGTCACGTAGTAAACATAATAACTTCTGTCTTTGCTACATGTAAAAACTCTAAATAAAATGTAATGCATACTGAAAACCTATTTTCAGTCTATAGTAAAATATCTCTGTAAAATTTAATGGCCAGCCGAAGTGCATGCTGACCTGAACTTATTCTTTACATATATGAACTCGGTGCCGTCACGGCTAATTGGGCAGCCAGTTCAAATATTTTTATAAAATTCATCCCAACTCCGTTTTCTATGAAATCTATAGCATTAGAAATATATTTCCAAGTAGTTTCCTATGTTAAAATATGGAAAATTTCCAAGATCATATGATATAGATGTTTTACTAAAAACAGTGAGGTACTGCACAGAAACTTCAGATTGACCTTTTGACACTTAAAAAATTTATATCTCCGGCCATAGATATCCAAATTGAGTGATTCTTATGCTCACATTAAGATAACTCAGAGAGGGACATAGATGTATTTTTAGAGTCTCAAATAGGTATTTATAGAGTTGGTAATAGCATTTTGAATTAACCCTAAGAAAACCTGTCCAGTTTCGGCGGAGGAAAAGGTCTATAAAAATGCCTCTTAGCATAACATGTAGAATATGATTACAAAATTTACTTCCAGTACCATATTACATCATGTATTATACATGTTTTTATATAATATCACAAGAAAAACATATGTAAAACAGTTTTTGAAGAAAACATACGAACATGAAATTTCGATACAAAATAACTTTATCATTAACCCATCATCGAGGATACCGACTGCCTTCCACCAACTCAACGATTATGGATATGAAAATTTAGTATAAAATACTATGAATATAAAGAATACTCAGTAAGATACCATGCTTGGATTTTCATGTTAATACTACACAAAAGAAAGTATTCAAACACATACTTGCACATTCCGACTTGCCGGTGCCCTTCGGACTTGTCCTAAGGCATAAATGGATATCTAACTTTGTGGACTTGTCCACATATTTCATATTATCGTTTTCATACATAATTTAAGCATAAATATTATCATGAAATCCTACCACTTGAGTATAGAAAGTATATTACCTTAAAATTGGAGTAATTTTGGTTGAAATGTGTACTTGAGAGTGCTATGCTTTTGTTTTCCTTTTCACTTATTCTCACTGCATATCTTTTTTTTTTTTTGCAAGTAGGTTTCTGGTTGCAAAGACTTTCGCAGGATACATTTCTTAATTATTTAAAGGCAAGAAAAACCTATGGACTAAGTAAGGTGTAAAGGGTGATCATTTACCAAGTTTAAAGTTGTGCCTCCACGTGAGCTTTGAATCATCCCTAACACTTCATGCATGCATAACATCACATTGTGCCTTAATTTGAACACCTCATGCTTGCTTTTACTTTGCATTACTTCACTACAAAGTTAACACTTCACTCTCGGCCAAGGGGATAATAAAGAAATGCTCATCTATAGTAAATAGGTGTAAAATTTGACATTTATCCCAAACCCCTAATTAACTAATCTTGGTAAACTTTTAATTAACCAACAATGCAAACTTGGCAATCACTAATAATTTGGTCATATAAAATTTTGAAAAGTTAAATTACTAATCTAAAAATTAAATGAGCAAATTAAACGACTACAAAATTTCGGAGCATTATATTTATCTATAAGAATTCAACAAAGATCGCATAACTTATAATTCTCTCAATTTCTTATAATGTCTACGTTAATTATTGCACGAGCTACAATTATACATCACCTCTCGGTCTCAGCATTATCGCTAAATCAATTAATTGTTGCACAAACAATTAAAGTATTAAACACACAATAATTAATTAACAAGTATTAAAATGACATGAATATCTTGAAATTAAACATATAATAAAAACCTTAAGTTACATAATCAATCCTAACAATAAAAGTATTTAGTCACTCATAATATTGAATTTAAACATGCAAAAGTGGAGAGATATCACCAAAAATTGACGAAACGTGATTAATTTTGGCTAAAATTAAAGCTGTCGCCGCCACTATATATATATATACCTACAGAAAGTGCTGCCATAAGGTGGAGAGACAACAATCATTGAGTAGAAAAACAAAACGGCAGAATTCTGGAGAAAAACTGAGGCAGAAACTTGGAGAAAACTGAAGCAACAATTTATATTCATATATTCTCACGCATTGGCCGGCAAATTTGGAGGAAACAGAAAGCATATATATATCCTAACCAGCCCCAAAATCTTCTCTTTTAATTCATTCAATAAAAGTCCAATTGAGGCCCAATTAATGAATTATTTTCTTCAAAGCAAGTCCTTCACTTTTCAAAATACGAAATTTAATCTCCAAACTTTGCCTCCATTAATTTAGTCCCCGTTCTTTGGATTTTGCAATTTTTCGTTATTTTGCGTTCTTTTCTTCAATTATTCATTAAACATAAAGTTTTACCTAAAAAATATAATTTAACATAAATTAGGTAGAATTTAATTCAAAAGATAATAAAATATCATGATTTAGCTACTCAAATAAGTATAAAAACTACACTTATCATAATTCTCTTCCTTTATCCTCACAATCTACGATGGATTAGGACGGGGATAAAATTGTGTTCGTTTTTACAACGGATTTTCTTGTAAAGATCCAAAAATAATATATATACACGGCAAAGTTTGTTATGGTGGAGAGAAAGTGTGTCCGAACACAGACTAAGTCTCCTCCTCAGAACCTGGCATTACCTTAGAAAAAAGAATAGCCTTTATCCCGATCCCGGGGGTAGGATATTTTATCAACTTGTTTTTACTCTCTCTCTCTCTCTCTCTCTCTCTCTCTCTCTCTGTGTGTGTGTGTGTGGGCCTAAACGTGTATTTTTCAAACTTTCAAGTCCTCTTGTCGGGGAATTATGGAAATATCGTGATTTTCAAACTCAACAAAGTCTATTACCACACAAATGTGATTAGAATAATATAAAAATTTGGGAATATAAAAAAAAGTAACTGTCTACAATTGATATTTTATTTCATAGTTATGAACCTAAAAGTAGTAGTTTGCATATTTAACTTTTTCTTTTTATTAATTATCTGTAAGTGGCTTTTGTGGTTTGATTTTGTGAGTTAATTAAATAACATAGAACATCCCTATGTAGCTGAATTTACCACAGGCATATTTATTAGTTCCAGTAGTTTATTGGATCACAACACTCTATGCATATATCGGGAGTGGGTTCCGTACCATTTTAAGACATGAAAAAACTGTACTTCTTTATGTATATGCTTTAAGATTTTGAACAATACTATAAGTACAGATAAATTTCACAGAATGCACACAAGAATTTGAAATGGATGGAATGGATTCAAACATTCAGGAGGGAAAAAAACAGATACACGGACAAAATTTTTCAATCCAAATTTCTATAGGAAATCTGGCAATATTTATTGTATTTGAAGAATTATTCTAAGATTTTTTATGTTTTTTCTGTAAGTGTTATGCCCTACGTCCAATCAACTTTGGACATAAATACTTTGAATATATATATAATCAATGCATATGTATGGCAATATCTATTATTTAATTGAATTAATATTCTAATAAATTAAATAATAGAATCCGTAGATTCAAGTTTTGGTGATTTGTTAATCACAAGGAGTTGTGATTGTGAGATACAAATTACATATGACTGAATCTTAAATCATCCGTGGTCGAAATAATAACGAGATACGGATATCGTTATTACGGATAGACTATCGCGTGTGGCATTCTTACTTGTGAAGTAAGTAGCTGATCTCACAAGCTAAAGTGTGGTGACATTTGAATGAACATGTGGGTGTTTTGTTATAGAACAAAACATTGGAGACCCGCTGAGAGATTCCACATGGATAACTATCTGAGTGTTAGTGGTTAATCTGGAACGTTCGGTAGTGGAATTGGTCATTTGACTTGAGGTCATCATGGTACCTTATATGAGGACAGTCATACTTTGGTGGTGTTGGATGTTGCTCTGCCAAGGGTCGCTAATACAACATCGTTCGAGTATGTCAAGAATCATATGAAAATTGTGAATGACCAATAGAGGATTCGTCACTCTTAGATAGTAAGAGATTATGACCTACATTTTATCGAATTAAGTTGATAATGAAATCCTTGGCCAAGGTGAACTCATAAGCCGGAAAAGAGTTTTCGACGTACATTGATTTAACAGTGTGATAAAAAAATATGATCGATAATTGAGATTGACACATATCCATATCTCATAATTGATCGGATCATATTGACGAAAAGATTATAGTTTCACGGTAAACGAACAAGTTTGGTTTTGTCATACTACGTGATATTTCCCGTCACATGTATTGCCCTGACACATTGCTAGATGTCACTCTGGGACAACGAAAGTGAATTAGTGATAAATTAAAAATGGCGTTTTAATTTGTGAATTAGTGATTAGATCAAAATAGTAATTCACGTCGTTAACATCGTTATCGGGAACCTAATGGGTCACTGTCACGCGTTTTATACAACGTGAAAATGCCGCAAGTGTACGGTGTCAAGTTTTGTAATATAGTGATGAAATAGTGAATGTCGAACCCACAGGGATTGATGTATGATTTCTAATGAGTACTATAATTGTGTAGTTTCCACTTTATCTGAACAGGCGAATTGGAATGATGTTGTGATTTTTGTGTCAATGGCGATAACTAAAGTTGCAAGTACACGAAAATAAAACTCAAAGAAGTTATCAAATTATGAAAGTCTAGGGAATGATTTCATCACACTATCAACAATGTTTTCCAACCTATAATATGTCACCTCAATCAGATTTTTCTTAATTTTAGGCAAGAACCCTAATTTAATTCTATCCCCTCTCTCGAGTGCCGGCTAGAATTTATTTCTACAATTTAATTCCAATATCTCTATTCCAAATTAAATATATAGAAATTATAAAGCACGTGGTTCTTAATTCAAAACAAGCCTCAAAGATCCGTACTTTCTCTCGAAATCTACGAAACCTAGGTTATGTTGTTCTATGATCACGCCTAAATTTCCCTCTCTCGAGTGCCGAAATTCATGCATCGAATCATTCAACTATTGGCCAAGTAATTGAATGCATTAAACTCAAACAACATAAATAAATAACCAGAAAAATCCAAAAGAGTTTAAATATTAAGGAATCAAAACATGTTTCAAGAGGATTACATCAAACCCTAGATCTAAAGTGTTAGTTCATAATAAATATAATTGACAACATGGAGTTTAACATGGAAAACATGAATGAGAAGACAAGAGTTTAGAAAAACTAATTGTCGTCGCTTGATTTCTTCTCCAACGTTGTGTCAATCCTTCTTCTTCGAATGAATTCTTCAAGAATTTTGCTTCCGTTTTCCTTGCTCTCTCTAGCCGTCCAAGAACCCTAAATTAGGTCTTCAACCTTGTATTTATAGCCTCAATACATGTGAACACGGATTGGAGTTGGATTGGGCCGGATTTCTTTTGAAAAAATTCATTTTTTCATTACCCGCAGGCGGCGCCTAGGCGCCCAGATTCGACGCCTTGGCGCCAGACATTCTGTTAATTTTTGGCTGCCTGGGCGCCTTGGCGCCCGGTGATGACGCATTGGCGCCCGGTGATCTGTTAAAATTCAGTTTACGCTTCCTTCCGTATTTTTAACATAGCTCTTTCTCCTGATATCCGATTGAGATGATTCAAGTTGCGTTGGAAAGCTAACTCAAAGGCCTACAACTTTGCTTCAGACATCATTCTCCAATTCGAAATTTTATTATGTCAAAAATGAGTCTCAATATGAGACTAAAAATCTGGAGCAAAACTTTTCGGTTGTAAATTGATTTGTGATCATATTTTGACTAAATTTGATCCCTTTGACATCTTTCTTCATCCAATTGGCTCCGATCACTCTCAAATCTTCATCGTGAGGTTCGGTATAACTTTTCAATATTTGCACTTTAGTTCCCGAACTTTAGATCTCTTACAATTTAGCCCTTTCCTTTCCAACTCTTGTTTATTTTCTTCGATCTCATCAACCTACATCACAACATCAAAACACACATAAAAACACTCTAAAACTCTCTCAAGAATGACAAAATAACGAATTAAGTGACATAAATATCATGAGTGTAGAACACTCATCAGTCACACACAAAAGAGAATCAGAAGAATGAGATTTACCAATTAATTAATTGACAAGTGTTGGATAATTAATTAATTGGGTTGTTTATTAATAAGCCCGAATTAATTAATTGGATTAATTAATTCATGAACCATATTTAATTAATTTGATTAATTAAATATTGGACCGAGTTAAATTTAACAGATGGGTCGAGCCCATTTGGACTTATATTAATAGGCTACTAGGGTTTGAAAATAGTATGGAATTTTCATTATTCTTGCTATCACAAGAAAAGAAAACTCTATCCGTCATTCTTGCTCTCTGTGTGGATCACCATTGGAGGCTGGACAATTGGACAGCTTAGATTGCAGATCGTGATCATTGGAGTTCAAGAAAAAGCAAAAGAGTTGGTGAAATTCATCAAAGGTATCATTCTCATCACAATTTCTATCTAAACACATTCCAGATCCTCGTTTGGGAATCGAAAATTGTTTTATTTCCGCTGTGCATGTTAAATAAATTCCCAACAGTGGTATCAGAGCCTACTTTGTGTTTGTTAGAAATTGTTACGAATTACAGAACAATCAAAAAGTTGATTGTTGACATTTAGCAATTAAGAAAATTTGATTTTCTTAATTTAAAATTTGTTTTAAAAAGAAAAAATTGGATTTTAAAAACATTGGCAGCATGGCGCGCCGCCAGGCCATGGCGGCTGCAGCGTGCTGCGTGTTGCAGCAGCGCGCGACGCTGCTGCAATACCTCGGTGGTGCGACCGTGCACCACCGCTATTCCAAGGGCGACGGGAAGTTCAAAGAAAGGAGGGGGAGGGAAGTTCTAGGGTTTCAGTCGAGTTTTTGGGGGAATGGAGGCGGGAGCCCCTAATGAAATTTCTGAAATTTCAGGCCCCCGCCTGCAATTATTGAAAAGGGTTAAGTTTCCAATTTTTGAAAAAGGGGCTTGTCATGCAATTGATATAATTGAAGGGCTTGCTTTTAATTTAAAATAAGGGTCAAATTGCAATTTTGAAAATAGTTTTGATTTTAAATATTAAAAAGGGTTTTTAATTTAATTTTCAAATAGTTTGACCTTAAAATTCAAATTTGACCCGTTTAAAATTTTATTTAAAATTGACGACTTTTTATATTTTCGTTAAAATTGGATTTTAACTTAAATATTAAACTTTAACCCTAAATTGAATTTTATTTTATTTGGGAGTTTTGTACTAAATTAAAATTTTAATTCAATTAAATTAGAGTTGGACTCTAATATAATATTTAATTAAAATTTGATTTTAATTAAATTATCCACCCCAATATATTCTTGAAATTAGAGTTGGACTCTAATTTGACATTTAATTGAAATTTGATTTTAATTAAATTGTCTCACCCTAAAATCTTTCTTGAAATCAGAGTTGGACTATAATTTTGTATTTAATTAAAATTTGATTTTAATTAAATAAGTTCACCATAATATCTTGGAATTAGAGTTTGACTCTTATTTTGTATTTAATTAAAATTTGATTTTAATTAAATTCAACCGTATTAATTTGATTATAATTAGAGTTGAACTTTAATTTGACATTTAATTAAAATTTGATTTTAATTAAATTGTTTTGCCCTAAAATTTTATTGGAATTAGAGTTGGACTCTAATTTGGTATTTAATTAAAATTTGATTTTAATTAAATAGTCCCGCCCTATATTTGTAGAATTAGAGTTGGACTCTAATTTGATATTTAATTGAAATGTGATTTTAATTAATTAAGTCCGCTAATTAAATTAATTAATTAATTAATTAGATTAATTAATTAATTAATTGTTCCGATCCATTTGTCTAAATTAGTTTACACGACTTTAATTGCTAGAAACTTGAAACATGTTTGCATATAATATTAGATATTATATAGGAATGCATTTATATGATAAATGTTTTATTAGTGGATGACTATGGACTCTACCATATGGATGTATTGAATGGTTAGTTTTATTCTTGTTATTTTATGGCGAGCTCTAATTTATTTTGGACCTGCGAGTCCGTTACTATTGTTATTATTATGGGCCTGAGCGTCCAATATTATTTAGGCCTGCGTGCCAATTAGTATAGGATACAAGTTGTGGCTTGACTAATTGAAAATACAAGAAGAGGAGGAGACCATAGAGATGGAGCATTGTATGAATCAATGCTATACCCCCTAGGAACTGACCGACTAGTTTTCCTTATGGCTCGAGAAGATTAGATAGTATAAGTCCATAATCGTCCACACTATTATATATATGTTTATTTGCATTTTAGATGTATAATAAAATATATATAATTATTACGATGAGACCTTTTGCATGAAAAACCACTCGTTAAAAATATTAAGTCAATTTGTTATTTGCCTTCCATTGTTATAGTGAAAAACGAGAGTCCTAAATCGATCTCAACTTGTTGAGTATACTCAAGGCTGGTCCATTAGGGATATGTTTGACACTATGAAATATTAGATATTTCTGAATGATGGGTTTGACTTAACTAATATTTATCTTTTCTTGAGTACACTCAACAAGATAAATTTTAGAGGTATGTTAAAATATTAAGTCATATTTATATTCGCCTTCCACCATTATAGTGAAAAACGAGAGTCCTAAATCAATCTTAACTTGTTGAGTACACTCAAGGCTGATCTACTAGGGATATGTTTGACACTATGAAATATTAAATATTTCTGAATGATGGGTTTGACTTAACTAATATTTATCTCTTGTTGAGTACACTCAAGGAGATGAATCTTAGAGGTATGTTAAACTAAGACATAAGATGTGTGAAGATAAAGAGTTGTCAGCTTAATTATCTGGGAGTTGTATGAAGATACATTTGATAATAGTATCTTCCCAAATGTTTTATTAGGGCTTGTTGAGTATACTCAAGGTTTTAATATAACAAATGGGATCTCAGCCCACTGGGAATCAAGTATGGATTCCATAAATTTATGTGAGAGGGTCATAAATTTGAGTTAAACAGTGGGAGCGAAATTAATTTAATAAAAAGATGTTAAATTAATTGATGCTTTATATATATTATTTCTTTTATTTTTCGTCGTTTACATTTATTAAATCATGAGTAACCACATATATATTTGAGAGGCATATTGGATGCCAACAACCAAAGCAAATTTTCTTGATTGGCACCGCAATATGAGAATTGTTCTCAGGCATGAGAAAATTGGTTGTGTCCTTAAGTAGCCCTTTCTAGAGACCCCTGTTGATGACTCGACAAAGGAAGATGTGGCTGCTATAATAAACACAATGATGACGATATTGCTGCAACATGTGTGATGTTTGCGACTATGTCACCTGAGTTATAAAGTAACATAAAAGTATAGATGCTAACACATGATTTTTCATCTCAATGTGTTGAATGATGAACAATCACATGTGGAAAGATATGATATTTTCTAACAACTATACTAGTGCATAATGGCAGAAGAATCTTCAGTCAATGCTCATGTACTGAAGATGCTGACTACTTTAAGAAGTTGTCTCGATTGCGTTCAATCATGAACAATGAACTAAGTATAGACTTGGTTCTGCAATCTCTGTCAGAGGGTTATTCATAACTAATTATGAATTTAACATGAATAAACTCGAAGCACACTCATTGAGTTGTTGAACATGCTTAAAACTGTTAAGTCCAACATCTATGTTTGTAGTGGACAAATCTTAGTCATAGACTTTGATAAGGAAGTCTAAAGGATGTTTTAGGAAAGCAACGAAGATGAATAAGACAGTTAAAGCGAATAAGGACAATACCAAATCTGATGATCCTTATTATCATTTTGGAATGATGGGTCATTGGAAATTAGATTGCAATGCTTAAATCTACTTCATTAGTTTCATGAGTATTAGATACTAGATATAGATCTCATATTTGTATAAATATGCAGAAACTAAATAAAAGTAGATCGCTGTAGAAAGGAGAAGTTGACCTACACGTTGAAAATGAGCAAAAGCTGTTGCATTGCCTATAGAAGCATATTTCTTGCTAT
Organism: Fraxinus americana; assembly: GCA_035079005.1. Lineage (NCBI taxonomy): Eukaryota > Viridiplantae > Streptophyta > Magnoliopsida > Lamiales > Oleaceae > Fraxinus > Fraxinus americana. The sequence goes on along the minus strand of CM068727.1, from coordinate 10,600,412 downwards.
TTCCATTAGGCTCGATATTAGAATTAGAGAAATGTTAATTTTGTTCTCACCATTAACAAGAGCATTAAATAAATTTCATGTTTTGACATGAATTACTTTAATGTTAAGGACAATTGTTGTTCCTTTTTATCTTGATAAGATCTTAATGGTTATGGTAAATTACAAAATGACATTTATATTCTGAATATTGAATATTCTATAATGAGTCTAGAAATTGAAAGGCATAAAAATGATAATATAAAGAATACCTATATCTAGCATTGTGGATTTGTTCACATAAATAAGAATGCAATTCCAAACTTACATGGAGATGTATATTTGGGTCAAATGATTTTGAATCATTTGACAAATGCGAATCGTGTCTGTAAGACACAGTGACCAAATCTCCTTTTACTTGAAAAGGAAAATGATCTGCACAATTATTAGGTCTAATACATAGTAATGTATGTAGATCTATATCAATTAATGTCAGGTGAAATTTATCTTATCTCATCACATTTACTAATGACCATTTCAGAAATGATCATATATATTTGATGAAATTCAAGCATGAAACTCTTGAAATGTTTAGGGGATTCAAACTAGAAACAGAGAAACAAATAGGTAAATATATTCTTACACTAAGACTTGTTCGAGGTAAAGAATATTTAAAATGGAGAATTTTATATTATTTAAAAGAGAATTAGATTCTCACGCAGTGAATTCCTCCATATACATTGCAACATAATGGTGCATCTAAAATGAGGAATCGTACACTATTAGATATAGTGCAATTGAGAACAAACCATGCAAGAATTCAAAAATCATTTTGAGGTCATGCACTAATTGCCATGTGCTACACACTAAATTGTGTTTCATCTAAATCCGTTGACAAAAACTCCATACGAGTTATGGAATGGCCCAACATATCTCATATGAAAGTTTGGGCTGAGACGCTTATGTAAAGCGCACTGAATCAGATAAGTTTGAGACTAAATCCGATAAATATATATTTGTGGATATTTAAGAGATAATTGGATATCAATTCTATAATCCCGTTGAGAAGAAGATGTTCGTCTCAAGACATGTCATACTCCTAGAGAAAGTGTTTTTTCTAAGAGAGACAGTGGGAGCAGAATAAATCTTGAAGGAGTTCAAGAGTCCACGGATTTAATTGATCGAATAGATGAACCTAAGTCTTATCCCACACCTGCTGAGGGACATATTCTTGATCAGGAAGTGGAGACTTCTGTGGACACGTTAGCTCCGTGTAAATCTTGTAGGATCATTTGACCTCCTAGAAGGTACGAATTCATGATTACTAATCAAGGATAATGAACCTACTAATTACATAGAAATAAAGTCAAGTGTTGACTTAAAGAGATGGACTTGTTGTATGTAACCAAGGTTTGACCTTGGTCGACTTGCCTAATGGATTAGAACCCATAGGTTGTAAATGAGTTTACAAGAAAATGTCAATATGGATTGAAAAAAGCCTCTTGGAGCTAGAATCTTCGATTTGATGCAAAAATCAAAATGTTTGATTTTATCAAAAACGAAAATGAATTGTGCATTTACAAGAAGATAGTGGGAGCATTGTCGCATTCCTGATATTATATGTATGAGACATATTATAGGAAACGATGCCTCTATATTTCAATTGTTGAAATTATGATTGTCAAATAATTTCTCTGTGATAGATATGATAGAAGAAAGTTGATCTATAAAGATAGATCTAGAAGATTGCCTAACTCATTCCAATATATACAGATAAAATCTCGAGAAGATTTTATATAGAGAAAATAAACTGATAGTTCATAGATACACTAATGCTAACTTCTAGTCAGACTAGAATAATAGTATATCTCAAATAAGACATTGGTTTACTCTTAAGGGGTGTGTTGGAAATGTTCCAAATCTAAAATAACCGTTGATTCAATAATAAAAGCCTTATACATCATTGCTTTAGAAAGCAACAAAAGTTGTGATTTGGATCAGGAAGTTCATTAATGAACTTGGAGTAGTTCCTAACATTGTTGATCATACGCTTATGCATTGTGATAACAATGGAGCCATCGTGCAAGCGAAAAAACTAAGGTCTCATCAATGATCCAAACATATGTTAAGGCAGTGTTCTCTTATTGGAAAGATAATACAATGAAATGACGTAAATAAAGAACAAATCCCCACAAGTTATTAAATTGCAGATCCACTGACAAAGAGTTGTCGCAGCATAAACATGATCGTTATGTAGACTCTGATGGTATAAGATACATAAGTGATTGGATCTAGTGCAAGTGGGAGTTTGTAAGTGTTATGCCCTAGGTCCAATCAACTTTGGACATAAACACTTTGAATATATATATAATCAATGCATATGTATGGCAATATCTATTATTTAATTGAATTAATATTCTAATAAATTAAATAATAGAATCCGTAGATTCAAGTCTTGGTGATTTGTTAATTACAAGGAGTTGTGATTGTGAGATACAAATTACATATGATTGAATCTTAAATCGTCCATTGTCGAAGTAATAACGAGATACGGATATCGTTATTATGGATAGACTATCGCGCGTGGCATTCTTACTTGTGAAGTAAGTAGCTGATCTCACAAGCTAACGTGTGGTGACACTTGAATGAACACGTGGATGTTTTGTTATATAACAAAACATTGGAGACCTGTTGAGAGATTCCACATGGATAACTATCTGAGTGTTAGTGGTTAATCTCGAACGTTCGGTAGTGGAATTGGTCCTTTGACTTGAGGTCATCATGTTACCTTATATGAGGACAGTCATACTTTGGTGGTGTTGGATGTTGCTCTGCCAAGGGTCGCTAATACAACATCGTTCGGGTATGTCAAGAATCATATGAAGGTTGTGAATGACAAATAGAGGATTCGTCACTCTTAGATAGTAAGAGATTATGATCTACATTTTATCGAATTAAGTTGATAATGAAATCCTAGGCCAAGGTGAACTCATAAGTCGGAAAAGAGTTTTCGACGTACATTGACTTAACAGTAGGATAAAAGATATGATCGATAATTGAGATTGACACATATCCATATCTCATAATTGATCAGATCATATTGACGAAAGGATTATAGTTTCACGGTAAACAAACAAGTTTGGTTTTGTCATACTACGTGATATTTCCCGTCACATGTATTGCCCTGACACGTTGCTAGATGTCAATCTGGGACAACGAAAGTGAATTAGTGATAATTTAAAAGGGGCATTTTAATTTATCGATTTTGATTAGATCAAAATAATAATTCACGTCGTTAGGCATCGTGATCGGGAACCTAATGGATCACACACAAAAGAGAATCAGAAGAATAAGATTTACCAATTAACTAATTGACAAGTGTTGGATAATTAATTAATTGAGTTGTTTATTAATATGCCCGGATTAATTAATTTTCATGGACCAGATTTAATTAATTTGATTAATTAAATATTGGACCGGGTTAAGTTTAACAGATGGGCCGAGCCCATTTGGACTTATATTAATAGGCTACTAGGGTTTGAAAACAGTATGGAATTTTCATTATTCTTGCTAGCAAAAGAAAAGAAAACCCTATCCGTCATTCTTGTTCTCTGTGTGGATCACCATTGGAGGCTGGACAATTAGACAGCTTGGATTGCAGATCGTGATCATTGGAGTTCAAGAAAAAGCAAAAGAGTTTGTGAAATTCATCAAAGGTATCATTCTCATCACAATTTCTATCTAAATACATTGCAGATCCTCGTTTGGGAATCGAAAATTGTTTTATTTTCGCTGTGCATGTTAAGTAAATTCCCAACATTTTCTTTTGGATTTTCGCTTATTTTACTGGAGGTGAAATATGACTACTTTTGGGGATATATGGTTTGCAGCTGGCATAAATATTCTAAGTGCATTGGTTTTTCTTATTGCATTTGCCATCCTTCGGCCACAGTCATTTAATGATAGAGTATATTTTCCAAAATGGTAGGTTTGAGGGAAAGCCCAATGCACTCGGGGGCATTTGTCAAGAAATTGTCAATCTGGACTGGAGATCATAGATTAGATTTCTGAATTTATGCAATGAAAATGCGTGAACTGGAGCTCATCGATCATGCAGGATTAGATTCTACCATCTACTTGTGAATCTATGTAAAGGCCAAAGTCACACGATATTAAAACAAGATCCAAAAGAATCAATCACAAACAGAAAGTAAAGTTGCAGAATATTAAAGGATTGAACACAAGATATATTTCGGCCTAAGCCTCGGAGGTTCGACGATCAGATCTAACTCCTACATCCCCATTGAGCATCAAAAAAAGAATATCAGCTCAGTTGCACTATCAAACCCAAAATGGCAACAATATTACATATCATTCTTCAAAATACAAGAGAAAGGTACAAAAGAACTTATCTCTAAACACCAAACTACAGATCGAATGAAAGAATCACAAAAGATGGCCTTCAACAGCCTACTGCACTACAAGACTGCAAGAAACCCTTTATTCTCACAACTATCATAAAGACAATAGATTACAGAGGCTTAAGCACTAATAGATCTCAGTTTACAGGTTCATCATAAGGGATGAAGAACACGAAGATCTCAAACCATAGTTTATAAGAAAAGGGAAAGACTCTCAGGAGAACCTAGAAGAATGAGGCAGCCCAAAAGCCAGAGACGAAGTGAAGTGAAATATCTACCAAAGTGGTATACATATCACACACCAACAAACCACAGATCCATGGCCAGCAAATGACCAAGTGTCACCATCAGAAGAAAAGTTGCATTACTAAAAGAGTCGCATTTAGTAAACACGTTTAAGCCAATTTTAGGAGTACATCACAGATCTGGGTTCGAGCTTCAACAATCTGCTTGCTGGGGTATGCTTAAATATTTCTATTTCTTATGCTTTGAGTATTTACTTTTACATCACATCCTCGAGACTACTAAATCTTACCAACAAATTGACTTTCAAGAAATAAAGCTTTAGTCTAAGAGGAAGATTTGAAAATTTAAGTGGCAATAGCATACGAACATTCTCAAGAGATTACTGTGGAAGGTCAGATCCAATACATAGGTGTTGGAATTTGGGTGTGAACTGAATTCCTTTGTTGAAGTATTTGAAGTAATTGAAAAATTCTAATTGAAGTACACGTCATGAAGAATTCAAATGCTACTGGAGTCCTATGTCAAGTTATGAAGATCAACTTTTAATTATAATTAGGAATTTGACTTGAAGGAGGGCTTTTGGATTACAAAAAAAACTTTTTGGAGCATTAACCCGAGGGACGGGCGCCAAAATGGCGCCACATTAAATTTGGGGTAGAACCCGGGCGCATAGGTTCCGGGGTCGGGCGCCCAGGCGCGAGGCCCGAGTCGAGCCGGGCTTGCAGCATGTTTCCCGGCCCGAATGTGTGTTTTTCACTTTTTCTTCTCCTACTTCGTTTTGGACTCAGTTTTTTGGCATCCTACTTCATCAACAACTCTATTAACGGGGTTTGGATGTCCCCTACATGTTTCTTATAAATACTAGACTCTTCTATACAATTTTATGATGTGAGATTTATGATTACTAGCTTTTACGATCATTGTAATATTTTTCTCTCTTCTTCATTACTCTTGATGCAATAAAATCTCATAAATCCTCTGTCATATTCTTATCTTCTTTTATTCTTTTGTTCTTGATCAAATACTTTATTACTTTGCCATACAACTTCAAAATCTCAATCCGGTGATTGGTGTCACCCCAAGTGGTACAATCCTAACAATTGGTATCAGAGCGCTAGGTTCAGTATTCCGTAGAGCGCAGGGTTTGATTTGTTCGAAATTTTTTTTCGTGATGGCTTCCATGAAGTATGACATTCCACTTTTGGATCGAAGCACTAGATTTTCGCGATGGTAAGTTAAGATACGTGCAATGCTCACACAACTGGATTTGGATGATGCGTTGCTGGGTATTGATAGGATCAGCAACTTTGACCGCAGAAGAGAAATTATGGAAGGATAAAAAGGTAGTTTCTCAGATCTATCAAATTTCATTCTTCAAGACATTTTGAAAGAGAGGTCAGCAGCTGCTTTATGGTTGAAGTTGGAGCAATTATGCATGACCAAGAGTCTTGCAAGCAAATTGCATCTCGAACAGCAGTTATACTCTCATCGCATGGCAGAAGGAGGATCATTGGAAGATCATCTGCCTGTATTTAAGGAGATCGTCGCTGATTTAGAAACATTAGAAGTTAAGTATGATGAAGAAGATTTGGTCTTGACCTTATTGTGTTCGTTATCCATTTCTCTTTCTTCATTTAGAGACATGATTGTATATAGTTGTGATACTCTCACCATTGAGGAGGTTTATGATGCTTTGTTTTCAAAAGAGAAGATGAAGCATCTGGTTTCTGATACCAAAGATAGAAAAGACCTGGTTGCTCATGGTGTTTCTGGAAGGGGCAGATCGAAGTCCAAATTCAATAATCAAATTTGTAACTACTACAAAAAGAAGGGGCACTTGAAGAAGGATTTCTACAAGTTGCAGAATAAAGAAAGATGGCTGCAAGTAGACATTTAGATACTTCAGGCAAAGTAGACCTCGTGGAGAACGATGGGAAGCTCTTAGCTATTTCTGACATTGAGTCTAAACCGGAAGATGATTGGATTCTTGATTCAGCATGTGTGTTTCATATGTGTCCTAATAAAGACTTGTTTGCTACATATGAAACTGTTTCCAACGGTGTCGTGGTTATGAGAAACAACGCATCTTGTCGGATTGCTGGAATTAGTACAGTCAGGTTGAAGTTTTTGGATGGAACAATTAGAACACTTGGCCAGGTTTGACATGTTCCAGATTTGAAGAAAAATCTCATATCTTTGTCTATCCTTGATTCAAAAGGTTATGAGTTCTTTGGTGGAGGTGGAGTTTTGAAAGTTTGTAAGGGTGCCCAGGTTATATTAGAGGGACCGAAAAGGTCTCAGTTATACATCTTGCAAGGTCGTCTAGAATCTAGAAAAGTCAATCAGCACAAGTTCGATACCGTGGTGGATATTCAGTTCGATACAATACCTTTAAGAGCTTATAAAGCGTTAGATTTGAAGAATACATCTCAGTGGAATTTCGAAGATATGGATAATATTGTCTTGCCACCATCATCTGCAGTGCTATCATATTTAGTTGCTAAAGATGGACCCAATGGAACAAGATATGTGGATGTTGATTTTGTTGAGCATGCTTTAAGTGGAGTAGAAGGTGTACAATCTAGCATAGGGCCTTCTGAAAAAGCATTCAGAATTGATTCTACTTTGGGGTGTGTTACAGTCCATTTTGGTTAATTCAAAATCATTGTGACCTTTTGGAATCTAAGATAATTCTACAGACTAGTGCTTGGATTCATTGGAAGAGGTGGAGTATTTTGTGTTTTGTTGGAGAAATTAAGTTTTAATTATTGTTGAAGAAGTTAGTTAATTCCTTGATGGAATTCGTGTCAAGGTGGAGATTGTTGGAATTTAGATGTGACCCGAATTCCTTTGTTGAAGTATTTGAAGAATTGTAATTGAAGTACTTCATGAAGAATTCAAGTTTGAAATGCTACTAGATTCATATGTTAAGTTATGAAGATCAAATTTCAATGATAATTATGAATTTGACTTGAAAGAGGACTTTTGGATGACAAAAACTCTTTTTGGAGCATTAACCCGAGGGACGGGCGCCAAAATGGCGCCACATTAAATTTGGGGTAGAACCCGGGCGCCTAGGCTCTGGGCTCTAGCTTGGGCTTCCAGGTGCGTGGCCCGGGTCGGGCCAGGCCCGCAGCATGTTTCACGGCTCGAATGTGTGTTTTTCACGTTTTTCTTTTCCTACTTCGTTTTGGACTCAGTTTTTTGGCATCCTACTTCATCAACAACTCTACCAAGAGGGTTTGGATGTCCCCTACATGTTTTCTGTACAACTTCAACATCTCAATTCGGTGATTGGTGTCACAACAAGTGGTACCAATCCTAACAATAGGGATAGTTATTGCTTTATATGAATGAGAAAAATAACAATGACAAGAATGTTATTAAGCTATAAAATTGTAAACAATAAGATTGGTCAAATTAAAGCGCTGTGGAAAATAGTGTTTATACACAATTTATTGTTGGTTTTTATTATACAGCAGAAATTTTTTTCAAAACCATGTTTACAACTTTTAACATAGCACTTTGCGCCTAAGTCAGCCCAGTTTCGATTTTAAGGATATTGGAGGAAAATCACCACCGCCATATTTAAAAAAAGAAACGACGTCATCGTGTTTTATTGCAATATTTGGGAAGAGACTGTGAAGTAAACAGGTCTTTGGTTTGCAAAAGAAAAGGCTACTAATGAATTTTTTCAGAAGAGTTGTATGTAAAATACCTGGACTTGCAAATATGTTTATCTGCCTTGTATAATTGTTCTACTTCCTCAGGTAATTTTGTTTAGCTTTTGAAGCTTAATTAACTGATTTATATTATTTCAGAGGTCAAGAACCGATGCTTCAAGCAAGGAGAATTAAATTATAGTTGTGCAATTTGTTAAGAAACATGCGAATATTTGGCTTCAGTTTGCTCATATCTTTATGATTTATACATTTATGGCATATTTGGTTGGATAATGTATACTAAACACGCGCTTTTAATTTGTGATTGGACTTTGGTTTTGTATTCTTTTATTTCCCTGCTACTTGATTTATGCATCCACTTACTTTTACAGTTAAGTATAATTGAAATGTGGATAAAAGGAAGAAGATAATTTGCTGAACTGATCAAGGATTAATTGAGATGATTGCAAATATATAATACATAGCTATTGATACAAGAAGGATCTAGAAAGTATAGATATTAGGTGGTTCCTTAATTCAAGGATCATATTGGAATATTTCTATAACAATATGGTGGTCCCATAATAAGCAATGCACCGGTGACGACAGCAAGGCTGGAATGCTGGTAAAATATGGGTGAGTTGGAGTGATGAAGTGGAGAGTGATAAATTAATAATATCAATTCTTAACACCCGCCTTCAAGCTGGATGGTGCACAAATGATGCCAAGTTTGTCCTTTAAGAAGAGAAACCTGGAGTGATTGAGCCCCTTTGTCAGCAAGTCTGCAAATTGATCTGAAGTGGGTATATATTTAACTTCAAGTTTTCTTGCTAGCACTTTGTCTCTGATGAAGTGGATGTCCAATTCTATGTGCTTTGTTCTAGCGTGATAAACTGGATTGGCAGCAAGAGCTCCTGCACTCATGTTATCACACCACAAGGTTGGATCTTCAGCCAATGGAAGCTCAAGTTCTTGAAACAATGATTGAATCCATGAAATTTCTGAAGCAGTTGAGGCAAGTGCTCTGTATTCGGATTTAGTACTTGAGCGAGCGATCACATCCTACTTCTTGGAGGACCAGGATATAAGATTGTCACCTAAATAGATGCAATATCCTGTTGTAGATCTTCTATCATCAGGGCAAGAAGCCTAGTCAGCATTTGAGTAGCCATTTAGGCTCAATCTATCACTTCTTTGGATCCATAATCCATGATTTATGGTGCCTTTAAGATATCTCAGCACTCTCTTCAGAGCCTGCCAGTGAATAGAAGTTGGAAATTACAGGAATTGGCTCAGCTTCTTGATGGTGAAAGTAATATCTGGTCTTGCATGTGAAAGGTATTGCAAAGCCCCAAATGCACTTCTATAAACTGATGGTTCTGCCAGCATTTCACCATCAGTTTTGGAGATGGTTCTACCAGTAGGGATAGGTGTAGGACAAGGTTTAATGTTTTCAAGTTCAAATCTTTTAAGCAAGTCGATGATGTATCTAGATTGAATGAGGTGAATCCTAGATTCATGCCATACAACTTCAACCCCAAGAAAGTGATGCAACTTTCCCATATCTTTCAAGGTAAATTTCTTATTGAGTGAGCTTATGAATCTTTGTATCAGGTCTTTATCATTTCCAGTTATAACGATATCATCTACGTAAATGAGAGCAAAGATCACCTGTTGCTCTATCTTAAAATAAAACAATGATGTATCTGCTATAGACTGTTTGAACTTCCAGCCCAAAAATGTGACCTTCAGCTTATCATACCATGCCCTGGGAGCCTGTTTTAATCCATAGAGGGCCTTTTCGAGTTTGTATACATGGTTTAGTTTTGATTCATCGACAAAGCCCTCAGGTTGATTCATATAGACAGTTTCTTCGAGTTCACCATTGAGAAAAGTATTGTTTATATCTATCTGTATGATGGTCCATTCCTTAGCGACTGCCAGGGTAAGTATGATTCTCAGGGTAGATGGTTTGATCATAGGGCTGAAGGCCTCATAGTAGTCAACTCCAGGAGCTTGATGGAATCCTTTTGCTACTAGCCTGGCCTTGTACCTTTGAACTGATCCATCAACATTGCGTTTGAGCCTGAAGACCCATTTATTTCCTACTATGTTATAAGTAGGTAGTGTGGGTACAAGCTTCCAGGTTTTTGCCTTGGCCAAGGCATTAAGATCCTCTTCCATGGCTCGTTTCCAATTTACATTCATCATTGCTTCTTTTACACACTTGGGTTCTGATGGATTTAGATTACTTTCAGTTGGCTTTACCATATAGATTTTTAGTTTGAATACTCATGCTTTTCCTCTAGTGACCATTTGGTGTTGATTTTGAATTCTTGGTCTTTCTTGAATCTGATTGCCTTGAAACTGATTTTCTCCTACTTCCTGAGTATTTTGATTGTTCTCAGAATCCTGCAGTACTTCAATTGCTGGTTCTGCAGATTCTGATTGATCACAACCTTCAGTTTCAATTCTATCTACCTCACTTTGACTGTCATTAGGAAGATCATCTATTTGTTGATTGTTACCTGAGTCAGATAGTAGGTGATCCTAGCCAGAAGCTGATTCAGGTTGAGCTGTATCAATGGGACCTTCAAAGCATTTGTTTGGATCAAATGGCAAGTAAGAATAAGGGACAATTATTCCAGATGCCTCAGACTGAGATTGATTTTTGAATAAGGACTCAAAAGGAAACTCAAGTTCATTGAAAACGACGTGTCTAGAAATGTACTATCTACCTGAAGAGTTCAGACATTTGTAACCTTTGTGAGCATCACTGTAGCCTAGGAAGATAAACTTTGTTGAATGAAAGCTAAACTTGTATTTTTGGTATGGCCTCAAGCAAGGATAGCAAGAGCATCCAAAGGCTTTCAATGCATTGTAGTTTGGTTCCTTTTTGTAAAGGGTTTGAAAAGGAGATTATTGTTTAAGAGTAGGAGTAGGTAGTCTATTTATGAGGTATATTGCTATTTGAAAGGAATCCCACCAATATTTTAGAGGTAACTGAGCCTGAGCTGATAGTGTTGGACTTGTCTCAGTTATGTGCCTATGATTTCTCTCCATTCGGGCATTTTGGGTTGAGATATATGGGCATGGATGCCTGAATTCTATCCCCTCTTGTGTGAGAAAGCTAGTGAAGGTTCTGAATTCTCTCTCCCCCTCCCAAATCAGCCTGCAAGGCCTTTATCTTTTGGTTTAATTTGTTCTCAACAAGTTTTTTGAACTGGCAAACTACCTTTAGTGCCTCTGATTTCAATTTTAGAGGATAAATCCAGGTAAACCAGTTGTAATCATCTAGGAAGGTTACGTAGTATTTAAATCCTAAAGTTGATAGAATAAGAGCAGTTCCCCAAATATCATTAAATACCAATTTGAGAGGTGTTTCGGCATGTGATGAAGATAAAGTGAATGGAAGTAGATGAGATTTGCCAAGTTGACATGCATTGCAGAAGGATTTGATAGTATTTTCTTCCATTTCCAGGTTACAGATTTTGAAAAATTGGTTCATCACTTGACTAAATGGATGACCAAGTCTTTTGTGCCATACATCAACATTTGAAGGCTCAAAACTCGAATGGACAAGAAAATCTGGAGAAGACTCTTGACTGATAGTGCCAGAAGAAATATTGCAGCAGAACTTATTTGGAAAGCTTGATTGATGATGAAGTTGCTTGAAGCCTTGATGAGGGAATTCCAGTTGATACGGCCCATCTTTAGGTTTCCCTTGTAGCATCACCTCCTTCGTTGACAAGTCCTTAACAAAACAACAAGATGGGTGAAATTCCATGAAATCATTATTGTCTGATGTGAGTTGTGATACACTGATTAAGTTCTTTATCTCAGGCACATGTAGCAATTTATTTAACACCAATGTTTTATCATTCAAGGCAGGAAAATATGTTGATCCCAAATGTGAAATGTTTAACTTATTTAAATTTCCCACTACAACTTTCTCCTTACCAGTATACTCGCTTGCAGAGGCAATATTTCCCTTTTAAGATATAATGTGGCTACATGCACCTGTATCTGCGAACCAAGCATGGTCACTGATTGTGTTAGGAGAGGCTATAAGCGCTGCAGGTGACGAGTTGATCCTTTGATTTGGTGAAGTTCCAGAGTACCTTTCATCATATCTAAAATGACAGATGTTGGCCTTATGTCCTATTTTGCCACAGACTTGGCAAATAGGCCTATCTCCTCCAAATGAATATGTTCATATGCTTCTGTCTCTTCTTCCCCTTCTATAGTGATTGAAGTTAGTGAATCTTCCTCCTGCACTTGGCCTGTTAGACCTGAAATGGTTGTGAGCAAAACTAGATCTCTGAGAGAAGTTAGCTGAAGGTTGGTCAAGATTTAATCCATTCATTTCGTTCCTAATTGAATTGAGGTGTTCTAGTCTACTTTCATAAGTCATTAATGTAGATTAAAGCTCTCTCTAAGACAATCTTTGCTGTTCAGTTGAACAACAATTGGCGTATGATCTTCATCTGATCCAGCTAGGACTTGAGTGATTAGATCTGTGAGAGTAATGGTTTTCCCGGCAATCTCTAAATAATCATAGAGTTGTTTTACCTTATTGAGGTATTGATCTATACTCATATTTCTTTTTCTGCATTTTTGAAGTTCACCAGTGAGGAATATTATCCTTGATCTATTTTAGACTCCATAGCTTTCTTCAATAGCAGTCCACAATTCACTCAATTTAACTCGAATATAGCTTAATTTGTGTAATTTGTGTTTATAGGACAATAATGAAGATTGTGGTGGAAGTTTGAGGGAAAATGGAGAAAATTGGCTAAAAAGGAGGAAAATAAATGTTCAGAGACCAAAATGCAAACAACCAAAAGATGACCCGAGGCCAACTCAAGAGCGACACGATATTAATCATAGAAATTGTCTGGCCAAGCTTTTCCTGGGATTAAAATTAGAAAAGAGAACGTTAGTGGGCCGGCGTGAGAGAGTGGAAGTCAAAAAGTGCGGCCCAATGGTAGGATTTCTGATGAAAATTCAGCCAAAAAGCTTGGCCAGACGGTTCATAAATTGAGGAATGCATGGGATGATTGGAGGAAAAAAAATGAACAAAGGAGGTCAAGACAAGAGAAAAATGAAGTTGAGGACCAAAATGAAGAATTGTAAAATTTAATTGCACCATGCAGCTGCATGGTATAATTAACCATGCGGCCGCAAGCTTAGTGGCAGGGAAAAAAAGAGCAAAAATTTTGTTCATGCGGCCGCATGGTTCAATCTGGGCACGAAAATTTTAGTTTCCTTATTTCATTCCAACTCTTATGGAAACCAATCTTTTGGCAACTATATAAACTCTTAAACCGTCCACAAACCCTAGGCAAACTTGGGAGGAGACTTTTGTAACGTTTGAGAGAGAAATCAATGCACAAACAAGGAGAATAACATCACGACGCGAATAATCAATTCAAGAATCTAAATTGGTAATGTTGTTCTTTATTAAATTTTCTAATTTCTTTTCTTCTATCATGTTAGGCTAGATTTATATGTGATACACCAACGATGAACCTTGTGATGTGATATTTTAATTTCTAGTTTTACTTTGTTGACATTAAAACACGTTTTGAATTATTGAACGATTTATATACATTGCTTTTCTCTACAATTATATGCGCAATAGTTGTATGAGTGTAGTGGCTTATTTTATGCATTCGAAAGAAGGGAAATAAGCTCGACGGGGTATAAATCATCGTACGGTCCGATAGGGGATAGAAATATACCGCTATGCTCTACGTGAATCTGTAAGTGTTTACAAAACGTCATGCATTCTTGTATATTGCATTTGTCATAGAAATATAGTCAAATAGTATGCGAGAATATGTTCAATTCTACTCGAGAGAGATTATTGAATATGTTAGAAACATTGATTTTTCATCAATTCAAATATGTTGTCAGTTTTGTAGAACTAGAATTAAAATGGATCATTGCATGGGGATTCGCGAACCTAGTGCGTTTTTTTTCTATGAATTACTTCAATTTGCTTTTAATCATATAATTTGCATTTAGGGCCTGTTTGATTGTGTATATATTTTCTAGGGAAAATGGAAAACAAATTCCATTTCCCACCATTTTGTTTGTTGGATAGGTAAAAAGTTGCCAAGAAATCATTTTCCACCAACCCAGTCCACGTGACCTGTTTTCCCCAAAATTGAGGAGGAAAAGCTTTTCCAGGTGCGGCTGCTTTTTCCTTTTCTTTTTTTTTTGTTTGTTTTTTGGCAATCGAAACAAATTTCATAACCAATTATATAAAAAAAAATTTCATTTTAATGGACAATTTCCATGTAAAACGAAGCCAAACAAACATTAAATTTTGATGAAAAAATAGTTTTCGAGCAATTTTTTTTCCTTTTTGGCAATGGTAACAAATTTTATAATCAATTGTAAAAAAAAAAATCACTTAAATGGACAATTTTCATTTAAAATAAAGCCAAACGTGAACAAAAAAAATCCAAATTTTCAAAAAAAATTCGGGTGAAAAATTATACAAATCAAACACACTTAA